>JADLZL010002187.1:0-492321 GCA_015844335.1 Chrysopogon serrulatus
CGGGATTGCTACAGTGCCCGCGGTTTGTCTTTTTTTTTTTTTATTTATTTCGGCTGAATTTTTGAAAAATCATAAGAAATCACAGAAAAATCATAAAATATAAAATCTAATTTTGTTGAACTCCACATGAGTAGATCTACACAGTGAACATATAATATGGTATACTAGCAAAAAATTTTATACTAAAGTATACCATATTATATGTTCACATAAATAAAAAAAAGAAAAAAATAGTAAAAATTTTGTACTAAAGTATACTATATTATATATTCACTGTGTAGACCTACTCATGTAGAGCCCAATAAAATTAAATTTTCTATTTTATGATTTTTCTGTGATTTATTATGATTTTTCAAAAATTCAAATAAATAAAAAAAAGAAAAAGACAAACCGTCGGGCATTGTAGCAATCCCAGGGTTACTGTAGCAAACCCATGTTACTGTAGCAATACCGCTGTTGAAAAACCGCGGGGGCAAAAATAAGACGGTTTTGGAAAGTTCAGGGGGTAAATCAGACCGTTTTATAGTTTGGGGGGTTATGTAGTCCACCCCCCATAGTGGGGGGGGGGTGAAGTAGACTTTTTCCATTTTAAATAGGTTCTAGGCCATAAATAATGTTCAATAAAAAAGTTATCAACTATAAAATTGCCCATCTCATCAAAATCGACAACTTTGCTTTTATTGGCTTTTCCATCGATGGTAGTTTCAAAAAATTGAATTCTTCAAAATTAATTTTAGAAGCTTTCTTGTCCACCACATCTAACGACGTACTTTGATTCTGGTAGCCCCCACCTTCATTATAATTGGCCCATCCAACCCGTACTGGGTTGATTTATAGATGGTGCAGACCTTTACACGAGTGGGGGTCGGTTTTTTTTTTTTCCAAATACCAACAGATTGAAGGTGACATTAGAAGCTGTTGGAGATGTGTTGTAAGATTTTGCCAAAAGTTAATAATTGGAGAAGTGTTTTGGGAACTCTTAGAGATGCTCTTACAAGTTAGATAAGATATTTGATATGTTTTTATTTCTAATTAATGATCTCTCTTACCAAATCACTAGAAGGGACTTTTTGCTAAAATATCAAAACGAGAGACATTGCACATAACTCCATGGTATGCTCTAAAGAGCATTGGTGAGAGTCTAACATTGGGTGTGTTAAGTCCTTGAGTCGAGGACTCGATAGTCTAAATAACCCTTCGTCTGACTGTCATTTTAAACTTAGCCTAAACATAATCACTAACTTAATCTTATGCATAATTTATCTTACTAACTAAGGAGAAAGTACGTAAATGCTTTGTGAGCACTCAAACTTTTTCCCTATCAACTGCTTACTCACACGTCTAGCCTTTGTAAGATTACCATGATGCTAAAAACCATCTTAAATGTATAATTAATGTACATTTTCTCGCTTCATCTGTTGTATCAAACTCTATTTCTTTATATAGAGCCATCGTTATTATGCTCAGATCAGATGGCTTCTATTGCTCCAGTCGGGTGGCCACGAGATGCATCCGAACACATCGCTAGGCCAGACGTCTGGGGTCTAGGCGCTACCATTGTGTTTATATATACATGCACTTGAACATCCTATGGAATTTTTTTAAAAAAAAGACTCTAGAATTTGTTTAACAACTTGTCTTTATATATATATATACACCGTACCTATATTATAATATTCTAAAAAAATCTCTATACAACTAAAAAGAGTAAAAAGGTTAGTTTTGTATGGTGCGGTAATTTTTCGGCTCGCCTCCGCTCCTCTCCCGTGCGATCCCGCACGCCCTTCGCTCTGTCCGCCCTCTCCCCTCTGCGACCAGGGATCGAATCCCACCATCCCATTAGTGTTGTGAATCAAAGAAAATTGTGGCCAATTAAATGAAGAAGAAGGGAAGATCAAATTGATGAGTTATAAGAGAAGGAAGAGTTCAAATTGACTAGGTGATGATCTTAGCTAGCATTCTATGTGGCATGAGCTGTATTTAGTTGGCGGTTACTGTAGCAAGTTGGTTACTGTAGCAGCCGACCTCACTGTCTATATAAAGACACCCCTAGTTCATTTGTAATTGATTGATATCAAGAAGTGAAATAACAGCCCCTTCTTCCTTCCAATTCTCTATGTTTCTTATGCTTGTGATCAAGAATTCTTGCCGAGGAGCCGTCGAACAACTCGATTTCTAACACGTTATCGGCCACGAGTTTCTAACCGGCGAAAGGCCCTAGGTACGAAATCAGTTCTTCGACATACTTGCTATTGCTTGCTATTGTTTCTTGAACAAGCACACACAAGATCACAAGCACGATTTACCTATCTGTGAGGATGGCTCGCCTCCGCCGCCAAGAAACACTTCTGTGCGGGAAGATGCGCAGATCGGCAACTGCCGCCCTGAAGACGTGCAGATCGAGCCTCGGCCGCCCGACCACCGCGTCGGCTGGCCCGCAGCCGCCGCCGGGGCTGGCCGTTCCCCGGCAAACAGACACGCCATGCCCGGGGACAGCTACTACCGTGCTAGCCCGCGGACAGCGGGTGGAAACGCGCTCATCGGCCGCACGAGGCGTGCTTTCGGCCGCCGCCCGGCCATTGGCCTCCCCTGGCGTGGGCCTGCGGTCGGCCCCCGGTCGCTGGCTCGGTGCGGTATGGCGCGGGCCGTCGTCCGGCCCGCTCGACATGGGCACAGGCGCCCCGAACCCGTGGCGGGCGCGGACCATAACCGCCGCCGGCCAGGCGCGCGTGCGGCCACCGCCGCCATGGCCCCGGGCGCCCGTGGCCCTAAGCCGCCGGCCATCGCGAGATCCGGCCCGCCCAGCGGCCGTCGCGGATCCGGCCGCCGGCAGCCCACGCCGGGCCGCCATTGGCCCGCCATGCGAGGCGCCCGCTACCGGGCCGGCTGGTAGCCTCATGGCGGCTGCCAAGGCACAGGCGGCTCGACCCCGCCACCGCCTCGGCCCGCCCTCAGACGCTCGGGCGCCGCCGGCCGCGCCGCCAGACGCCGCCGGCCCGCCCCCCTCCCCGCCGTTCGCCACCCAAGCGCGGGGCGCTCGGTTTTGGCAACCGCAGCCCCCGGGCGGGCCATGCACGGGTGGCGTGGCCTCGGCCAGCCTGCTGGTATGCGGCAAGGGCGGGGCGCTGGCCGCCGCCTGGCGGGGAGCGCCAGCCCTTTGACCGGCCGCCCCTCCCTCCTTCCTGATTCTCGTCCTTTCTTTTGCTGAAAGAGATAAGAGAGAGAGTGTGTGTGTGGGAAAGAGATAAGGTTAGGGTTTTCCCCCTTCCCTCATATTTGCCAGGGGGCAAATCTGGACCGTCCATTTTGATGGATGGCCAGAGACGATTGGGCCTATCAGGCCAGCCCATGAGGCATGGATTTGGTCCATTGGGAGTTGAGCTGCGCAGATCCTTTTTCTTTTTTTGAAAAAATAGTGGCCCGAAGTCCACTATAATGCACAATTTCATGGCCCGAAGCCCGTGAAATATTAGTGGCCTGAAGCCCATTATACTTTTTATATTATTGCACTTTATTTTCCATAATTTATTTATTGCATTAATTTAAATTCCGCTAGTTTACTTTTTGCAATTTATATTGTTTATTTAATTGCAAAGCTTATAGTCCTGAAGATTATACTTAATTGTAATCCTGAAGATTACAATTGAAAAGGCATTTTTGTCTTTCGATGCACACTAAACCATACGCTATATGACCTAAAGCCATCTACATGAGGCCTGAAGCCTCACAGTATAAGTTATTCGATCCGTGCACAAGTGATCGAAAGTCAGGTGCATGCGGCCTGAAGTTCGCAAGGAGTGAACCTGAAGTCACTATATCATGGTACTACACGACTTGAAGCCCGTAGAAATCGTTGTGGCCGGAGATCCATACACGGCATGATTATCTACTTTATTGCAAATTTAAATTACTGCAATTTATATTTACTATAATTTATTTTCTTGCATTTATTTAAATCTTGCAAATTTATTTTTATTGCAAGTTTATATTTCATTATGTGTGGCATATATTCTTGAAGATTATATGCATGAGATACTTGGGGAAAATATATTCCAGAAGACTATACATAATTGTGTGATCCCGAAGATTACACATAGCCGTAATCCTGAAGATTACATGTAACTGACATTCACTAGACCCTGCACAATGATTGTGTAAGCATGTCGGACATTGTGAAAAGGAAGTTCGCTAGGCCTGCCGTGGACGGCAGTGCCTACCTCACTTGGACCATTGACGTCGAGGTCAAACTCGACGGCATGTGACTCCGATCATACTGGTCGTCCCTGAAGCTGGCAAGGATGAGTCACACAAAACCTGATAAAGCAAAGGTGTTGCACTTTCTGCAACACCATTTACATCTAGACCTGAAGTCTAAGTATGTCACTAACGGCGAGCTATTCTACTGGTTTATGGCAGTCCCTGAAGGACCACTTCAGCCAGCAACAACAGTCGATGGTGCTCTCTAGAGTACATCAGGACTGGATTGCCTTACGCCTCCAAGACTACAAGTCTATGGTAGCATACAACTCTGCTTTACATAGGATTGTGTCGAGACTGCGTCTATGTGGCCAGAAGATCACTGATGCTGATATGATCGAGAAAACTCTCTCTACCCTCCATCCCGACAACATAGTACTACAAGAACAATGCTCAAAGTACTCCAAGTACTTTGAGCTGATAATAGTACTATTGGCCTACTAAACCTGGGCTTGTGCCTGAAGCACATGCTGATGTTGCTGAGAATTCTCGCAACTGCAAAGAGACCGTGGAAAGGGAAAATGGAAGGGAAAACGAGATGCCATGCTTATAGGCAAAAGAAAGAGGAAGTCCAGGGGTAAAAGTGAACTCAAGAAGGTCGTAGGTGGAACATCTTAATAGCAGGATCACTGCTATAGATGTGAAGGCATAGGGCATTGGTCCTGCAATTGTCATGCCCCGAAACACCTAGTTGAGCTCTAAGTCCTTCCCAAAGCAAGGGCAAAGAAAGTCAACACAAGTCCCACAAGTCCTACTTCACCACTGAGCCTGAAGCTCAGAAAAAGATTGACATTTGTCGATGTGAAGGAAAATGGTGAAGAAGTTCAACTAGACAAAAATGAGAATGACCATCTTGAGGGCTGACAATGATATATTTAGGGACATGCAGTAATGCTTAAGGTATCATGTTAGTCATAATGCAATGTTCGCATGAGTTAGTAGGGTTTGGCCATACATGCTCCTGAGGAGCATTTGTGACATGCTAAATGGCCATGCATGCTCCCGAAGAGCATTTGCAATATTTCTGAGAAGTTATGAATGTTGGTTTCTATTTTGGAGTGTATATATATTAAATCCCCAAATTCTCATACCTCGTGGGAGCCCAAATGGCTGAGGGGGAGAACTGTCCTGTAGACAGTGGCACCACCAATATAATATTAAGGGAATCCAAATATTTCTAAATATTGAGTAGATGGAAATATTGTGACCACTGCCAGAAGCAATGCTCATATTTTAGGCACCAGAAGTGCCATGTCTTCACTTGATGAGAAAACATACCCCTAGAGGGTTCCAGAACCCTCCCATCAAGGGTGCCAAGTTCAATTCGAACTTGGCATACTAGTTCAATTCGAACTTGCCATATAAGTTCAATTTGAACTTTTCAACCAAGTTCAAATTGAATTCCTCTGATAATCCAAGTATGTGGTGGAAAAGCTCCCTTCATCGCCATCAGGGTCTTGTACAACCCACTGAGGAATATATTGCGATGAAAGCCATATTCAAAAAATATGGCATGACCGATTAGGTCATCCTGAGTTGGATATAATGAGAAGAGTCATTAACAATTCTGTTGGCCATAGAGACTTCCCTAATTCTAAAGATTTCGATTTGCACCGCATATGCAACGAGGAAAGATTATCACTAGGCCATCCCTCCTGAAGATTAGGGATGAGCCATGTGAAATGGTCTAATTAAATCCTTGATCAAGCAGATCAAGTGGATTGCTCGGCCGTTGCGGCAGAATTATCGGCTGCCAACCAGCAGTTGGGGCAATGCACCAATCCAACTCAGACCAACTGCACACCCCCCTTACAACTAGTGCGTGAAAATTAAGTATTTCCCATCTGCGTATATTAGTTGTACGGTATACGTGCCAGTACCGCCACCTCAGCGTACAACAATAGAACCCCACCAGAAGTTGGGGTATAAGCCTATGACTGGGGATCTTCATAGGGCTCGATACGCTGATTGCGTTTCCCAGCATTAGGGGGAGAGAGGCATCTAGAAGAATGCTGGAAAATTGCTTGAAATAGAATGTTGGAATGTATTCTTTAGATCCACGCACTAGTAGATCTGAACCTGAAGTTCAGAGAATGATACATTTGTAAATTCTTGCAAATAAGCTGCCAAATGCCTTCACTGAGCATAAAAGTGACAAGGTCGCATTTACTAGTAGTAAATGCGCCGGAGAGAGTATAGGTGACCCAGAAGGCTACCAACTCTATTGTCTCCATCCGATCCTAGGTTGAGGGGGAGACCTCCAGGGTTCGGGACAAGGTTCCACGGAGACGTCCGTGAGACAAGGTCCGAGCCACTTGCATCGCTTAAGGATTCAGTTGAAGAAGCTCAACCCGAAGTTGAGAATGCCCTTGAAGTGGCAACCCAACCAGAAGTTGGGAGGTCCCTGAAGGACCCCATCCTGAAGATGGAAATCCCAATGCGCCGCGCGCACTATCGCATTGGAAAATCGGAATGCCCCAGCTCAATCGTATTGGGAAATCATGATGAGCGGGATGACGATCATGAGGAGATCGCCACTAAATTATGTGGAGTTTGGAGAGTCATATAATGGAAAGACCACTATTGTCGACATATATCTCGCCTCAAAGATTGCTGGCCTAATGGATCCGGATCCAGAACCAAAGTAGATGGTAGAGTGCCTGAAGCACTCAGAATGGGTTAAATAAAAGGCCACAATTGAGGCAGAGTTGCGCTCGCTTTATGAAAGAGAGGTTTTTGGGCCTGCAGCCCCAACACCTCCAGAAGTCATCCTTGAAGGATGCAAATGAGTCTTCCTCCGAAGAGGAATAAACATGGCACGGCGAATTTGGTGGCATTAGGGTTCCCGCAGAGATCCGTCATCGAGACGATGAAACTTACTCTTCAGTTATAAGTGGCACAAATGTTCCGATACATAAGATATATGGCGGCTAACTTAAATATGAAATGCAGTTGGTAATTGTTGTGGCCATATACCCATATGGGCCACTGGATTCGGAGGTCCACATGAGAATCCCTGAAGGACTCAAGATCCCTGGACTGAATCCAAATCGCAACATGTTTAGCGTCCGCCTATAGCGGTCATTGTATGGGTTGAAACAATCCAAAAGGATGTGATTCAACCAATTGAATAATTTTCTCCTGAAGAGGAATTCCACAAAAAATGATGATTGTCCTTGTGGATTCATCAAGAAATTCCTGAAGGATTTCTACATCATCTCGGTCTATGCCAATGATTTGAGTGTCATGGGCACTGCAGAGGACATTGAGGAAGCATTGGCTTCACTCAAGAAAGAATCTGAGATGAAAGACGGGTAAAACCAAGTTCTGCTTAGACTAGCAGCTTGAGCACCTCCTTGAAGGAGTGTTTATGCACCGGCTACAAAGAGGGTGCTTGAACTTTAATATGGGCAATTGCCACCCTTTGAGAACTCCCATGGTGGTCCAATCCCCAGAAGCGGATAAAGATCTGTTTAAGGCCAAAGGTGATGATGAGGAAGTATTGGGACCTGAAGTTCCCTAATTGAGCGCCTTTGGAGCACTAATGTACCAAGCTTAACAAAGACAAGGCCCGATATTCTTTGGTAAGGTACAGTGCTACCCCAACCAAGAAGATATTGGGTTGGCGCTAAGACTGTCATCAAGTACCTGCAAGGTATCCAAGACCTTGGTCTATGGTTCCCGAAGAACCAAGTCTTAACCATGGTAGGGTATGTGGACGCTGGCTATATGTCTGATCCGCATAATGCCTTGGGACCGCAAGATTGGTTTCAGTATTTCTACGTGGTGGTGCAACCATTTCATGGCGGTCTTGAAGCGGACCTAGGTTGATGTGTCAACCAACCACCTAGAGATAATTGCCCTACATCCCGAAGTCATGTGGTATGAACATCATCAACACCCCCACCATTATCTATAAAGATAATGCGGCTTGTGTTGCAGAGATGTAGATGGGCTTTGTCGAGAGCAATCTCATGAAGCACATTGCTCTTAAATTATTTTATCCCCATGAGCTCTAGAAGAGCAGGGAGATAATTTTACCTGCAAGTAAAGTCATGTGAAAATCTAGCAGATTTATTCACGGTCTCTGCCAGCCTCGAGGTTCCACAAGATGTGTCCGTGGAATTGGCGTGAGACGACATGAGTTGCAGGGTTTAGGGGGAGACCTGACTGAGTGCTGAAGATCGCGAGTCGGTCCTGAAGACCTGACCGAAACATTAGTTGTTGTACTCTTTTTCCCTTGATGAGTTTTTCCCACAGGGTTTTCTCATGCGAGATTTTTAACGAGGCAACAGGTGCAACATAAGTGATGCATGTGATGTACTCTTTTCTCCTACCCTTTTTTCCCACTGGATTTTTGGGGGGAGTTTTTAACGAGGCATACACATGGCATATAATTGGCCAAGGGGGAGTGTTGTGAATCAAAGAAAATTGTGGCCAATTAAATGAAGAAGAAGGGAAGATCAAATTGATGAGTTATAAGAGAAGGAAGAGTTCAAATTGACTAGGTGATGATCTTAGCTGGCATTCTATGTGGCATGAGCTGTATTTAGTTGGTGGTTACTATAGCAAGTTGGTTACTGTAGCAACCGACCTCACTGTCTATATAAAGACACCCCTAGTTCATTTGTAATTGATTGATATCAAGAAGTGAAATAACAGCCCCTTCTTCCTTCCAATTCTCTATGTTTCTTATGCTTGTGATCAAGAATTCTTGCCGAGGAGCGCCGTCGAACAACTCGATTTCTAACAATTAGTTACTTTTTCAAAAAAAAAAAATGAGAGCCCAAGGCGTGCGGTGTTGGGTGGGGGCCGTGCCGGGTAGCGATTACTGCGGTCGAGACCCAGCGCTCCTATGGGCGGCGGCGGCGGCGGTAGTGCTCGCAATAGGCTAGGGCGGCCCAGATCCACGCGCCGGTGGTGGAGGGTGGCCGGGCCGGTGCGCTCGTGGCGGCGGCGGAGGATCCTCGCCTCTGCTAGGCCTTCGTGCCGCTGCCGCCCAAACCCCAACATCGACTTCTCGTCTCTCCTCCCACCACCATCCCGTCCGACGCCGCTGTGCTGAGCCACGTTCAGGGTTGCAACACCACGCCAAGGGGAGCAGCACCGTGCGCTCAGGGAGGCCAGATCCGTCGAGCACGAGGCCATGGAGGCTAGATCCATGGCACACCATCCCCGTGTCGAGGCTAGGGATGGTAGCGGAGGGCACCAGACTGTTCTGCAAAGTGGGACGGCGGGTGGAGGCCGTCGAGGCCCCGGTTCGCGGCATCGACGAAGATGGAGGTCGACTTGATTACGCACATGCCGGTGAGACCTGCATCTCCACTCGTGGTCGCGTCGCCTGGGGTCACCTCTCTCTCCTCGTATGGATTGGTCGAACAACAGTGTCTTTGTCTTGATTTTATTGGTTTTCTTGGTGACCGAAGTCAAATTGTTCCAATAGTTAAGTTCGATTGTGCTTTGTAAAAGACTGGAGATAATTACAATACTTACAATTGTTGATTGGTCGGCATAGCTTCAATAATGATAGCTGTGAATGTGTCACGTAATAGCTGAGATTATTTTGTAATGTGTTTTTCTGTTCGAAACTTTCCTTCATTGGCTATATGGGTCAATCCTTGGACTTTGCCTTGATAGTGTGGAAGGTACTCATCAATTTTGCCATTGAATTTCTTTGATTTCTCTCCTCTGTTTCGTAGCAGTTGTGCATCCATGGCTGGCAGTAAAAAGCATTGGGAGTAGGAGTTGTGCATCCATGGCTCGCAGATAAAAAAGCATTGGGGTTCCAGGCAGCAACGCATTCAAGGTATACCACAATGTTATTTTTTCTATATCGAAAAATGTTAAACCATGCATGGCTGCTGTAGGATCCTGGAGCAGACCATCGATACTTGGATCTAGGCAACCCTTTGAGCTCTCGACCAGATCAAGCATGACAGACACAAGGTTATGAACCAACTCTTTCGGTTTCCAAATTGGTAGTTTATCTCTTCCCCTTACAAATACTTCTTACCTATATTAATCATCTGTATACTACATGTACAGTCTATAATCATCCAGGCTTATAAAATACAATATTCAAGTGATTGGTAGATGTGATTATTTGGATATTCGACAGAAGAAATTGCTAAATTCTAAAGTTTCGATGACTAAATGAAATTTTTACGTAGTTGTATACTTGAGTTTATTACTTGGCTGTATCCTGAATTTGTTATTGGGTAGAAGTATCTTACTCTGAACTTGTCTAATGAATAAATGAAAGGTAAATATAATAGTTGTAATCAAATAGCTAAATTATTAATTATTTCAGAGATTCAGTTTGGCTTCAGCCGCATGCAAATAAACCTTGGACACCATGTTGTTTTTTATTGAATCAAAATTTGATTTGCCTCTTTAACTTTCACTTTCCTGTGTTCTGTTTGCTTTAGTTAATAAAACAGGTCATCTTGGCAGCAGCCAAAAAATCAACTACTTTATTTCTTCGGAGTTTCAGTTCTATAAGAGCAGCTTAGCTATTTGTTCTACAGTTCACTTCTTCAGCTAGCAGTTACGCTTGCGGGTTTATTTTCTGCAGCTTGAGCAGGCTGTCCAGCGAGACTATTTTTCTTTGGTTGGTTGGAAGTTTTCTTCTCTTGTTTTCAGATTTTCAACAGTGAAATTTTTCAGCAATAGCAGCATTAAGTGTCTTTTCTCCCCCTGGCTGTTTGGTCATTGACAATAGTTATCGCAATTCAGAGTTTGGTTTCCATATATCACAACTGCATTAATTGATTAATGGAGAACCCCGTACATCATCTCACCCATAATTCCTGTGAAATGTCATTATGAGCTATAGTGTTACAATGGCCTTTGTAATTTGCCTGCCCAATTTTTAGTCTTCATGTTATTATAGTAGTGATACAGTCCTAAAAACATAATATCTAATTTTCGCCACTAATTATGCAGCGAGTTTGGTTTTTGACACATGCACCATGCTGTTATATACTAAAAAGGTAATCCTAGGCATATCATCCAATAGCATGTTCCATCTTTTTCTAATGTCATTTTTTTAATTTTTTATATAATACCTATAATAAATCACAAATGTCATCTTCTCGAGAATTCAATTATGCAGTCCAGTGCTGAGGTTACCAATAGTTTTCATTCAAGTATTAGTTTGTTGTATCCATCTCTGTTTCGCAGTCATCATCTCAGTTCACCACCTCCCTCTACTAACCACAACCAGTACCTCACCACGGCCACCTCCCTTCCACACACATTTAGAGTAATCTAATATACAAAAAGACAGTATGCATGTCTCAATATGTTTTTATCCATGTATATTTACATGCAAATCTATAGTTTAAACTTGCATTTTTTGTATCCATACCGAACTAATTTAGTTTTTAGTGTCATATATTGGGAAACATATGAAATTGTGAATTTGCAGGGTATGGATGCTTAGCTAGCAGCGATGCAAGTATCGAATAAGATATATGGAGTGGTCCTGTGATGAAATTGTTTATCTGAAACTTGCATGTTAAGGTGAAATCAATTGCTGGGCATCATTGCTATGCATGTTAAGGTCAAATCAATTCCATCTTGTTGGTGCACTTATGTCCGCAAAATTGGCATTTTAGATTACGGTAGCTCTCAAGTCCCACTTTGATCTCGTGCATGTTTGTTTTACATTGTTAATCCTAGGTTTGCATGGTTACACCACCATCATAATTGGCATATTCCTTTTCCTTCCATTCATATCTATTTCTATAGCTGCTTGGGTTGAGGAGCAACCATAGTTCTTAGTATGCCAAAAACGAAGAGTAACCATATATATTTCTAACGAACTCGATCTATTGAAGCTGTTGGGGAGCAATCAAGGAAAGCTGAAGGTCCAAAGATAACATTACCTCCAACCACAATCGTTGAGAGCTACTTATAACCGAGGCAGTGGATTTATTTTGACCATTCAAGGCATGAGTAGACCTATAAAATATGTCACTTCACGTGGCAAATTTGTAAGGATGCTTCTCTATGATGCGAGCCCCCTTTTCTTTTGATATAATGAGGTTGTTTTGACAATGTTAAAAATTGATGCTTATTTATTTATGTGGCTCAGAATAGTAATGTTTTAAGCCAAGTTTAAATTTCTTTTTTTGTTGTTGTTTGGTGATTGTGATCTATTATTTTTTTCTTAACATTAGTATTTAATTTTATAATATTGCTATCTTATTGTGTGATTCTTATGTTTCCATAATAAAAGTTTAGTTGTTAAAAAGAACGCACGGCAAGACGCTACCCAAGTAATTTAAAAGGGTAGAATGAGGAGATGAGTTACAATGCTAGCGGGAAGACAAATCACACGAACGTTTTTTGGCGGCCAAATTGGCGCCCACCAAATCCAAAATCCAACCCACCCAGCCGCCGCTATCTTCCTCAGTCACCTCTGCAACCCTAGCCCACCGAGTCGCCGCCGCACAAATCCGCGCCGAAATCCCATCTTGACCCTTCTCCACATCCACCTCCTCCTGCGCGTCTCGATGGTGATCGCCGAGATAGCCATTGCGGCCTCCCAGCTCGCGAGTCGCAAGCGCAGCGCAGCCGAGCGTTCCGTGGGGACCGAGGTTATAGGGCGATGTGGTGGAGGGCGGTGAGGGCCCGCCGGCGAGTCGACGGGGCGTGGCCCGTCTCCACCGCGGCCGCGGGGGCGGAGAAGAGTTGTCTCGCCGTGGTGGTGCCGCGTTTCGGTAGGCCGAAGGGTGACTCATCGGGGAGCATGAGGGCCAGCCCTGCTCCTTGCCGGAGCTGCAGCTCGACGGCCATCCCGCCTCCTCGGCCCACGGTCCCCAGCACGATGGCCGGCACAGACCCTTCACCCAGCTTGACGTGCAGCCTTGCGCCCTTCTCGAACTCCCGAGCCCCCCAGCTCGATGTCCGGCCGTACCCCTTCCCCAGTCCCCTTGGTCGACAACTAGCTTGCAGATCCGTCTCTGGCGATGAGCGGCATCTGAGGTAAGCAATGGGTCTATCTCCATATTCACTTCTCTCTCCATCGCACTCATCCTTGTGCCTGCTGGGTGTTGCCTTGTTGCATTTGTAAGAGTAAGTTATGTTTCCAATTTAATTATGGAAAAAGTCTAAAAAACCCCCCAACTATTAACGTTGGTGCACTTTATCTCGAACTACAAAACCGAATTATTATACATCTGAACTTTGAAACCGGTGCAAATAACACCTGGGGCGGTTTTTGGAGGGTGGTTTTGCTACTGATAACATGGTTTTGCCTTTTTCTTTTTTTATTTATTTTGGCTGAATCGTTGAAAAATCATAGTAGATCACAGAAAAATCATAGTAAATCACAGAAAAATCATAAAATAGAAAACCTAATTTTGTTAGACTCCACATCAGTAGATCTACACAGTGAATATATAATATAGTATATTTTTAGTATAAAGTTTTTTTTGTAATTTTAGACCTATATTTTTTTGTAATTAAATGGGATAATTCATAACTATAATTTCTATGGTTGAATTGTGGTGAAATTTTTATGGTGAGCTTATCATGATATGCTTGAACTGTAGTAAAATTTTATAATTGTTGGATCATATATAACTTAGTTATAGATTTATTTAGGTTTATACTTAGGTTTATGCTTGTTAAATATAAATAAATCTATAAATGATCCAATAATTATAAAATTTTTACTACAGTTCAAGCATATCATAATAAGCTCACCATAAAAATTTCACCATAATTCGACCATAGAAATTATGGTTATGAATTATTCCATTTAATTAAAAAATATAGGTCTAAAATTACAGCAAAAAACTTTGTACTAAAATATACTATATTATATATTCACTATGTAAATCTACTGATGTGGAGTCCAACAAAATTAGATTTTCTATTTTATGATTTTTCTATGATTTACTATGATTTTTCAAAGATTCAGCCAAAATAAATAAAAAAAAGAAAAAGACAAAAATCATGTTACTATAAAAAAAACCACCCTCCAAAACCGCCCCTGTGGTGTTATTTGCACCGATTTCAAAGTTCAGGTATACAATATCGGGTTTTGTAGTTCAGATATAAAGTGCACCAACGTTAATAGTTAGAGAGTTTTTTAGACTTTTTCCATTTAATTATTATGCACATATGCATCTTACATGCTGTCGTTGCCTGGTGCCTGCGCTCCACTCTCTTGCGGATTGATTTTCTAATTGATTACTGCAGTACTAGATTACGTATTGCATATCTAATTGATTTGTGCATACGCTCTAAAATGTCAATTAGAAAGGAGGTAGCATCATACTACTTACATAATGTATTTTTGCATACTGCTAGTACTGGTACATTTATACAACATATGTAATATAGGATTCAGGAGAAACAAAAAAGTACTTGAAAGTATGTGTAAAATTAGATCCCTATTAGTAACTACTAACTAATGTCCTAAACTTACTGATTTTATTTTTTTAGTACTCTGAGCAAGCATTCTATAAAACATTTGTAGGCCAGTAGCAGAAGCAAGAATATTGGTGTTTATATGGTCATGGTGTGATTAGGCTTGACCTTGGTATTGCTAAGGCTCCTTCTAAATTAGGGGTAAAAAAAGTAGCCTCTAGTCGTATGTTGTTCAGATGTCAGGCACCTGATTACCTGACCTATGGGTCATGCTAATTTATATGAAACTTTGTATCCAATGTACTTGACAAAGTTAAGTATAAATCCTGACTATATTATTGTTTGAGGCCTCGAAGCATGTTCTTTTGATTCATTTTTCAGGGACTAAAAACTACAATACTTGAACTAAATAAAGTGTCGAGTACATGATATCTGATAATTCAGAGTTGGTTGCTTTGCTCACTGTAATGTGGCTTTTGTACTGTACCTCAATGGTGCTTACCTGTTGCCATAGTTTTTAAGGCGGTAAGGCGAGGCGCGGCGATCCACCACCTTCCGGACGCCTAGGCGCTTAAGGCGCTAGGCGAGGCGACGCCATACAGCAAGCAACCAGCAGAGCAAAGCAGGAGGAGCAGAGCAGAGTGCACACAGCAGAGGAAGAAGATGCATCCCCATGTGTCTCAGACCAGTGGGCCATCGCGTCCCATGCACTGAAACACCATTTCCTCTGACTTTACACAGACCGCAAGCCCCCCACTGCACTCCTCCGGCTGCTCCTCCCAACACCAGCCAAAAAAACAGAGAATGAGAGAGAGAGAGAGACAGGGGAGAAGAGCGAGAGCGAGAGAGAGAGGCAGAAGCAGCCGCAGCAGGCCAGCAGCTACATCGGAAGGCTGGATCAGGTGGTGATTGGGAGGTGACGGACAAAGGCAAGCAGCTGGCGCAGCTAGCTTCCCGCTGCTCCGTCGCCCCTCCTCTCTTCCCCTCTCTCCTCTCTTTCCCGCTCCTTCTCGCTCTATCTTCCAGGCCGGAGTCGGTCGTGGCCTCGCCGGCTACTCGCGGGTCCCGGTCTCGTGGCGGATGTTGCGGGAGTCGGTCGCGAACAGGGCTGGAGTCGCGGGACCGAGCTGCGCTCACGCGGGCATCTTGGCGGACGGGTTGGACTCGCGGGGCAGTCGCCTGTGCCGGGCGGGGCGCGGATTTCAGGTGCGCCCGCTGCCCTCCTCTCTCCTTCTCTCCTTCCTTTCCCTCTCCCTCTCCCTCTCCCTCTCTCAACTGATTCGATGGGGATTGGGGGAATCTTTGGCGGGAGGTGTAGGTGCCAAGCTGCTTCTCTTCCCGCGCGCACGAATCGCTCCGACTTCTCCCGCGCGCGGCTGCTCTTTCCCACACCTTTTCCATTGCGCGGTGTCCGCCTCAGCGAAATCGACGCCTAGGCGACGCCTTTGGCCGCAAGGCGACGCCATAAGCCGGGATGTCGCGGCGAGCCGGACGCCGTGATTCAAAAAACGCCCGGACGACAAGGCGTCGCCTAGGCGACGCCTTAAAAACTATGCCTGTTGCATTCATCATTTATTCATACTTATAGATATTCCTATGCAATTGAGCAATTATAAGCGGATAGACTGACACTTTATCCAAATATAACATGGGCCCTGTTTTGGTTCATCTCTCAAATTGTCGATCTATGCCTGCAGTTAACCCTAGCTGCGAGCATCGAGGGATTCAAGGACAAGGCGGAGCCACAAACCCGATGTGGCGCATCAAGTCGGAGGCCTGGAGACGCAGATGTGGCATGGGCGTAGCATCAGCAACCAGCATCGGCATCACCACATCGAGGCGGAGGGTGCAGCCCAGGGGCACAGAGCGTGTGGCGACGTGGGTTTGGCAGCCATCATCAAAGTTTGTAGTACTTGGATATATGTGTGCTTTCAGAATCAATTCAGTTAATATGAAGCACTTTTGGTAACATGATACTGTCAGTCTTCATTTCTTTTCAGTTAATATGAAAATCAATTGCTAACATGAGACTGCTAGTCCTTACACTGAGTTAAATAATAATGAATCTATTGTCATCATAATTTAGCATTAAGTATTTTCCCCTGCACTGATGATAATTGCAGCTGATTTTTTATGCCATTAAGTATTTTCCATGCACTTATCCTCTGCCTCCGCATTCGCCGGACACAGCAGCACTGCAGGACCTTCTGTTGCCGGCGCCCCTCCTGTACAAGTGGTAAGTGGTTTGATTTTTTGTTTGTAGATACCATTACAATAATATGATCCTTGAGTCACTTGTCCACTCTTCAAATGCTGCTAACAACCAGAAAAATCTGGCAACGCCTTTGGGGAATTAAAATATGTGGTTTCTACAACTTTGCAATGGAATGCTGCAAATAAGGATGTCACCAAACACCTTGAGAAAGGGGCCTTAATTCTGTATTTCTGTGATCATGCTCTGGATGCTATCGGCTGTGATCTTTTTTTGTTACTAGGACCCAATGTGGTTGCCTCATCAGAGCTGATTATGTGTCTCTTTTTCCTTAGCACTGATAGTAGAACATGGTGGTGCTTGCTAACTATATGATTTATGAGTCCCGCTATCATTGTCAAGGTATGCTTCCCCCTATTTTGTCTCCTTTTCCTGATTCAGTTTAGTGAGCCTAGATGTGGATTCTCGCTGGTTTGGGTGATAGAGTTCAGTTCCATGCTAATGTTTTTTGGGTGATAGAGACTTGATTAGAAGCATAGATATCTAATAATACTTAATTGATGTTTTTTTTCCTTTGTTTCTCTACTGGAAAAGATTGACCCTTTGTTTAGCTAAAGAAGGAACTAAAAATTGCAACACTGGTAACTGATAAGTGGTCACATTACAGAAGAATATTTGGAAACATATAAATTAGTTTTTTTTCTAGAGCAAATGTATATTTATGGCTTCCTGTTACATTATGACATGTTCATACTAAAATATGATCTGCTTCAATTTAATTTCTATGGTGTGTAACCTTATAATTTTTATGCTGTGTAACCTTAGGTAGTTTATTCTTTTAATAGTATATAGGCCCAATATTTCATCCTTGTCAGAAGATAACTACCAGGCCAAAGCCCAAATAATCATCAGATTATGTAGGTAACCATTTGGTTAGGTCTAGTTTTACAAGTACTTGTTAAATTGTCAACACTCATGTGTATATGTGAATGATTTTATTCAGGAGGAAGATAGTCTGAGTGAAGCGGTTGAAGTGATGCTTTGATGGGATGGTCAATTCAGGATACCGAAAAGCAATGTCGAGCAAAGCTTTAGTGACATTGACAAATAATTCCAAGCCAAGCTTCAACATAGTCTTAGTTAGGGATATTTAAATGATTTGTAATACAATTTCAAACTATTGTCACGATCATGATGGCTTCATTTCGTGTGGAGAAACAAATCATGTTTTGATACAATGATTTCTATATAAATGCTTTTTTAATCACATGTTCCTGTTTCGACAAACGATAATGGTGTTGTAATATTGTCTAGTGACACCAACCAAAAGCGTTGTAAAAGAGAGGCTATTGGCAACGCCAATAATTGTGCTATGGCAACAAGAACCACCGTCGCAATAAAGAGAATAGCAACGATCAATCATTGTAGCAATAGAAGCTACATCTTTAGCAACCAAAACACGAATGTGGCAATTGCACATATTGCAACCACTTCTTAGTGTTGCAGCATAATCCTTGTTGCTACATTCGTTATTCATAGCAATAGTGACCATCTTATAGCAACCAAATCTTAGGTGTGGCAATTGCACATATTGCCACCACTTTTTGGTGTTGCAACATAATCCATGTTGCCACACTCATTATGTGTGGCAATATATTTTATTGCAACACATGGTCCTCGTTGCTATTGCATCATTTGCTACGATATGGGCTCGTTGCCATTGCAAGATGCGGCAACGCCCTAAGGCGTTGCATTAGTTATTTTGCCACACATACAATCGTAGCAAGAACTTAGGTTGCAACGCCCTAGGTGTTGCAATTCGCGAAACATATTTGCAACACCTTCCAACAAAGCGTTGTCCAAGGCTATACCCACGCAAGAACACGCAGCGCCTCTCAACGAAATATGTGTGTTGCTAATGCTGCTATTGCAACGATTTTGGGTCTATCGCAACAAATTTGAGGCATTGAAACAGAGTAGAAATTTAGTCTGTTGTAGGTCTTCGTAGAGGTTGTGCGGAGCATGCAGATACGATGGTGGATACTCCGGTATACTCGGTGCTCGAGGGTGGATTCTCTCCAAGTCCCGAACCTTAAGACACCACGTGGGTGTGGTCTAGTTCAGAACGGGAAAGAATCTGGGCGGGTGTATGCTCAATGTCCTCCTCAAATATCGACAATACTCCATGAGTGCCTTGCGTGCTACCTTCGAGCTAAATCGGATGACTCTCTTCCATATGTAGTGATCCACTTCTCGGGAATGCTGAGCAATATGGGTGTCCGGAAATGTACACATGTGCCTCGCACTTGGGTATACCCTCCCGGTGTACTCTCGGGTGTAGTACATCGGAGGAGTGGCGTAACCCAACCGCCGAAGCGTCTCCCAAAGCATTTGCGGGGAATCCTCCCACCGTCAAGCAGTCCGAGCGCTACCACTCATCGTTGTCCATGGCTGCAACAAGTTTCACAAAATTGTTAGAAATATTGCTTGCAACACAAGTATATGACAACAATGGTGCATATAATATAGTATAATAAGTTTAGTAATTATCATCTTTAAATTGGGCGTTCCTATGCGCGTTCCAATCCTAGGGCTTTGTCCTACGGTCAAGCTCAGCTCTGATACCACTCTGTCGGCCCCTCATTTTGAGAGTCCTAAAATACTCGTATTTGTGCCAGGATCACTCACAAATACGCTTGTCATACACAGAAATGGTACACATGAGGAAAAATTCTGAGCTTTATTGATATCAAACAAAAGAGTTCTACATCTTTAGGGCATGGCCCATGGGGTTACATTTATTGAAATATTAAGGCCGTGAAGCGGCCGATTTTGTTACACGGTGGTCTCTAAGGCGATACTACTTATTCTAACGCAGCGAAGCAACTAATCCATAGGCAACTTGAGCGTAGCCAAAACCCTAGCTCCTACGATCCAATCCAACGCGTCGGGGTCCTTACGTAGCTCCTAGACATCAGGGTCCACCTCCTCTTCATAGTCACGATCATCTTCGGGGTCGTAGTCTACATAGCAAAGAGGGGTGAGTACATACGTACTCAGCATGTCCCAACTTCTTGGTGGAAAAGGGTGATGATAAAAATTAAGGTTGGTCCTAGTAGGGTATTATCCTTCTCACTAGTCTCGGGTTAGTCCATATTATTCACAAGTTACTCATTAGCTCATTAGTTAAGTATAATTCTAATCATAGTGTCCCATCCCGGCTTTTGCCCATTCCAAGGATGTGGCTATCTGAATAGATTCTAAGTAACTCTATAGAGGGTGTACACTTTTACCCACACGGTAATTACGATTCCTCCTATGATCAGTGGTTAGAAAAGAACTACCGAGATCTCGTACCCGAGAGTATGCATCCTTAGGTTTTCATACACTTTCAGTACGTCGCTCAGGGGTTGGTAAACCACACATCTAATTCTAAAATAAGGAGACACCTTGTCTCATAATCTATCACAAGAATTGGATGAAGGAAGAACACATAGCAGTCCTTCGCCCAACTAGGCCATGGAAGAACACACGGCATCCATGCCTTAAAAGCGAGTAACATGGAAGAACACATAGCATCCATGCCCAACCAGGCCATGGAAGAACTCACAACATCCATGCCATCTCCTGCTCTACCGTTCGCCTACACTGGCCCCCTAAGTGGAAACATACTTCAACCTAACGGGGTGTGGGATCAAGACTACCCATATAGACTGTGGCTGTACGAAACATCACACTAGGATGATTAGGAGGCTGTGAACTGGTCCTTAGGGGTGACTAAAACAGGTATCTCCGATGAGATATTCTTCGCAGACATATCCACCAGGCAATCTACACCTAGATTACCCCTACCCGTTTCAAGTTATGGTTACACATTCTCATTATCTCATTATCACATTCATTCTCATAAATTCTCTTAGGCCATTATCATAATAAATTTAATATTCAAGTAAGGTACAAAGATGGTAGAAGGGGTAAATTAGGACTTCCTGCATTGTCGTCGACACCGTCGATGTCCGCGACGAAATCCGTGTCCTTGATGTCCTGATGTTCGTCCTCCTCTGGGGGTTTCTATCGGGTAATACTACCGCTAAAAGGTAAAAGAAATACCCAAATGCAAATATAGAACTAGGTAATGGCACTAGATGCAATGCATAGAGCATGATTTTAGAAGATTTTAGGAAGTGGTTTGACTCAGTTTGGAATTAAAATGCAAAAGTTATATATATTCAAAATTTATTCGAAACCCTAGTTACTAATTAGAATTTTAGTTGCAATTTTTGATACATGGAAAAGTGTGCAAACTACATGATTAAATTCGATATGTCAAATAGTTTATTTACAAATTTTTCTAGAATTTTTCTAACACTAGAAAATGGAGAAATAACATTCTATGTACACTAGCCGGGTGTACCTAGCACTTTCCTTTAGTGTGCTCTGAAGGTTGCGTGAGTGTACTGTGTAGGTGTGTGTGTGACAGGTGGGGCCAGGGAGGCTGGACGGCGTTGAACGACGCCGGCTCCTCGGGCCCACGTGCACAGAGAGAGAGAGAGAGAGAGAGAGAGAGAGAGAGAGAGAGAGAGGGGGGAACGACGGTGATGGCGTGGGACGGTGCGGCGTAGTAACGCCGTTGGCCTCTGGTCCCACTTGTCAGAGGCAGAGAAGAGAAAGGAGAAGAACAGCGCGGGACGACGCGGCGTGTGGGCGCTGTTGGCCTTTGGGTCCCGCGTGCCAGTGAGAGAAGGAGAGGGGGAAGATGGCCACAACAGGGAAGGGAGAGGCCGGCTCGCCGGAGGGCTCGTCGCCGGCAGCGTGGTGCCTCAGGGAGGGGAGAAAGATGGCGTACGGTGTGCGGGTGACTGAGCCGCAGCTCTGGGTGAGCTCATCGATGATGGTGAGTGCCCGCAGCGGGGATGGCGGCTCGCCGGAGTGCCTGCGGTGGCGCCGTGCAGTGCAATGTGTGTGTGCGGGGCCAAACTGGCCCGCATTGCGCGTGTGAGGGTGCGGAGTGATGTGGGAAGGAAGGAAAAGGTAGCTAGGTGCCCTACCGAACCACCA
Source organism: Chrysopogon serrulatus (assembly GCA_015844335.1). Lineage (NCBI taxonomy): Eukaryota > Viridiplantae > Streptophyta > Magnoliopsida > Poales > Poaceae > Chrysopogon > Chrysopogon serrulatus. Next base: position 21,911 of record JADLZL010002187.1, read on the forward strand.
CAACCTGTGCTCGATGGCTATGGTGGCCGGCGGAGGGTGGCGCACGGCGGCAGAGTAACACAGGGAGATAGAAGGGAAAACAGAGGAAGGGAAATATGGAGGAGGGGATCTGGGAGCTCACCTCAAGCCCAATTGGCCAGTGGTGCAGCAGAAAGTTTGAATTAGGGCGGCAGCTCAAATGGCGCTGGTTGCTCCCAAGTTGGGGGCAATCGAGCCCAAGCTCGAGAGAGAGAGGGAGAGGGAGAGTGGAGTGGGAGAGGAGATGTTCCTGCTCCTGGCGGAGTTTGGAGTGGAGATGGTGAGGGCGGAGGGGCGCCGGGGGGTCCTATTTATAGGCCGGCGAGGTCGGTTCGGCGAGGAGATATTTCTCCGCCCACCATGGCTGGCCGTTGCCCATGATTGCATTTGAATCCGCTAGGTCGGTTCACCACAGTGAGGGCGTTCCGGTGCGCGTGCCATGGATGTGCTCATCCGAGCTCGTCGCGTTGCTCCGGTGGTGGAGGTGTCAGCGATAAGGTGTGGGGAGGGGGGAGAAGGAGGGGAGAGAAAGAGAGTGAGCTCGGGCACGGGTGAAGGAAGGATGTCAACATCCTTATCCGCTCTGGCCAGGGAGGAAGGCGGTAACGGCGGCATCGAGGCGGCGCTCGCCGACGCGCGGTATTCGCATTGTCGTCGCGAGGTAGGCGACGATGATGACAGGCGGGGCCTGCCTGTCATCGGGCGCGGGAGGGAGGAGGGCGCGCGCACGGTAGCCAATCCTCCATTCCATGATGAGGACATTCTGCAATGTAATATTGAAAGCGTTCCCATGCCTCGGCGAACGATTCATCATGTTGTTGCTGAAAGCTTGAAATCTTCCACGCAGAGCATTGGTCTTGCGTGTAGGAAAGAACTTGGCTAGAAAAGCAGTAGAGCATTGGTCCCATGTAGTGTTGGTAGTTTTATTCGCATAGAACAACTGTTTTGCTTTCTCTAAAAGTGAAAATAGAAAAAGGCAAAGTAGGATAGCATCTCTTGGTACGTCCTTGATGGTGAAGGTGTTGCATATCTCTAGAAAGTGTTGTAAGTGTGCACTTGCATCTTCATGAGCCTTCCCATAAACTGACTGGCTTGCACCATGGTGATAAGCACAGGCTTGAGCTCAAATCCATTATCTCTAATGTTAACATTGGGTCCAGTATGGATATTGGCAGTTGTTGGTACAGAGAACTCATGTAGCGTCTTCTCAGCCATAGCTTTAGACACTGGTGTCAAATCTGCTTCTAATTCTTCTCCTTCGGATGATGGAGCTTGCTCTCTCGAAGACTGAGCTTCAGTGGAGGCTGTTCTTCATGGTGATTCAAAAATGTCTCTCGTCCTTACAAACTTTCTTCTTCATAAGAGTTTCTCTAGATCTTCAATGTAATTATCTAGGAGATCAAAATCGTTCATTCATTACCCCGCATAAGATACACAAGTAGATGAAAAAAGGATAAGCCTGTTTGAGTTAGAGGTAAATTGGGTGATCGATCTCTTATTCATGATGCATATGTGTTATCAATACTTCCTAAGTTTATCAGTCTTTTCCGGCAACAGCGCCAAAGATGCTTGTTGGTATCTCCTAGCATCATCACAATAACAACGCTAGAAGATGTATGGTACTGATTAATTTGTCTTTAGCAACTAGCCACTTATCTCTTATCTTTACTCCTGAGCATGGAACTAGGTTATCATCCCTAATTATATAGCTAGGAATAAATGATGGTACTAAATCTTATCATTTTATGTGACTAGCGGAAATAATAAAGATGAATATAAACTAAGAACGATTCTGCAAGCGGATAGATAATTATACCATTGTAGCATTTTATCTAGAATACTACCAGTTTGTCATTTATATTTTACCACTGGGAATGTATGACTAAACTAATAATCTATAGTATTGATAACACTTTATATGCAGCGAATAAGCAGAGATGTAGCCAATATCAAACTCTTCTCAAAACAGGAATATGTCACAAGATAAAAGATATATAAAAGATAAATATGATCAGTCATCACTAATAAAATACTACTAATTCACTTAGAGCAATCTAGCATGTTAACGTTGTCTAACCCAAATATAGAGAAATAGCTTCTATGTATTCTAGCTACAGTCAAAGCTACTTCATTTAGTGCAAGTGTGTCTAACAATCATTATTAAGTAATACTACTATAATTCCTAAACACAATGGAGCCATGAACAAGAAAAGATGAGTACAGGAACCTCATGTATACGAATATACTCTTAATCTGACAATCCCACTCTACCAAACCACTGTACGAGGGAAGGCCTACAAAAAACTCAATAGATCTATCACATCCACGATCTACCTCATGACCCAGCACAATTGGAGATATTCGCAGATAAGCTATGCATCTAGGCACCATGCCTACATACAACCTACCACTCACTATACAATTGAATAGATGAGTGCTATACAAACATGTGCATGAATATAATAGCAAACTAACTATACTAGATATATTAAAGTAGACAATGAATAATGCAATCAAGAATATAATAATAAAGAACAATATTGCTAGTAATAATCATACAAAAGCAGATATTACAATAAGAAAGAAGAGAGCTTAAGAACAATACCGAACTCTTCTCTTCTTAACAACTTCGAGGAATCCAAGAATGATGAAGAACTTGACTCCCTCTAATCTAGATCTAACTAGGCTAAACTATGAACTAGAAAGGCTCTGGATGACCTAAGGCTTCTTGGCTCTGGATGACTTGATCTTCAAATGACTTGAATGAGGTCTTGAATAAATTAGAGTTTTCTTAGGGGGTCTAGCCCTGTATTTATAGCCTGGTGGGATGCATGTTGTCCATTAGATCAAACCAACCTTACATAGGGCTCAGATTGATCCTCAGAGGCGGTGGAAGGTGCTTGTAGAAGATGACAGATGGGCCCCACAGAGGGGTGCCGGCCGGCCTGGCAAGTGGGGCCGGTCGGCCCCACCTGGATTAATCCCTGGAAATTAATAAATCACCAAAACTCGTGAAAATTGTCAGATAAAACCCTAGCGCAAACGGCGAAGTGGTGGGGCCGGCCGGCCTGAGGAAAAATGCCGGGCGGCCTCCCCCTAAAAGAACCTCCTACGCCCTTCTGGAAGCTTCCTCCACCGCCTTTGAGGGTCAATATCCACTGTACCTTAAGCCGGTTTGATCAAACGGCCATCGTGCATCCCACCGGACTATAAATATAAGGCCAGACCCCCCCAGAAAAACCCTAATTCATTGGTATCAATTCATTTGGAGAGCTAGAAGCCCTAGCTCATTTAGAGCTCTTGTAATTAGAAAATAGGGAGAGAGGAGAAGAAGAAGTAGAAGAGGAGCCGGCTTGTCGGATCTTCCTCAACTTTGTACCTCTACGAGAGACAGTTCATCTTCAAGTTCTTCAGTTGGTAACTCTAAGTCTTCTATTTGATTAAGTTTTATTCTTACTTTACTTTGTTTACGGGATCTTGGCTCGTATTGAGTGCTCTAGTTAGTGTACGTGACTAGAGTAGCAATCATTAGCGTAGACGTGGTGTCTAGGCTAGAGTTTACCTGAGTTTGCGCCCAATTCTTACGGTTAGTTGTGGTAGCCTTTAGAGGTGACAGCTTTGTTGGCCTTCGTATTCCATCACGTTGAAATTGGTGTTTCGTAGAGCTTTTGGCAGCCTTCCCCAACTACCTTCTTCCCAGTCTTATTCGAGAGTTGGAAAGGTACTGTTGCTCCAAAGTAGACAAGTATCGTAAGTCTGATTCTTAGTTATCTAGATCACCTTAGATAGCCCCTCTCTACCCACCAAAAACATTTATCTTATCTATCCTTGAAAGTTCTTGATTCGTTACTAGAGCACTTCGCGTTCCTCGTGGAAAATCGATACCTTGGAATACTCTTAGGTGAAAGCTACGGTATCTATGCGCTTGCATTTATCTCTTTGATTATTTACATTGTGCGTTAAATATACCAACAAGCTTTTCGGCGCCGTTCTTAGGGGAACGGTATATTGTTCTAGGATCGAACCAAGTTCGTGCGTGTATCTTTTATTTTTGTTTTATCACCACATTTACCCTATCACATGGATTCCACACCTATCTGTGGCAGAACCTTCCAAATTTTATAGCCCACAAGCACCTGATATTGTTTCTAGGGCTTCTGGCCGCCGCCTTCTGGAGTCTTCCTCACACGCTTCCTTGGCACCCAAGCAGAGCATCCCTACGTCGATCTAAGGTCGGTTTGATCCGACGGTGCACACAACATGAAGACGCGGATCGATGATGTGGCAGTTCCTTGCCTCCTACTCCACCTCGGCCTATATAATGACGCCCCAAGGCCCCTCCAAGAGGCATTCTACACCCCGATGCTTCATATTCTCTACATAATTAGGGTTAGGGTCCTCCTAGTTGATCTAGTTCTAGTTCATCTAGTTCTAGTTCATCTAGATGTAGCAATTAGGAGAGACTAGTTCTTCTAGATCTAGTCTTGTTTAGAGATTAGAGAGATTGAGTAGAGGAGTAGAGATTCTGGAGGAGTTCTGGCATGTCGGCGCTTCTTCGTGGCTATATTCTTCTGGATTCAGCTCCCTCGCCCGGAGCTGCGTTCTGAGGTACTTTTGTATTCGTCATTCCGATTCTAGTAAGCAGTTGTTCTTATTTGTTCTTAAGTTCACAGCTCATATTGAGTGCTTTGATCTTGGTCATTACTTGGTTGAAGTAGTATTTCTTAGTGTAGGCGTGGTGCCTAGACTATGTTTACTTGTGGATGTCCCCTGATTAGCCGGATAGTGGTAGTTCGCGTAGGTGACTTTATAGCTGCGTTGATTCCTCGTAGTCCACTTCCCGTTGATAGGACTGATAGGCTTATAGGTGCTTGGCGGGGAGATTACTCTGTTTCTTCTCCTATTCGGGTTACTTGCCCAGTTAGAACAATATTATTAAAGTTCAGCTAGGCGCTAGGCGGATTCTAGGCGCTGACCCTGCGCCTAGCGCCTAGGCGGGATTAATTGCGTCTAGGCGCACCTAGGCGTTTTTCTAGGCGTTTCATTTTTTATACACATACATATAGATTGCCTTAAATCAGCTGAAATAAAAAGAAGAAATAAGAGACCTACGGACCTACAATTGGAAGAAAGGCCCAAAAAAAAGGCCCGGCCCAACTTATCCCGGCATCCGTTCCACCTCTCTCCCAACCGCGCGAGAAACCTTATATCTGCTTCCTATCTCCCTTTGCCGCATGCCCGCATGCACTACATTTCCTTCTCCGCTCGTCTACGCTCCCCCACGCGGCGTGGCGCGCCCCTCCCCCCATCTCGGCGATGTGCTCTCAGCGCCTCCTCCCCCATCTCCGGCGATGTGCATGGTCGCGCCTCCTCCCCAATCTCCGAACGCGCGGCGCACCTCCTCCTGCCTCCCCCATCTCCGGTGATGCTCGCGGTGCGCCTCCTTCCTCCAGCCGCCTCCACGCCGCCCCACTTTCCTCCCCGGCGCCTAGATGTCCGACTACCCTCATAGGCGAGGCGGACACCCCTCGCCCCTAGCGACTAAGCGCCTAGTCGCCGCCTAGGCGTCGCCCTAGCGGAACTATGATATTATACAAAACTTACCTGGGTTGTCGGAACTAGAGTTCAATAGCTATTTCCTCTTTCTTGATATTATCTAGCCTAATTGTAGGGTTAAGTCTATAGACTTTGTCATCATCACAACTGTTCCATGTGGATACGATATTTAAAACCTCCGGGTAAAATGTGACACTTTGGTATGATATCTATGCGCTTGCGAGATAATCCTACTTAAAACTTATTTAATGGAGTGCAGTTAATTTATACCAACAAGCATTTTTTGGCGCCGTTCTTGGGGAACGGTTTGCTGATTTTGACTTAGTTTAGCTTAATCTTGTATTATACTTTTATCTTTTCTTATTTTATCCTATTCTCTTCATTATTTTTGTGTTGATCCTTATGGATGCTTTTAATTCTATTCCTATCTATCGTTATGGCATGCGAAAAGCTTTGGGCCACCAAAATCTATAGAACCTATCATAAAAAACCTGGCTATGAGTCGTGCCCATGTCTAATTAATATGATTCGGGATAACTTATCACCCGAACTGGACACGAAAGTCTTGGTAGCTAAAACATAATCATTTTATTCCCAAGATTTAGCTATCGATTCTAAACCTTTGAAATTCCATTTTGATGATTTAGACTTCCAATTAGCTAAGATGCTCGTAAATTAATACACATCGATCTTCTCAGAAGAGCATCTTGGAAAAAGTGTCGTCAACTTCCTTTCCCTCATAAAAGACACTAGGGAGAGTTCAAGAATGGCATGTCGAGTGATGCCATAGTAGGAGAGCCAAGCCACTTAAGTGTAAATTCTATCTTCTCCCCCTCTATGCCCACAGTAAATGTCGCTAAACCTATCCTTGACCCCAATGAATCTTTTTATGCTCTTTTTACTAAACTTTATAATGACCCTAGAAATCTATCAAGACATCTCAAGAATAAAAGTCATAGGAATGCCCAAAAAGAGCAACGACAATGGCAGGAATACATAGATCATACTAGAAATACATATGCTATTGTAAAAGAATGGATGAAAGAGGACAAAGCTTTAGCACTAGCATCTAAACTTGGTTTAAATTCAAATGGTGAGCTTAAATCAATTTTTTTAATAAATAGAACTCACCCAAGTTTAGAGAAAGCTTTAGACACTACTAGGGATGTGTTCACCAATGACATTCTCATTTCATCACTGAAGACTCCAAAATCGTCACATAATTTCTTTTGTGACGGATTAGTGACGAAATGGTCTTTGTCATGGAATGAGCGTCACATTTCAACTGCAGTGACGAAACATATATTTTCGTCACAGATGTTCATTTATTCGATGACGAAATGGTTGTCGTCATAGAAGGTATTTCATTCTATGACGATCAGTTTCCGTCATTGGTATATCTGGTTTTTCGTCATAACTTGCCGTCTGGTAGGTGGGGGACGGGCGTCCGCCACGCCTGGCGGTGGCGTGTCCTATCCACGTGGCACGTCCACGTGGCATGTCCATGTGGCAGGTGACGTGGCCAGCTGACGTGGCTAGGCACCTGGCAGCTGACGTGTCCGACCATGTGGCAGCTGACGTGTCCAGTGACGTGGCTAATCCACGTGTCGCTTTGCTATGGGGCCACGTTTCCAGTTTTTATTGCACCACATGGCATGCAAAGTGAGTAGTCCACGTGTCTTGTTACGGTTGCTTGTCATTTTCATCACGAAATAATTGCAAATTCGTCACGAAGCAATTATAAATTTGTCATTGAAGCTAATAAAATTCATCATAGGTGCACATGCTGATTTAATTAGAAACTACAAATAATTAATAGATCCAAAGTACTCCTCGACCATACAAATTAAGCAACGGTACTAAACTCTGTTCACATATCTCACTTGACATCACATTCAAGCTCTTTGTTTCATCTCAGTTCACATTAACATCACACAAAATAACAAATGGTTACCAACTAGCAGAAACTTGAGTTATTGCATTAACAAAATCAGCAGCACAGACCACTTGCTAAATCAACCAGCAACTACAAGTAGCGCTCATGTCGAAGAACTATTGAGGGACAAGATACGCTTGAGCAGCGCATTATTCTCCTCCATTGCCTTTGTGTTTATCTCTGTCAGCTTCTTGTACTCCTCCGTCTCCTTTTGTGTCCTCGCCAGCCTTTCCTCGGCTTCTTCACTTCTCTTCTTGAGATCATCGAGTTCAACTTGTACAGCAGCCTTAGCTTCAGCTGCTAGTTGTTCCCGAAGTTCACTTTCATTTGATGATGATGATGCTTTTGTGGATCCCACTGGTTTGATGCCAACACTGTTTAGGAAAGCGTTTGAGCTATTCTTGGAGAGCACCTGGGACACAACACGCACACTAGAGACTCTGTCTCACCTTCAAAAGAATGTGTTCTTCCCTCAAAGCTTCCATATTTGACTGAAACACCAATGAGCCATCATTAGTTGATACTTATTGCAAAATCTAAGGAGGAAATATTAGACAAGATGCATTTTAAAAAATATAAACAGCAAGATGTGTGGTACAGGTTGAAGTAAAATTATTTGTTGCCACGCCATGTCATCTAGGTAGGACCGGGCGGATCTATAAGGTATGCCGGTATGCACCAAAGCATACCTGCGATCCTAGGAACGCATACAGTATATACGTGTATTTTTTTTAAAAAAGAAAAAAACTTACCTGCAAGTGAACGCTCGCCCAGGCCAAAGGCCAGGCCGGCCGCGCTTCCCTCTTGAATGACCGTGATCACGTGATGCGAGGCCCACGCGGCCCATGAGGCCATGTAGGACCAATTTGTTTAGTTATTTCACATTTCAAGTCACTCTCTTTTATGCATATATTTTTTGAGCTACCGGTGGGTTTTTGAATTATTTATATTACACATTATGAAGGTTTTTAACTTAATCTTCAAATTTAACACTTATCTTCTTTGTTTAGTGTAGATCTCGACAAATTATATTAAAAAATTCAATTGTTACTAAATTGCTACATGATTTTACTGAATTGTATATCAAAATTTTTTGATGGGCATACCCTAAACTAAAATCCTAGATCCACCATTGGTAGGACCGCTCCGCCACGTCCTCGATGTGGGACCACGGCGCGATGTGTTTTTCTAAGATTCATTACACTGTTGTAAGTTTAGAAAGAAAAACATGCATACCTATAGCACAACAGGGCAAGTACTCTAGTGGTAGAGCACCTATCTATCTAATGGTAGGTCGTGGGTTCGAAGCTCACTTGAGTGAGCTATTTTTTTGCAAAAAATAAAGTGGAGGGAAGGTCGCTGCACCGCCACGTGTTATTTGCCACATCCTCAACGTTCGGACCCGTTGGTGGGTCCACATCGCCACGTCCTCTTGGTGGGACCATGGTGCCACGTCCCCTACATAGGACTTGCTGCTGGGACCACAGTGCCATGTCCTCGACGTGGTACATACACGAACCAAGCAATCAATGACGATTTAGTTTTGTAATTGTATGACGATCCTTTCATTTTCATCATTATTCTTCGTGCCAAAGCTCCGTCACTTGTGACTAATGACGAAGCCACACATTTTGTCACGAGAATGCTTTCATTCGTGGCGACATTTGTACTCGTCACTAGTGAATCGTCACCGATGAACACATTTCTACTAGTGAGAGACCAACCTTAGGGATATCAATTTATGGGAAATTCTAGAAAATAAAACATCCAATAAATGTCATAGGCATGAAATAATAGAGGCAAATTTGTTGCCTATAGATATTCATGAAGAAACACCCTTGGAGTTCGAAAAGGAAAATCACATCGATAAGCATGGGAATTATCTCATAAACACTTCATCGAATCCATGGTCATATGAGAAATCTCACGAATCTTTTGGTCTCTCTAATATTACCACACACGAGATCTTCAACCTCCTCTTTATACCTGTTCATAAAATCATTGAAAGGGTGGTTGAAGATGCATATGTTTATCATAAATATTGTAGATCTCGTTATAATCTTGATATAGGTGCACAAAGGCTAATGTTCTAAAGGAAGCCCCTTCACCAACTGGATAATCAGAAGGTTTTCCAAGAACAACTTTGTGTCCCAAAATAACCACTCTTAAAAATAAATTGAGCTTGCACCTTTAGCATAGAAATATAATTGTCAAATGGAAATTTTTGTCACTAACCATTTCAGGTTTGAAGGGAGAAAATAACTAATGGCAGTGCCAGGTATGACCAACCGATCATAATACAAATTAATCCATCCAAACTTAATTTTGTTTTGCAAAATTCCAGCTTGGGGGAATGGTCTTATTTAGAAAATTCTATATTGCTAATATTGGTTGTCTCTACCTTTATTCAATTTGTTAATCATGCTCTTTCATCTCCGTTTGAATAACACTCTATAAACTTTCATGTTACCTTTGTTTGCTATAGTATGCTTAACGTTTGGAGAAATTTCATACAACTTTTGAATTAGGCATGGTGCTTAGTTTAAGGTGTGTTGATTTTACTTTTAAAGGTTTTTAAAATTAAGCGTGGTGCTTAGGTTAAAACGCCTTCCTAAGTCAAATTAGACGTGGTGTCTAGATTGATTTTTAAACTGATAATATACTGTAGTAGACATTGGATATTTTGTAGACTAACCCCCATGAGAGAAACTTTTAATTTAACTTGGGTAAGTCATGAGATAAATTCAAATCAGAGATGAAGTAGGGTACATCATGAATTTCAATAACTTTGTAGAAGAAGACACGACTCATTCATCATGGATAGAGGAATTGCGAGTATTAATGGATCATTCACTTTATCTTCTACTACAAGTTACTTGCCTCAAGCCATGTCTGTATAAAACATGATCTATGCTAAAATAATATCAATACTATCTTTTCATTAGCATAGGCAGAACAAAATAAAATACTGGACAAGCAACCTATGTTTAAAATTTGTATACTCCTTCAGGTGTGTATTATTCACTAATCTGTTGCAGGCATAATAATGACTGGAGTAAAAAGAGTCAAAAGATCAAAGAAGCAAAAGATGGCAAAAGAATGAGTGCAACAGAGGAGACAAGATGTCCATGAACAACTCAAGATGCAAGAGAAAGGACCACCAGTCATTTACCCTTCATAACTTAGTGCCGTCACACTCTAATAATGAAGGTAATATTCTAAGTTCTATGAACATGCACACCGAGCAAAATGCTGCCCGGCTACTATTAAAGCTCTACTTCAACCTATGGGCCAAACCAAAGAACAAAAGCGATATCACCATCACTAGAGGTATACAACCATCAAGACCTCCATCTCTCAAGATGGAGAGATACACAAGAGTGGAAGAAGAAGTTCTGTCGGTAAACTTTAATTTTCGTACCCTTGCCATAAGGTAATATGGTAGTTATCTAATTAATTAGTATTCCTATCTACATTAATAATTTTACTTTAACATATTCATCTTCATAAATATTAAAAAAATCCTTATTGCTTCATTTTCTTGCATCATAAAATATTAAAATCCCCACGCGAATAAACTTGTGGTAACCCTGTAGGAATATTTCTTTGTGGTGACATAAAAAAAATCTGTATTCACTTTCTTGCATTGAAAAAGTCTAAGCCCCATAAGAATAAATATTCTCTGTGGAGGCATAAAAATACAACTATATATATGCACACATATTTAATTTCTGCATAATTAAACTAGAAGATCCTAAAAAGAGAATCCCCGCTAAAATTTGTCAATCTGAAATTAACTCATAAGAATAATCAATTACTTATTGGCTGATCGCTAACCTCTTATTAAATTTGAGCCTCGAGTTTTGGTTTTCTTGTTGGAATATAATTATGTAAGAACAATATTATGACAAGGGAGAGAGTCTATTAGTGGCACCCACCAGGGATCTTCTTTGGTTAGCTCACCCTAAAGATCATCAACACCAAGTATTGCAAACATCTAGCTTGGGGGAGGAGCATCTCCTAGTTATCAGGTAACTATACCTAGACAATTATCGAGTCTAATTTATATAGTCATAAAATACCAAAAATATGTGAGCACATGAAGGTTCATAATAGTATCATAGGAAAATATAAAAATACCAAAAATATATAGGTACATAAAGGTCTATGTCTTTAGAGTCTTGTGAGTTCCATAGAAATAAAAAGATAAATAACAAATTAAAATCAAAAATAAAATACTTATCTATGTATTAAGGTGTGATCATAGAGTGTATCTAGTTAGTAAGAGTTAAATAAAAACTAGAGAATATTAAAATTTTGTCTTGGAGATGATGAATAGCTGCTCTACAGTAATTCCTTTCAAGTGCCTAGTTTTCAACCATGAATTCTCCTGAGTTTTGGACATAACTACTTTGGTATAAAAATTTACTCTGAACCTGAAATTTGTGGAGGCATATGCTTGAGCTAAGTCTAGGCAATTGATTGATATGATACATGAAGTTCTAAGCTGCTATTTATCTTATTCCTAGCATTACTAAGTTCTAGAGATTTATTTTGAAAACCTAAAATCTTACATGATAAGCTCTTGTATGATAAAATTTGACTTCCTACTAAAGCCATATAATACATTTAGAGTTAGGAAAACCTTTGCGCATTCATGCTGTTTGCTTTGTATTGAGTCTAGTCAACCTTTGTTGTATACCTTATGAGAGTCTTGTCATGCTTTTAAAATGAAGATCACTTACGCACTCCACCTACATATGCATTACTCCTACTCTGGGATGTAAGCGCAGTCATTTCCACTTTCATCCAGATCCACCTTAAAAATGTTTTTCTCCTACACTAGGAGTAAACACCTAAAAACATACCCTATAGAACAGCCCCATTTAATTGCTCTAAGTTCTTATCATTATCTCTCTAATTATTTACATTCAAAGGATGCATGTGGCTATGTAAAAGTATTAAAAAATAGAAGAAGAAAAAAAGGAAGTAAAAGATGGACAAGTGTCCCAGATTAAAACAATGGGTGCATAGATGCCCGTCTTCCAGATTAAAAAAAAGAGAAGGAAAAAGAGAATAAAGAAAGCCCATGTTTTCCCTTGAAAAGTTCTAAGGAGGGAATTATTTTCAAGAGCAAAAGTAGAATTAGGATTAGCCACTAAATACCATATATACACCTATCCACCATATTCCATACACATGCACATCTTGATTTGATTGTATGCCTCAATTCTCTGTGGATCCATTGTTTGACTTTACAACATATGAATTGCAAGTATGCTCATCCGTGTTATTGCCACTCCTATAAGCTCCACTATACATATCCTTAGTTGTAGGAAGGCATAACATCATTAATGCCTCAGTGAGATCCATAAATACCATATATAATAAGAGACTTGAGGGTATCATACAATTAAGCTCTGAGTTTTATTTTGAAAACTTACAAAACTCTAGGATATTGGTACTGTGAAGAATTTGAGACATAGTGCTTGACTTGATTGTTCTATCTTTCGATTGCTAAAGACTTATGCAAAAGCTATAAAGCTCCATAGTTAAAGGTAAAATGGGTAAGTTTAAAAGTTAGAGCAGTTTTGTCTAAAACCGGAGGAAAATTTCTATTTGAAAGCAAGTGTACTTAAAAGAAATGAAAGTACTGTAGCAACTCCTGATCCAAGTTTATTAATAATTAGACCTAGGTTGTTTGCCAAGGGACTGGCAAAAGGTAAGCTTGGGGGAGTTGTTGACGGTGGATAACGTCAATATTTATTAGAACTTTAGACATGAAAAGACACATGAATACACACTAGTCTAGGGTTTTAACTGACAATTTCCACGAGTTTTGCATTTTCTATATTTTCTAGGGATTATTTCAGAAAAGCATAAAAGAGGGATTAGAGTGCATAATTATCACGAAACTTATCCGCATCAGAAAACATCGTCATCAGGCTCAGGAAACATCTAGAAGACACCCGAAGCAGCGGGACCCATAGGAGAGTCTAGGTGGGGCCGGTCGGCCCCACCCTGGCGCCGGTCGGCTCCCCTCTAGGGCTTCTGGCCGCCGTCTTCTGGAGTCTTCCTCCCACGCTTCCTTGGCACCCAAGCAGAGCATCCCTACGTCGATCTAAGGTCGGTTTGATCCGGCGGTGCACACAACATGAAGACGCGGATTGATGACGTGGTGGTTCCTTGCCTCCTACTCCACCTCGGCCTATATAATGATGCCCCAAGGCCCCTCCAAGAGGCATTTTACACCCCGGTGCTTCATATTCTCTACATAATTAGGGTTAGGGTCCCTCTAGTTGATCTAGTTCTAGTTCATCTAGTTCTAGTTCATCTAGATGTAGCAATTAGGAGAGACTAGTTCTTCTAGATCTATTCTTGTTTAGAGATTAGAGAGATTGAGTAGAGGATTAGAGATTCTAGAGGAGTTCCGGCATGTCGGCGCTTCTTCATGGCTGTATTCTTCTGGATTCAGCTCCCTCGCCCGGAGCTGCGTTCTGAGGTACTTTTGTATTCGCCATTTCGATTCAAGTAAGCAGTTGTTCTTATTTGTTCTTAAGTTCACAGCTCATATTGAGTGCTTTGATCTTAGTCATTACTTGGTTGAAGTAGTATTTCGTAGTGTAGGCGTGGTGTCTAGGCTAGGTTTACTTGTGGATGTCCCCTGATTAGCCAGATAGTGGTAGTTCACGTAGGTGACTTTATAGCTGCGTTGATTCCTCTGTAGTCCACTTCCCGTTGATAGGACTGATAGGCTTATAGGTGCTTGGTAGGAGATTACACTGTTTCTTCTCCTATTTGGGTTACTTGCCCAGTTAGAACAATATTATACAAAGCTTACCGGTTGTCAGAACTAGAGTTCAATAGCTATTTCCTCTTTCTTGATATTATCTAGCCTAATTGTAGGGTTAAGTCTATAGACTTTGTCATCATCACAACTGTTCCCTGTGGATACGATATTTAAAACCTCCGGGTAAAATGTGACACTGGTATGATATCTGTGCGCTTGGGAATAATCCTTCTTAAAACTTATTTAATGGAGTGCAGTTAATTTATACCAACATCGGGTAAAATCCCGATGACACCACGATTCTCCAAGATTGATTTCTTACAGAGATATTATAGTATTACAACCATTTTTATCCAAATACAACAGAGTAGCGAAAGATTTTCAAAAGAAGATTACAATATTTGATCAGAGTTTAATTAATTAAATAAAACTTAACTAGATTTGCGGAAGCAAGGAAGAACTATAGAACAATTGCCAGAGAACATCTGAGACGGAAGACATTCGGTCATACCAAGCCCACTGGTGTGACCGAACTCTTCAGCATTAGTCAGCACCTGCAACAGGGGTTTAACAAACCCTGAATACCAAAAGTACTCTGCAAGACTTACCTGACCAAAAATTGGAGAGAAGCCTCAGGAATGCTGGCTAATAGGAATCAAGGTAAGGCTTTAGCAAGAATCAAAGACACCTTTGCGGAAAAGCGACTAATGTTGATCCTTACTTTTTATCTTGATTATCCTACTCTATAACAAACACTTATTAGCCATATAACGATTTCAAAACTTCTCAGTCTCAACAACTTTCATTATTACTACGATGCTGACGCTTGGTCAAGTCTCCCATATCGTGGAGCAACGACGATTCGAATCGCTTTATATACCCAGCTGGGGCTTCCTAGCCACACGATGTATGCAGGACCGAGCATCTTACATACATCAACTCACACTTGGATTTCTCCAGACCAGAATGGGTCCTAGCTACGAGAGTACAGTACACCACCTCCCTACGCCGTCTGTACGTCGACGGTGCGCTCGTAGTATGGGTACACGCTACTTCCTGCCCCGGTTGTCCGTTCTCGTATGGATCATACAAGGGAGCTTACCGCTATTAGCATGCGACTAGTACTATCCAATAACCCTCTTGACTACAGGATCACCACAACGAACGGTCCTTAACCGACACAAGTGGACGACACTACATCAGGGCACTAGCCCATCCTGATGCAAGTCACTCCACCGGCGTCTCGATTTACTCATCATGTTCTTGTGTGTATCCCTGACCCGGCCAAGGTGAAGGATAAGCGACAAGCAACATCAAGTTTTCAATACTTTCTCAGAGATGATATTGTTATCAACTTTTAAAATATTTCACAAAAGCCTATACTAGTAGTAGGACTAAGCATGTACTAAACATTTTCAAAATCAAAACAGGTATCCAGGATAGTATGGCAAGGTATGGTAAATGCATCAAATAGGATAGCACCCAACTCCTATACTTAATGCATCATAGTATCCACATGAAATCATAAAAGACTTTCAAAATTCAAGGTAGGGTTTGCATGCATCTGGGGCTTGCCTTGGGGCTCGACAAAGTGAGGTTCGGTGACGGCACTGCCGAGATCAGGACCAACCCCTTCGCACTAAACACCTTCTTCAGAGATAGGAGTTGGATCAACTCCCTCTTCGGACGGCACAACTACACGATTGAGATGCATGATTACAATGCAATAATAAATAAAGGAGCATGCGATAATGATGCAACGATAACTAATCTATCTTGAGTACAACTTTTCTTCACGGTAACGTTGCATTACAGAAGTATAACTATCGTCGACGACGACGGACTAACGATACGCAGTCAACATAAAATGCCGAAGGTCATTAGGGTTAATGACCTGGGGTCATCACTCAATCCCAAAATCAAGCAACCCTAATAGTGATTAAGATTGATTACTAATTTATTAACCATTTTTTACAGTTGTTGAAAGCCACTAATTAACTTGCTAATTGGAGATTAATCAAACCCTAATTAATCAAGGGATTAATTAATTAAACATTAATTCAGATACTAATTAAGCATAATACAAAAATTAGTTAAAACATGATTAAACTTTATAATTAAGATCATTATCATCTAATTAGTACACAAAACAAATTTTATGATTTTTGGATTTATATTTTAATTACTAAAATTGTGGAAGTTGTATTTATTAATTAAAGGAGCAAATTATAGCACAAATAAACTTCATAGGAAAACCCAGTTAGTATTTTTCCTTGGTAGAGCATACTACAAGGAGCACATACATATTTTTGTTGCATTTTATTTTCTCAAATAAAATTATAACAAAAAAGATGAAAATTAGCTTTATAAATTAAATTTGGACAAAAAAAACAATTTCTTTCTTTCCCGGGCTCACTTCAGGCGGCCCAAACGGCCCACACAGCCCGTGCGGCCTGCTCGCCCCGCGCGCCGCTCTCCCCCTCTCTCTCACTCGTTGACAGACGGGTCCGGGTCGGCTCGCCTCCTCCCCTCCTTCCTTTCTCCGCGATGATGCACGGTGGGCGGCGGCGGCCGACGGCGGCTCTTGCCAACGACGGTCCTCCGACGGAACTAAGCGCACCCGGCAAACTCCCCTCATCGAACCGCACTCAACAAGCTGCTATACACCCCTAGCCGACCTCCAGGGGACGCACGGCGGCAGCCATGGCGGCTCGACGGCGCGCGGTGCACTGCGGCTGGGCTCACCGGACCTCCTCCGGCAGAACCGAGCACGGCAACAGACTCAGCAACGCAACGCGAACTCAGCGCACCCGAACATGACTCCCCCCGACCTTAGACACGCACAGCGGCGAGCGCGGCAACAGCGGCACGGCGGCGCTCACTGACATGCCGCTGTTCCGGCTAAACGACGGCGACATAGGCACAACCAACACCCTAGATCGATTCAGGAGCTCACCACGGCTTCAAAACAAGGGGAGCAGGTGGGCGTGGAAGTGGGTGGAGCAAGGTCGACGGTGGTGACACGGGGCGTGCGGCGGCACGGATGGACGGAGACGAGAACGATGATGCGGTTCAGGCTACTCTGGTGATCTCAACTTGCCCAACACAGCTCAATCGTTGCAGGAGAAGGTGGCGAAGCTAGGTGCAGACGATTGGGGACAGTGGCGGTGCGTGGTGTGCGAATTTTGCCGGCGGCGAGGTGACGACGGCGACGGTGGGAAGAAAAAAGAAGAATACTGGCGGCGCCGGTGGCTTTTATAAGCAAAGAAAGAACCGACGTGGTGGCTGGCACCTTCACGACGGGGTAGAGGTGGATGGCATTGCGTGAAACCTAGGAAGGCGCCGGAATTGCCACGGCGGCCGGGGGTGACTCGGCCGGCATGGGCAGCCGAGCAAGGTGGCACCCCCTGTTCAACACTGTAGCACAGGGACACCTTTTCTTTTTATTTTTAAAATTACTCTCAGAAATTGAACTGTACAGAAAAATATCCAAAAATATGAATTGTACATCTTTTCATGCTCTACAACTTTTATTAAGTAAGTTTTATTAGAATCCAAATAATTTTTGAATTTGCATTTCAAATTTGAAAAGGGGATAAAACCCTAACCTTTGGGATTTTAAAATTACTTTCAAATTTTGAATAAAAGATGAAAATCTCCAAAAATAAAAGTTGTTCTATTTCTCAAGATCTACAACTTTTATTAAGAGAGTTTTTCATGAAACTGAATAATTTTTGAATTGAAGTTTAAAAATCAAAAAGGGACATTTTCTACTTTATTAAACTTTTGAAATTAGTTTAAATTCTATTCAAAAACTTGAAAAACTTTATATACCAAACTTGTAGAGCTCAAAGAGATGTACAATCTATATTTTTGGAGTTTTCTCAAATTTTGAATATTTTGAGATGAAATTGAGAAAAGGGGCAAAAGGCTTTTGAATTTCAGCTTTTGAAAAGGATTTTCAAATTGGATCTTTGGGCAATTAATTAATGATGTTGTGGTGAGTTTCAAATCCAACCAATGGCATAATCTCAAAGTACAAAGCTCATACTTTGAAACAGTGCCAATGGTTGGCAACTTTTATTTAGAAAATTAATTATGGTTAGCTCATCAAAATTGAAAATAAAATTCAATTTCCAACACACAGCCACTTGAGCTAGGGTTTGGGATTTGAATTCCAAATTCAAATTTGATTCTTCCTTGCACCTCATTTGACTTGTAAAATATGTTTGATGTATAAGTCAAGGTTAGCCAAACACTTGCAAACATCAAGGTGAATTTTAGTTGATTGCTTTTATAAACACAAATTAAACATGGGTGTAATTTAAATGGCAAACACATACACATGCAATATAAAAGAGCTCAAACAAACTCTAGAATTGTAAACTCATTTTAGCCATTCTCATTAGGGTTCTCTAATTATGAATGCTTATGCAATGATGATGATGACATGGCAGGTTTAAGTTAACGTAACACTAGGGGTGTTACACTATCTTTTAATTTTTGGCTCCAAAGGGCGAGTTGTTGGAGCCTCCACCATCATCACATCCTATACTCACAGATGGCTATGAGCTTCGCCCTGCTTTCATAGCCATGGTTCGGGAGCAATCCTTCTCTGGATTAGAAGACGAAAATCCCTACACCCATCTTAGAGAATTTGAGCAATTGTGTTCTTGCTTGAATATTGCTGGCATGACACAAGAGACCATTAAATGGAAATTGTTTCCGTTCTCCCTTTTAGGAAGAGCGAAACAGTGGTGTGCTCATACTGTAGGAGGAATGAAAGGAAACTGGGATGAACTTGAAGACAAATTCTGTCTTGCTTTCTTCCCTCTTTCTCGGATCGCCACTCTTTGAATAGAAGTTTTTACCTTTAAACAAAAGGAGAAGGAGACAATAGGAGCAGCTTGGGCTAGGTTCTTAAGTCTTATCAATACCGGTCCAACCCTTCACTTACCAGACCACGTGCTTCTTTACCACTTTCATTTCGGTCTCAACAAGAAAGCTGCTCTACATCTTGACTTATCTTCTGGAGGTTCATTCTCGCACAACACTATGAGCGAGGGGAAAGCCATACTAGAGAAAATCCTTGAAAACACCCCTTACACTAGCATCTTTGATGAATTTCCTGAAGAAGAAGTCAAGCCAAGCCCCGACCAACAAAAGGAATTAGACATAACCGAATCCAAAATTCCTTCAAATCCTATAGATGATTTGGTTGTCAAATAACCTCGAACTATGGAAACACAACATAGTCTAGAAGATGATGAACCTCATCCTTCCACATTCCCTTTTGAAATTGAGGATGGTCTTTTCGAAGATTTTGGCAATGCCTCGAATTTACCAGTTCAAGTGAAGTCTCTCGTATATTCTATATCATCCGAGAATGATGATGGCCCAAATAATGATTCTTTCCTTATGGAACATATTAAAGGATTATCAGCCATCATGAGTCATGAGTGGTTGGCAGAAATGGAGTTATCCACTGAGGTAGCCCGAATCAATGCCCCCTCAGATGTTATCACTTGCATTATTAAGGGAACCACCATAGAGGCTTACTATAGTCCAACCGTTGGGATGAATATTATTTCAAAGGCGTTAGCCGAACAACTTTTCCCCAATGAGTTCTTGATCCCATCTCATAAGCTTTTACGAATTCCTTCTGGAGTTACTCTTGAAAGTTATGGGGTCATAAGGTCTATTCCATTGCGAATACAAAGTTCTGAGTATCGTCTAGATTTTCATATCTCTGACATCTCAGACACATCCATCTTGATTGGTGTACCTTTCAGGACACTCTTTCAAGAAAGACCAAAACCGGGTCTCTTAGATGTAAAACTAGGAAGTTCTACCACCATCTCGCTTGCACGCTCAAATAATGCAATATTAGAACCCAAACCTGAACCAGACCCTGTTGAGAAAGCCTTTATGGCATCCTTAGAAGACATGGCCCAATCAACTCTTGATGATGAACACATTATTCAAGAAGAGGAAGAGTTGGCAGAGCCTGTCAAGTTAGATGAAATTGAGATACCATCACAACCATCAGTTGAGCTAAAACTCCTTCCTTCTGGCTTAAAATATGTCTTTCTCAATAATAATCGAGAAACTCCTGTGATCATAAGTGACAAACTTTCTGAAGAAGAAACACAACAACTTATCACTGTTCTAGAAAGACATAAACTAGCCATAGGCTACTCACTTCAAGACCACAAGGGAATTAGTCCTATTCTCTGTACTCATCGTATTCCCATCGATCCTGATTCTTCACCATCGAGGGAACCACAAAGGAGACTTAACAATGCAATGCGAGAAGTTGTTAAGAAAGAGGTCCTTAAGCTTTTACATGCTGGGATTATTTATCCCGTACCTCATAGTGATTGGGTTAGCCCTATCCAAGTTATACCAAAGAAAGGAGGAATGACAGTTGTTAGGAATGAGAAGAATGAGCTCATCCCTCAACGTACTGTCACTGGGTGGCGTATGTGCATTGACTACCGGAAACTTAATAAGGCTACAAAGAAAGATCACTTCCCGTTACCCTTCATTGATGAAATGTTGGAACGGCTTGCAAATCACTCTTTCTTTTGTTTCCTTGACGGGTATTCTGGATATCATCAAATCCCAATCCACCCAGATGACCAAAGTAAGACCACTTTCACATGCCCATATGGAACTTATGCATATCGACGAATGCCATTTGGGCTGTGTAATGCTCCAGCTTCTTTTCAACGGTGCATGATGTCTATTTTCTCCGATATGATAGAGAAAATCATGGAGGTGTTCATGGATGACTTTACCGTCTATGGCAAAACCTTTGATGAAGTTTAGAGAATTTAGACATAGTCTTACAACGGTGTGAAGAAAAGCACTTAGTCCTGAACTGGGAGAAATGTCATTTTATGGTTCGGGAAGGAATTGTGCTAGGACATAAGTTGTCCGAACGTGGGATAGAAGTGGATAGAGCAAAGATTGAAGTTATTGAACAACTTTCACCTCCCACAAATGTGAAAGGCATTCGTAGCTTTTTAGGCCACGCAGGGTTCTATAGACATTTCATCAAAAACTTTTCTCAAATCGCTAGACCCTTGACTAGCCTCCTAGCCAAAGATGTACCTTTCATTTTTAACACTGAGTGCCTTGAAGCCTTTGAAATTCTTAAGAGGGCACTCATCTCAGCTCCAATTATACAACCACCTGACTGGAGTCTACCCTTTGAGATCATGTGTGATGCTAGTGACTTTGCAGTTGGTGCCATTTTAGGACAAACCAAAGACAAGAAACATTACGCTATATCCTATGCTAGCAAAACCTTGTCTGGGCCACAACTTAATTATGCTACCACTGAAAAAGAGATGTTAGCAGTGGTCTTTGCAATAGACAAATTTAGTTCTTACTTAGTAGGAGCAAAGATAATAATATACACAGACCATGCAGCAATTAAGTACCTCCTCACTAAGAAAGATGCTAAGCCTCGATTAATCCAATGGATTCTTCTGCTCCAAGAGTTTGACATAGAAATTAGAGATAAGAAAGGAGTAGAAAATTCAGTAGCTGACCACTTATCTAGACTTCAATATAAGGACACATATGAGCTACCTATTAATGACTATCTAAGGGATGACACGCTCCTCGCGGTAACGGACTCCGATCCTTGGTACACAAATATTGTCAACTATATAGTTGCAGGTTATGTTCCACCAGGGGAAGACAAGAGAAAGCTCAAGTATAAAAGTCATATCCGCTTGTGGGACGATCCATATCTTTACAGGGTCTGTGCCGATGGGCTGCTATGGAGGTGTGTCCCAATAGTTGAAGGAATGAAAATCATTGAGAGATGTCATACATCACCCTATGGAGGACATTATGGAGCATTCCATACACATGCTAAGATTTGGCAAAGCGTGTAACACCCCAGGTGTTAGTTTACACTAATCTACTTACATTATATGTCATGAGCATCATTCCATCATCACATAAGCATAAGCATGTCAAGTAATTATGCCCTTCTTTTTGTTTTGCTACCTAGTTGCCATTTCATACTTATGAGTGCTTGCTAATATAATGTCATGACATGTATGATTGTCTTTTGAACTTTACAAATAGTTTAACTATACTTAGGATACCTAATGGAACAATGCTTATGTGGATCATTTTATCTAATTAAGCTTCTAAGTCATGGTTTGACCTAGGTGACTCTCTAGGACTGATTTATTTGAGTGTTTAAAATGTGTAACTTAGAGGCTTTCCATGGCTGAGCAACCTTAATCAAAGTTGTAGGAAACTTTATAAGGAACAAACTTTATTTAAAGGTTAAGTCTTGGAAATGTGTAGAACTTACTCAAAAATAGCTCACAAATCAGAGTTTAGTGCTGAAAATCCATCTTTAGTCATCCATTCCTTTATTTCCTTTATAAACCAACCAGCAGCACCCCCTCCATTCCCCATGCCACTTCTTCTCTCCACCAGCACAAACACAGCAGCACCACCTCCATTCCTCTCCATTCTTTAGCCATGGCGCCCTGCCTCTCCTCCTCCATGAGTGGAAGCTGCTGGTGCTCCTCTTCTTCTTCCATTAGCAGCAAGTGCAGCAGCCCCCTTCCTCTCCCATCTCTTATTTCGGCCAGCAGAGAAAGGGAGGAGTAGGGGAAAGAGAAGAGAAGAAGGAGAGAAAGAAGAGAAGAAGGGGGAGGACGTCCAGCCCCTGCTGGAGGACGACGCCGGCGGTAAGCTGCTCTTCCCCATGCCCTCATCCTCACCGGAGAAGATGAGGACAGCCCCAATTCATCTCCTCCAAACCCTAGCCATGGAGGAGCCCCACCTCGATCTCCTTCCTCATTGCATCCTTAGCCAAGATACTACTGTTGGAGCACCCCAAGACCATGGTGAGCAAGCCCCAACCCATCTCCCTCGCTTCCCCCAACCCTAGCAAGCATCCCCATGAAAGCCCCTTTTTGCTTGTGTGCTGATTTGGGCTGCTAGAACAGTTTTGGTGGTAGTGACATTTATGTGGTGATAACGGTGTTTTTGGTGGATGTGGTGAATACAAAAGTTGTAGCTAACATCTTTATCTTGCTTGTCCTAAAATTTCATAACCATAGGTCTGGTGGTTGAGGAGTTATGGATTTTAGAAATTTACTGTCAGGATTTGCATGTCCTCTGGACAGATCTGAATGTGTGGTTTGTTTGAGTTGTGTACTTGTGGAATCATGTCTTGGAGATAATATAATATGTATAGTACTTTTGTTAAGCTTTTCAGAATGTCTAAGAACACTACTTTTGGTGGGCTAAATCTCTAGTTATGAGCTTGAGAAATAGAGTAACTGAATCTGTCTAAGTCTGAATAGAATTGAGTCTTGGTGTGGTTTGGTCTTTCAAATGTGTGAACAAGCTTTTGGGTAATAATAGGAGAGTTGTAGACAATTACCTAAGCTTTCTAGAAAGTCTAGGTTTATCTCTTTTTGATTTATATAACTCCAACTATGGTCTAAAGAAGTGACTGAGCTACTGCTGTCCTGAAATTTCAGATTTTGCATTTGCATGAGGTTAGCTATGTCCATGTGTTCAATTGAATATGTTTCCTATATGTAAAAATGTGACATGAGCTTCCTTACTTTTTGCATAATGTTGTTGTGACCTCTGGATACTTAACATTGCCATGTATTTACTGAAAGTATTGAGTTTTAGAATGTACTTACTCTCACATGGTTTATTGCTGTAGCAATTTGTCTTTTTTTGTAGAGATTACTATACTTATTAAAATGCTATGAAATTTGTATAGTAGACTAATGGGAGTATATATGAGCTACTGTAATTTTGTTAGAATTTATTATACAATTTTGATATGTGTTCCATATATGTTCTTTAATTCACCTTGTTACATAAATGATTAGAAAAGGACATGGAAATAATTTATTTAGGAATGGACACTATGTTTTCTAGTGTTTATTTAATATATGTCAATTGTTGGTAATATTGGTTGTACCTAAATTGGTGTTTGAAACATGAATGAAATATTATTTACTCTATTTATTCCTTTTGGATGCTTTCTGGACAGTTTCTAGAATTTTGATGATTGCACCTTGTTAATGATGTTTGCTGTAAAACTTATCTATAACAAAGTTATAGATAACCTATATATCTAGCTTGTGTTAAATTTTAATAGCTATAGACTTTATAGCTTGTGAGTTATGGCTGTGTAATGTTCAGCTTCAGAAATGGCTTCTTTCTGAAATTTCTAGACCTCATCCTGTACATGTACAATTTTGACCTGTTAAACTTGGGAATCATGCTTTGATGATTAAAGATGAATTGTAGACAATGTTATAAGCTTTCCAGATTTGTCTTGTTGCATTTTATTTGGATGTGTATAACTCCAGTTATACCTAAATCTTGTAGCTACTATGTGCAGTCCAGAAATTGGTTGATTCTAGTTCTAATTGTTTGCTTTGTGTGTTGCTAAGTATGAATCATGTCTTTATGGATGGTTAAGTAATATACCTGAGATCTTATGATATTAGTATCATGTTTCATATGCTTGTTACCTATATATTTGGTATGATTGTGAATACCTTTCTCTCTAAGTGCTATATCTTCTAGTGTGATTTGATCCTTGCTTTGCTTTCTCGTATGTGATACATTATCTCCTGCACTCCCATGTATTCATACATATGCATTATACATCTCATCTAGGTACGTTAGATGAACTACGTGAAGGACAAGATGTTGGAGTCGAACCCGAAGATGGTGCAAGCTAACTTGACTGACCTTGGATCATATTCCAGGCAAGCCCCGGAGCATTCTAAGTCTCCCACCTTTTATAAAATACAATTGAGTACTTTATGTTGTTTATTGCATTAAGTTATAGGAGTTGATTAGAAACACTTGCTGCATTTATATCCTCTCCTTGTCCAGCAAATTATACCTTGAATCCTATTTAGTTCAGGAATCGGGATAAATGCTTAGCCATGCTTAGACCGGTAGAAGTCGGGTGATTTCCTGTCATCCGCGAGATATAGGGTGTTACTTCTCTGGTCACGGTTGGCTATATGTGCTATCGTGGAAAAGAACCATGTGATAAATTAAAAGAAGACCGGGCAGGGATAGTGGACCCTGTCTGAGTCGGTTAAGAACTGGACGCGTTGTTTCACTCTTGGTCATGTTGAACGCAGCCCAACACATAGTTGGCCCGGCCTGCGTGCCTAGGGGCCACGAAGCTCGGTAGCTCAACTCAAGACGGGAAAACGGAGGGCGGTTGGGCAATTCGTGGGATAGCGGCATACACCAAGGGCAAGCATATCTAACTGATCCTGGCGTTGTCCTTGGGTTAGCATGGTTTGAACATCCTGGCTATCCGACTTTCCGGTTTTGCCGACGCGAGAACCGGGCCCGCACCTGAGTTGTACCAAGAGTAACCTAAGACGACCCTGGCTAGGTCTGCATGCCGGGTGTGTGATGGGAATACCCCCGAGCTCGGTTGGAATCGATTCGAATTGCCGTCTCTCCCGGATAGTGAGAACTTGACCTTGCACGGCATCGTAGAACTCACTAAATAATGATGGTTCTAATGTTGATGATGATCATAATGATGATGATATTGATAGCTGGAATAAACCTGATATGGTTATTAATATTTGTATATAATCAAGTGATTGCTTAGCACAGGTGCTAATCTAGATGAAAGGTTGATTAATAATAATCTGCTGCTAGTATAATAAAGTAATGCTCTCCTATATTATGCTTTTATGCAAAATGTTATCAAGCTAGCCCCACCTATATAAAGCCTTGCATACTCCTTGGTGTCAATTTATTTCTGGATTATGACGGGTAAGTCTAGCTGAGTACATCCTCGTACTCAGGGTTTATTCCCACTTGTTGCAGGTTGTGATATATCATGGCTACTGCAAGAGTTGGATGGCTCCTACCATAGCGGTGGAGTATGATCATGGGCATGATCCTTCTTATATCTCTTGTCTCTACTGTTTTTGTTGGAATTGACCTTGGCACTGGCATATATTTAAAATTGATTTCAATTACTTTGCTTTCGCTACTTTTGAACTTAGGTTGTAATAATTATTTTACACTCTGATGTATACTGAACTACTTGTGAAAAGGATGTAACAAGTGACTTGTTTTGTTGAATCAGTACGATCTTGGCTTATATGTTGGTTGATTTAAAGTCCTTCGTGATTTCAGTGGACTACCGGGATTATATGGGCTCAAGTGTGAAAATTTAGTCACTTTGGTGATTGTTTTAATACTTGTGCTCTTATAATTTGGACGGTTCCGTTACAGCTGGTATCAGAGCAAGATTTAATATTAAACATGTCAATTGTGTATTTAAAACAAAAGCTTTTGTTTGCAAAAGATTAGTTTCGACAAAACTATTAGCTACATAGTATATATGTGTAGGTGTGTTCAAATCTAAATTTGAAAATTTAAGTATGCCAGTGCTCAAATCCTTTATGCCCAAATAAGGACTCTTAGATGGCTATCTAAATACTAACTTGGGGGGTTTTAATTTTTGCATCTACGCCCGGACCAAGGTATGCATGTATGATGACCGCACTATGGCTACCCTGTGGTCTAATGGTGGAGGTAGCCCGCATATATGAATTAGCCATATGTGTGCATTAGAATGATGAGATATGAGAGCATGATCGCCCAACCGGCGGTCTAGGGAAGTGCTAGATTGTGATCTTTGGAATAATTGTCATGTCAAAACCATGCAATTATGAAAGTATTTAATTATGGGTATATCTGCCGGGTAGTTGTGATACTGAAGTATGTATGTGGGGACATGCATATGGAAAGTATTTAGTTTTCTTGCTTTCCTTGGATTTTGTTGTTTGTGCTATATTGGGAAATTGTTGGGCTGCAATGAGATCTTCTGCGCAGTACGCCAACCATGAATGCGTAGAGTAAATTTACATGACGACTAGTTATATATCGAGAGTGCGTGTTATGCCACCGACATAGAACGTGATTGCCACCTCAGGTTGGCAATTTTGTGAGGGCGAATAGGACGAAGCATGCATCGTCATGGTTGTTGCTTTGCACATAACTATGCTCCTCTCACCCTTGTTTCCAATAATAAGTAACTTGTGATTGATGTAATGTTACTATCTTTCCTGCGTGGAGTAGATAAGAATACTTTGTTCTATGTTGTTGAATTGGAATGTTTGAAGATAGAGTGTGCATAGCTTTGCCTTGTATGATTGCTTTCAATAGAATTGCATAACGAGTTGGTAGTGGCTAAAACTTTAACCTTTTAAAACTAAAACATGTAGTGATACCTCTAGAAAAGCCAATACATGCTCACTTAAATAGAATATCATGTTCTTCTTTCAAATTAATCTTCACATTAGTTCCATAGCTATATATATGTAAAAGCTTGTTAGTGAATGAGTGTGTAGATATTGTCTTGTGATGCTTCTAATGTTAATTAACTAAGTAGAAATATTGCTAAGTTTTGATAGAAAGAGTTAAGGTTACAAATTTGACCTTGGGTGTTCTTTAGTTGTTGCCTAGTGGTGAATATTTTGCTTCATCAAGATTTTACAAAGTTACTTTAGATCTTACTTAAATAATTAGAACCCCCATGAACCTCACCTCTCATCCATGACCGCCACCACCATGGATAGGGTCGAGCTCACCACAGCCCATGCATGTCACATCCATGTAGAAGCTTCCTTACATCACTAGAAAGCCATAGGAATAAACCCCACTCGATTCAGAGTGCGGATGCCCAAGAATCGATCCCAACAAGTTTGCAATGATGTGCTGAAAACTGTAGATTTCGTGATTCTGTTTGGGAGGGGTGTTTCATATTATAGATGGTATTTTATGGAAAATATTGTAATATAAATGTTGTAGATAATTTAGTCATCTATGCTGTCCATAAATTTCATAATTTTATCCCATCAGGTTTGGGAGCTATGAATTTTAGAGTTCACTGTCAGGTTTGGATTGCATGCTGGGCAGATCTAAAGTTTTGTGTAATTCGACCATGTTAACTTCAAAACTAGCTATTGTGGATAACTAGGAAGTTTTAGTGTTTTTCATAAGCTTTCCAAATTGTTAAAGAACAATAGTTTTGGATGGCTAGAATTCCAGCTATGAGCTTGTAAAGCGGAAAGACAGAATCTGTCCAAACCTGGACAGAGGTGTCTTCTTTGTATTATTGGTCTTGCTAGCTATAGAATTATCTTAATATGATAATAAGAAAGTTTTAGACTACTTACTGATCTTTTTTTATAAGAGTACAGAATCAAGCATAGAGTTTAGAGTCACATTCTCGGATCACTAGAACTCTAGTTATATATTTCTAAAGCTCATGCCGGTTTTGTCCACATTTGCGCAAATATGAGACATTAGTATGTTTGGTCATGTTAACTTGCGAAATAGTTTTTGGTATGAATAACCAAGTTCAGGTAAACTTCCTAAGCCTTTGCAAAAGTCTAGTATCACCTTTGTTTGATGCCTACAACTCTAGTTTTGATTGAAATGTACGTGCTTTCTCCGTTACTATATGTCTTGGTTGTGTAGAGCTGCATGCTAGTGTTCTTCATTCTTGTTAACATGGTATTTGCTCTAGGTGCTTGCTAGCCTTGCATGAGACTTTCTAAAATATTAGTTCTTGTGTGTGGTATGTCTATGTGTCCTTGGTGTAGCCATAACCAAAATTCTTTGGATTCTTTGCTACCTTTCTTACAAATCATCATGTACCTAAAAGACTTGGCTTTATCCACCTATTTGGTAGCATATCTTGCTTCCTGATTGATCTTTGTAAATAGGTCAATGTATTGTATTGTTGCATATGAGTGCTTGTTTTGTGTGAGCTTGTGTTTTGAATAGTTGCTTAAGCTCATTTGTTTGAGTTCTCAAGTGCTGGTTAAGCTGTCATGATTGTGTAGATACTTGTTGTCTAACTAGTGCCATAGTCGTAGCCTCGTTTGTCCTCGGTGAGCACATGAGTGTCGAATAGCTCATTTTAGAACAACGCTCCTGTCATGATAATCGCATGGTTGACGTCTCTAATTAAGTTCTCCATCTTAGGAACCTATGCCTATAGATATGATTGTTAACCTTTGAGTTTTGTATTGTAAAAACTTGTAACCATGCCTATGATTCAAACCGTAAGCCTCAGGCTAGACCCTTGATGTTTGCATATGGCATAGATGTGCACCCTTTGATGTTTGCATATGGCATAGATGTGCACCCTTGTGAAGATCCTAGTTTGTTTGACCAAATCAGTTGAGCTTTCTTTAGTGCCATTCCTTGACCATGGTTGTTTCTTCCTAGAGGTGTGGACCCTTGCGTGATTGACCAACCCTGTTAATATCTTGCTAAAGGCCAGCCCTTGACCTTGGTTGCTTTTGCCAGTTGTAGAGACCATAACAAAGTCTAAGTTAGACTTCTTAGTTGCCTATCCTTTTAATGATCTGGTGCGACGTTAATCCCTCGCTGTTTGATCTTGAAATCTTTCGCTTGAAAATCATGTAGTTACCATATCAATTCAATCTCTAATTGGTCTGTCAAGTTGTTATCTTGGAAGTTTACTGAATTCATCTCGATGCTCCAAGATCTTTATATGTCCAACATTCTTCATTATATCGGCTTTGCCCTGGAGTTTGTTCCATTCATCTCCAAAATTTCTAATTCTCGGGATGCTTATTAGTCTTGATCTCATGATCTTACTTACTATGACCGAGTCTAATGTTAATCACTTACTTAATAGTTCCTTGGTGGATGCAAGGTGTGCGTGGAAATAAAGCAAGAATCTCCTACTTAGTTGTCTTCAACAATTAATCTATGTTCTCTGGCGCTATGTTTTGACCTCCGAATCACACCTTTGTTGACTCTAAATCTTGTGACTACTCTTGCTAGCTATCCCTCCCCTGACTAATGCTTGTTCTTTTGATCAAATTTGTGCCATTAAAATTTTCCTTTAGGTATAAGTTCAGTAGTGGTGTTACGATTAGCATTCTATGGTGCCGTGATGATACTGAGAGCCTCATGTGGGTGCACACACAAGTTTGTGCTGCTCGGCACGCACTGGTATCGAGGTTGCTAGTCATAATCCATTGCAGAAATTATACCACTGAGATATATCCTTGTGATCTTTCCCTTGGTTATCTTCTCGTAACTTATCAGAAGATCCATATATCCACAACCCAATTGTGCTCCATGAGATTTCTTGTTGGTGGTGGGCTTAGTAATGAGGTTATGATCAAGAACTAATGGTGCCACGACAAAACTGAGGGCAACCTATGGATTGCAACCATACGGTTATGCTGCTCAGCACGCGTGGGTGTCATGGTTTTAGTCATGATCCATTATAGAACCACACTGATAAGTTGTCCCATTTTGAGCTTTTCCTTGGTTACCCCTCTATTTCATCCTAATGCCCTTGTCAAGCTTGGTGTTGTAGCACTTCCTTCTAAAGTCGCAAAGAGGATGACCTTTGAAGAACAAGTCACCGACATAAAACACTAACGGGTTGCAAGAGATGTAAGATAAAAGACCTTGCTTGGCCCTCTCTGGAGGCAGTGGTAACCCTTTCCTGCATAGTTGATACCAACTGATAGATATAAGGACACACAACACTTAAAGTTGGATCAGTTATTAGATAGCCAAAGACCTTTGGATATGCATGTTTCTTTACATGTCACCCAATGCCGATTCCTTCCTACTAATCCCATGGAGTCACTTGAAGGCTACACATGCTGTTAAAATCAACCCTCTCATGCTATGACCCCTTTTCTGCTGACTTTGATGTTGATTGTCAGTGTTAGAATAAACTACAATTTGGTTGACACTGAAGCTGAAGCCTTGGAGCTTTTTAGTGTTGAGAGACAACTGATTAGTTAACGAAAAGATGGTTAATCTCTAGCTAGGATATGACTCTTTGGTAGTGTTGACGGTCCTTAACGCCTATTTTATACCATCAACTAATGCTCAATATAACATGATATCAACCATAAAGCATAGTTGTAGGGTTTGATTCTAATGAGTTCCACGAGTTGTGTTGTTCTCGATCGTTTTTGCAGGTATATCTAATTTTGCATAGAATAAAAGTATCTTAAATGATGAATTAGACTACACCATTGCGATGGGCTCGTCGAGACGATCGAAACGGACACATCATTTGCTATATTCGAGTCCGAGTCAAAAGATATCAATTCTACACGTAAAACCAACACTAGAAGACTCTAGAAGGCACCAGGAAGGCGGCGTACCGAAGGTGGGGCCCACTTTCTGGGGTGGGGCCGCCCGGCCCCCCCGGGGCCGGCCGGCGCCCTCCGGAGCCCATTCGTGGCCCGCGCCGACGGACGGCCTCTTACCGCCTTACGGTTTGCATCTCCACTATTGCCGAAGTCGAATTAGTCCCACATCGCCTGTCTAGAATAGGTGGAGGCTTTTCTAGACTATAAATAAAGAGGTAGACCCCTCTCCCTGAGGGCACCACATTATTGGAGATGTAGAGGCGTCCCTCGAATGGATGACCTCTCATCTCTAGAGAATTAGGGCTAGACTTTCTAATGTAGTTCTAGTTGAGAGTTAGGGAGAGCGGCGCTACGCCCGGGTTTCGGAGGAGTCTTCGGAAGAGTCATCAGAGTTTTGATATGTCTTTGTATTTATTCTTTGTAAGACTTATGCTTTAATATATTTTATCTTCTCTATTTATTTTTATGCATTACATTTAATTGATTAGTATAGTTGTTATACTTTAGCATAGGATCTCCGCCCCGTATCGGGTGCTCTAGTTATTAATTGTGACTAGGATAGTAATTGGTAGTGTAGACATGGAGTCTAGGCTATATATTACCCGAGATTGCACCAGTCCAACATATAGTTGTGGTAGCCCGGTGGTGGTGACAGCCACTGACGGCCGGCGTATTTCACCATGTTAGGGTTGGTGTTTGTAGGACCGTAGTCGGAGCTTCCTAGTCCCTTTCTCACCCCTTTCCGTGACTAGTGTTACGATGTCCCAAAGTGTTATTGTGTGATTGCTTTACCTTCCATAAATCAGTTATTATAGAACCCAAGTAATAGAGAAGTAGTTAGGAACCTTAAACTCTCCGTTGTCCTCTCACTTTAGCTATTTACTCTTTTATTATAGAATTCTCTCGTGTGTGTCATATATGCATAATTCCTATCATCAATATATCGTTTACCCCTACTTTAATCTAATTGGTGTATTAGTTAGTAGATACATGATGGTGAACTATCAATGTCTTTATCCATTGTTTCCTAGTGGTAAAATATAAATAACGATACGGAATACTCGGTAAAATGCTACAATGGTTTTACGTGCGGCGCTTGCGGAATCCTTCATATTTTAATTGTGCATAAGAAATACCAACAAACATTTTTTGGCGCCATTTTGCCGGGGATAGGGATTTACCTCTATTTCTAGTAGCGACGTTAGAAATGTCAACAAGCATTTTTTGGCGCCGTTCTTGGGAAACAATTGGCGTAGAGATTTTGATACTAATCTTGATATCTACTAATCTAGTCTGCCACTAGCTTTAGTAGGATTACCCCTGTTTTGTTGAGTTATGGAATAAGCAGGATATCAACCGTTTCAACCTTTTGGCGAAATTCCACAAAAACAAGACATTGGAGAGATTGAAGAACCTAGGGTGCCTAAACATTCATGATCCATCAACAATAAAGCCCCTGCCATCTCACAGGTATGTATAAACATTTATATATATTATTCTAGCCATGTGTAGATTGGAAAAGAAAAGTCATCATCACATGAATTCAAAGTTCATCATATGTGACGAATAAAAACGCTACGCTAATCACAATTACCATTGTGATTCTTGGTAGTATGATAAAGAAAGGTGAGATAGTCTTGCTAATAGACTTAAAATTTGATGAGTAGTTATCCTGTTGCATCCCTTTGCATGTTTACTTTAAACAATCCATGCATCTGCTTCATCTCATATCAAATCCACAGCATGTTCGGTTCCTTGCACATATGCATATCACTTTCATCTCTACTTAAAATGAAAAAAAAAATATATATTCTCACCATACATGATCATGCTTTTATCTCTATTTGAGTAAACCTCTAAGTGCTTTCATGCTATCTTTGTTTGCTATTGTATGCTTAGGTTTTAAAGTATTTTCATACACCTTTTAAATTAAGCATGGTGCTTGGTTTAAACCGCCTTCTTAAATTATATTAGACATGGTGTCTAGTTTGGTTTTTGAATCATAAGGTGTGTTGAGTTTACTTCTAAAAAGCTTTTAAATTAAGCGTGGTGCTTAGGTTAAAATGCTTTCCTAAATCAAATTAGACGTGGTGTCTAGATTGATTTTTGAACCAAAAGTATGCTCTAGTGGATATTGGATATTTTGTTAGACTAATCCCCCTGAGAGAAAATTCCCAAATTCAATTCGGGTAAGTCAAGAGATGAACTCACATCGAGACGAATCAAGGCATGTGATGAAGTCCAATAACTTTGCACAAAAAAAGGAAGACATGGCTCATTCTCCATAGAAGAGTTGTAAGTATCAAAGTTTATTCACTTAATCTTTTTGTCGTAAGTTACCCTTGCCTTGAACCATATAACAGTGCAGCCACCAACAACATTTGTTAGAAGAAATCTATGCCAAAGTAATTCTAAAAGCACATCCTTTCACTAGCATAGATAAAATTTGCATAAATTATATGGACCATAACCCACATTCCAAACTTGTTGCAATCCTTCGGGTATGTGTCCACTAACACTTATGTAGAAAAAAAAGAATAAATGTCTGATCATGGTTCGAAATGAAAAGAAAGAAGAACAAGTGTATAGAAAGGATTAAGATGGAAAGAAATGGATGAAAAAAAAAACACTTCAATGCCTTCTACACTTTACCATGATAGTGGACCAATCATCTTGCAAGACATAAGGTATGTTTACCCAAGCCTCATGCAACTTTCAACTATATTCAATATCTTATATCACGTTGTTAATCCATGCCTTATGTCATGCTTAAGTTATTAAAACTTAAAACAAATAAAATATTCTTTTGGTTCACCTACATATTCTTGGTTCTATCTCTAGTCTTTTAAACTTCCTTACTCTATTATAAGTATGCTTTAGAATATTACTTAAACATCATAACATCAAAGTATATTTGTATAAGAATTTGGTTGTATATATAGACTATTGATCCTCTCCTGTATAAAAATGTTTAAATCATATTAGGAGACTTCATAGAATCAAATCGAGGTTTAAAGTTATTCTTCAAAGTAACATCATTATCTTAACCTTGTTGAAAAAGTTGAAGTAATGGTGAATCATTTAGAACATGAGTTATAGATTAATCTTTAACTCTTTGGCAAAGACTATCCGTACTTTAAATAAATAGTATATTCCTTCGGGTATGTGTTGTCTACTAATCCCTTGCAGGAAAAAAATAATAAGAGAAACAAAAGTCTAGAAGAGTGAGAAAGGAGTACAACATATGAGACAAGATGCTCAAGCTGCAAGGAAGGAAAAAGACCATTTAAAATCATCTATCCTTTACTACATGGTGTCATCATACTCTAGTAATAAAGGTAACATCTTAAAGGTAAGTGGTCATCATTTCCTCTTGATCGTGGAGTACATACCATAGCACTATTCTCTTGATCTCAATCTTAACCAAATGAGCTCAAATATGATATATCTTATTTTTTTTGAAGATGGTTGTCATCATGTTAATTTTGATAACTTATAAAGATGAACAACCCTTCCATAGGTTAAGCAACTCCACTCCTTTATCTAGTAAACTTAAATGCCATATTTATACTCTTGATCTCTCATGTTATAAATAAACAATGAGAAAAGACATTAATCTTATTGTGCCTAAGGTTAGAGAATGAATAAATTTCTGGTTCTGTTGGTGTTTTCCCACCAATGGAGCCCCTGCACTTGATCTCTACCTTGTCTTTATGAGCAGAACCCACTTCAAGCAAAGTGTGAGGAGATTTCCCAAATTCTACAAGTGGGAGTTCTAAAACTAGTAACAAGGATGCACATAAGATTGGCTTTGAGATGCCAACAAAAAGAAAGGAAGAAGGTGGCACACCATTGGAAACGCCACTAGTGGAGACACCACCTCAATCCTCATCCTTAGAAGCAAACCGAAGTACTCGGTCAATGAACTATTGCAAGGAGGAGTCTAGTTCGGAGGACTCAAAACATCGAACCCTTGCCGTGAGGTAACATCGGTAGTTATTCATATTTACTTTCTTACATTGCATGATTTATTTTCTCTTAACCATATTTACTTTTCTACATTATTATTACATAGAAAATAATAAAAATAAATAGATATGCATTAGGTTGCAGTCATGCATCTTAAAAAAAAATAATTAAGCCCCATATGAAACCCTTGTAACGTAAAAGTTATAGAAGTTCTCACTGTGGTGGCCTACAAAATAAAAAATACATATCATGCATTTGTACTTTCTGCATATAAACCTATAAAATCTAAAAATATTAATTGAGCATCCTGCAGTAATATCTTTGTTATCATAAACATACTTTGAAACCTCCACAACACCCAATCCTCTAAAACAGCTAACCACTAATGTTTTATCCTAATACCGTTCCGCGAGTTTTGGTGTTTTGTGAGAGAGTTTTCTCAGAGGATGACTCAAGAGCCACTCACCCAAGAATCTTCATCTTCATCACTCGAAGCACATCTCTCGACACACGGCTAACCTCTGTGTGAAGAAAGTAACTTCTTGAGTGATGAGATTGAAGTATTCCTAGCAACACTTGCTCTTATAAGTATGAGCTCCTCTATGAGGACCACTCGGCTTTAATGCTCAACTATAGCAACATCCGGCTTGGGGAGAGCAACCCCTAGTTATCGGTAAGTATACCTATGCGATTATCGAGTCTATCTTATAGTCATAAAATACCAAAAATATGTGGGCACATAAAGGTCCACGTCTGTAGAGTCTCTTATGAGTCCATTAGTCTAAAAGAAATAAAAAAAGATGAATAACACTCAAAACTAAATAAAAATACTCTAGCTATTTATTAAGGTGTGATCATAGAGTGTGTTTACAGTTCTATCTAGTTGTTAAGAATCAAATAAAAACGAAGAACAATAAAATTCTGTCTTAGAGATGATGAATAGTTGCTCTGTCGTAATTCCTTTCACGTGCCTAGTTTTCAACCTTAAATTCTCTGAGTTTTGGATATGATTTGTTTTGATATAAGAATTTACTCTGAACCTAAAACTTGTGGAGGCATATGCTTAAGCTAAGTCTAGGTAATTGAGGGATATGATATGAGAAAGTCTAAAGCTGCTATTTATCTTATTCCTAGCAATACTAAGTTACGGAGATTTATCTTTTTAAAAACTAAAAATCTTACATGATGAGCTCTTGTATGACAAAGTTTAAATTCCTACCAAAGCTATATATGATATACATTTAGAATAGGAAAACCTTTGCTCAATCATCTTTGCGTGCTTTGCTTTGAGTTTAGTCAACCTTTGTTGTATACCTTATGAGAGTCTTGTCATGCTTTTAAAATCAAGATCACACTCACACACTCCACCAATATATGCATTGCTCCTATCCTGGGAGTAAGCGCAATCATTTTTTCACTTTCATCCAGATCCACCTTAAAAATGTTCTTCTCCTATAGTGGGAGTGAACAACCAAAAATATACCCCATAGGATAACCCCTTGTTTAATGCTCTACGTTCTTATTGTTATCTCTCCAATCATTTATTGTATTCAAAGGATGCATATGGCTATGCAAAAAGAAAAGTTATTAGAAAAAAATAAGAGGAAGTTAAAATGCTTGCCTCCTTAAAAAAAAGAAGAAAAAAGAGAAAGAAGAAAAAGAATAAAGATAGCCCATGTTTTCCTGTGAAAGTTCTAAGTCCAAGAGAGAGATTTATTTCTAAAGAGCAAAAGTAGAATTAGGTTTAGCCACCATATATTCACCTATCCACTATATTTCATACACATGCACATCTTGGTTTGATTGTATGACTTGACTCTCTATGGATCCATTGTTTGACTTTACAATATATAAATTGCAAGTATGCTCATCCTTGTTTAATGCCACTCCTATGAGCTCCACTATAATCATTAGTCATAGCAGGGCATGATAACATAAATGCCTCAAGTGAGATCCATAAATACCACATATTAAGAGACTTGAGGGTGTCATACAATTAAGCTCTGAGTTTTATTTCAAAAACTTGTAAAAACTCTAGAATATTGGTTGAGTGAAGAATTTGAGACGTAGTGCTTGACTTGATTGTTCTATCTTTCAATTACTCAAGACTCATGTGAAAGTTGAAAAGCTCCATAGTTAATGGTAACATGGGTAAGTTTGAAAGTTAGAGCAGTTTTGTCTAATTCAAGAGAGAATTTTAGTTTGAAAGCATGTGTACTTTTGAGAAGTGAAAGCATTGTAGCAACTCCTGATCCAAATTTAGTAGTTAGGCTTTGCTAAGGGACTAGCAAAGGGTAAGCTTGGGGGAACTTGTTGACGGTCCTTAATGTCTATTTTATACCATCAACTAATGCTCAATATAACATGATATCAACCATAAAGCATAGTTGTAGGGTTTGATTCTAATGAGTTCCACGAGTTGTGTTGTTCTCGATCGTTTTGCAGGTATATCCAATTTTGCATAGAATAAAAGTATCTTAAATGATGAATTAGACTACACCATTGCGACGGGCTCGTCGAGGCGATCGAAAACGGACACATCATTTGCTATATTCGAGTCCGGAGTCAAAAGATATCAATTCTACACGAAACCAACACTAGAAGACTCTAGAAGGCACTTGGGAAGACGACGTACCGAAGGTGGGGCCCACCTGCTACAGGGTGGGGCCGCCCGGCCCCACCCCGGGGCGGCCGGCGCCCCGGAGCCCATTCGTGGCCCGCTTCGACGGACGGCCTCTTACCGCCTTAGGGTTTGCATCTCCACTATTGCCGAAGTCGAATTAGTCCCACATCGTCTGTCTAGAATAGGTGGAGGCTTTTCTAGACTATAAATAAAGAGGTAGACCCCCCCTCCCACGAGGGCACCACATTATTGGAGATGTAGAGGCGTCCCTCAAATGGATGACCTCTCATCTCTAGAGAATTAGGGCTAGACTTTCTAATGTAGTTCTAGTTGAGAGTTAGGGAGAGCGGCGCTACGCCGGGTTTCGGAGGAGTCTTCGGAAGAGTCATCGAGTTTTTGGTATGTCTTTGTATTTATTCTTTGTAAGACTTATGCTTTAATATATTTTATCTTCTCTATTTACTTTTATGCATTACATTTAATTGGTTAGTATAGTTGTTATACTTTAGCATAGGATCTCACCCGTATCGGGTGCTCTAGTTATTAATTGTGACTAGGGTAGTAATTGGTAGTGTAGACATGGAGTCTAGGCTATATATTACCCGAGATTGCACCAGTCCAACATATAGTTGTGGAAGCCCTGGTGGTGACAGCCACGACGGCCGGCGTATTTCACCATGTTAGGGTTGGTGTTTGTAGGACCGTAGTCGGAGCTTCCTAGTCCCTTTCTCACCCCTTTCCGTGACTAGTGTTCTGATGTCCCAAAGTGTTATTGTGTGATTACTTTACCTTCCATAAATCAGTTATTATAGAACCCAAGTAATAGAGAAGTAGTTAGGAACTTTAAACTCTCCCGTTGTCCTCTCACTTTAGCTATTTACTCTTTTATCATAGAATTCTCTCGTGTGTGTCATATATGCATAATTCCTATCATCAATATATCGTTTACCCCTACTTTAATCTAATTGGTGTATTAGTTAGTAGATACATGATGGTGAACTATCAATGTCTTTATCCATTGTTTCCTAGTGGTAAAATATAAATAACGATACGGAATACTCGGTAAAATGCTACAATGGTTTTTACGTTGCTTGCAGAATCCTTCATATTTTAATTGTGCATAAGAAATACCAACAAGCATTTTTGGCGCCGTTGCCGGGGATAGGGATTTACCTCTATTTCTAGTAGCGACGTTAGAAATGTCAACAGGTAGCTATGAAGGCTATGTCTTATAGAACCAGGTTATACTAAGGAATCTATTGACTAGCTAGCAATGCTCGGGTCAGTCTCACTTTAAAACCTTGTAGTAAATGCGTCAGCTCTATCTTGGACAATCACCCAAATAGAAGAAGATACTTTATCAACTTGAAGAGTATTCAGTACCAGTCCTTTATCATCGAGTAGTCAAGGTGTCCTAAGCTGTAGACTGCCATGAGTGCAATCAAAGACCATCTGAGAAGTGTTTGACAACATAAATAGAATTATGTTTTGAGTGTTGCCTGATCCTAACAGATGATGCCTCAATGTCAAAAGTAATTCATTCAAACTAGTTATGGTGCAGTGCAAGTAAATCAATCCTACTGTGCAACTATGCTGGGAAGTATAATTTGTACCCAATTTGCTTGATAGCGAACTATTTCTCTAGTTTGGTGAATGATTGCAACCTTTGTTGACCTCCAAACCTTGTTGTTATCTTTCTTCAGTAGTAGGTGTCAAACTGCTAACTACCACAGGTATCTTTTTGTGTCTTTACCCAAGAGGTTGCATCCGATTCAATGCAAATCATTGATACCACTTGGATATGAAGGTCTCCTGAATAAAGTATCATCGAGAATGTTGAAGCCAAAAGAGATAGCTATTGTATTCATTGCTCATTCAATAGATTCCCAATGCTACTGTGTTGCTATCTGAGAAAGATAATTGCACACATGGAACCTTATGTAGTTTTCCATCTTTTGGTTAGCCGGTTTTTCCATCATCTCAGAGAATGTTATCCTATCCTCGATCTTATGCTCCTTGGAAAGTGTACTCAAGCCATTTTGGTAGAGGACTGCTTTTCAAACTTCATGAACTAGCACAGGATCATTACTTTTTAAGTATCCTTTTCAACCTCGTGCAAGTTTGTATGGCCTAGGCTACATTAGACTATCAAAGCAGGTACTTCTAAGTAATTAACTCATGAACCAAATGATCTCTGTCTATCATGAATGATATACTGTGGTGTCTTAGATTCCTCCCAAAGTAACAATAATAATACATGGAAGTCTATGAAGGAAATTTTTCTGACAAGAGTTCACTTCCCAATGACGTGAAAGATCAGAAAGTTGTCCTGTTGCTAAAATTCATACTCCTCCTTCGAAGCGCGATGAGAATAACCATGTGTTGGATGAGGTTGATAAACAGAGCTACCACTTTTCGTACTTCGTTGTTGAGCCCTCAATACAACTAGTTGTACTTATCGCCCTGGTGGAGTTTGAGCAATTAAGTGCTTTTGCTGTAGTTGTGAGTAAGTGATACATTTCTCTTCCCTTGAAAAGTCTTTCGTCCTGAATCTCGGAACGAGATTCCTTTAAGGGGGGAGGGCTGTAACACCCCAGGTGTTAGTTTACACTAATCTACTTACATTATATGTCATGAGCATCATTCCATCATCACATAAGCATAAGCATGTCAAGTAATTATGCTCTTCTTTTTGTTTTGCTACCTAGTTGCCATTTCATACTTATGAGTGCTTGCTAATATAATGTCATGACATGTATGATTGTCTTTTGAACTTTACAAATAGTTTAACTATACTTAGGATACCTAATGGAACAATGTTTATGTGGATCATTTTATCTAATTAAGCTTCTAAATCATGGTTTGACCTAGGTGACTCTCTAGGACTGATTTGTTTGAGTGTTTAAAATGTGCAACTTAGAGGCTTTGCATGGCTGAGCAACCTTAATCAAAGTTGTAGGAAACTTTATAAGGAACAAACTTTATTTAAAGGTCAAGTCTTGGAAATGTGTAGAACTTACTCAAAAATAGCTCACAAATCAGAGTTTAGTGCTGAAAATCCATCTTTAGTCATCCATTCCTTTATTTCCTTTATAAACCAACCAGCAGCACCCCCTCCATTCCCCATGCCACTTCTTCTTCTCTCCACCAGCACAAACACAGCAGCACCACCTCCATTCCTCTCCATTCTTTAGCCATGGCACCCTGCCTCTCCTCCTCCATGAGTGGAAGCTGCTGGTGCTCCTCTTCTTCTTCCATTAGCAGCAAGTGCAGCAGCCCCCTTCCTCTCCCATCTCTTATTTCGGCCAGCAGAGAAAGGGAGGAGCAGGGGAAAGAGAAGAGAAGAAGGAGAGGAAGAAGAGAAGAAGGGGGAGGACGTCCAGCCCCTGCTGGAGGACGACGCCAGCGGTGAGCTGCTCTTCCCCATGCCCTCATCCTCACCGGAGAAGATGAGGACAGCCCCAAGTCATCTCCTCCAAACCCTAGCCATGGAGGAGCCCCACCTCGATCTCCTTCCTCATTGCATCCTTAGCCAAGATACTACTGTTGGAGCACCCCAAGACCATGGTGAGCAAGCCCCAACCCATCTCCCTCGCTTCCCCCAACCCTAGCAAGCATCCCCATGAAAGCCCCTTTTTGCTTGTGTGCTGATTTGGGCTGCTAGAACAGTTTTGGTGGTAGTGACATTTATGTGGTGATAATGGTGTTTTCTGTGGATGTGGTGAATACAAAAATTGTAGCTAACTTCTTTATCTTGCTTGTCCTAAAATTTCATGACCATAGGTCTGGTGGTAGAGGAGTTACGGATTTTAGAAATTTGCTGTCAGGATTTGCATGTCCTCTGGACAGATCTGAATGTGTGGTTTGTTTGAGTTGTGTACATGTGGAATCATGTCTTGGAGATAATATAATATGTGTAATACTTTTGTTAAGCT
This sequence comes from Chrysopogon serrulatus, assembly GCA_015844335.1. NCBI lineage: Eukaryota > Viridiplantae > Streptophyta > Magnoliopsida > Poales > Poaceae > Chrysopogon > Chrysopogon serrulatus. The sequence goes on from JADLZL010002187.1 coordinate 63,966, forward strand.
TTTCAGAATGTCTAAGAACACTAATTTTGGTGGGCTAAATCTCTAGTTATGAGCTTAGGAAATAGAGTAACTGAATCTGTCCAAGTCTGAACAGAATTGAGTCTTGGTGTGGTTTGGTCTTTTAAATGTGTGAATAAGCTTTGGGTAATAATAGGAGAGTTGTAGACAATTACCTAAGCTTTCTAGAAAGTCCAGGTTTATCTCTTTTTGATTTATGTAACTCCAACTATGGTCTAAAGAAGTGACTGAGCTACTGCTGTCCTGAAATTTCAGATCCTGCATTTGCATGAGGTTAGCTATGTCCATGTGTTCAATTGAATATGTTTCCTATATGTAAAAATGTGACATGAGCTTCCTTAATTTTGCATAATGTTGTTGTAACCTCTGGATGCTTAACATTGCCATGTATTTACTGAAAGTATTGAGTTTTAGAATGTACTTACTCTCACATGGTTTATTGCTGTAGCAATTTGTCTTTTTTGTAGAGGTTGCTATACTTATTAAAATGCTATGAAATTTGTACAGTAGACTAATGGGAGTATATGTGAGCTACTGTAATTTTGTTAGAATTTATTATGCACTTTTGATATGTGTTCCATATATGTTCCTTAATTCACCTTGTTATCTAAATGATTAGAAAAGGACATGGAAATAATTTATTTAGGAATGGACACTATGTTTTCTAGTGTTTATTTAATATATGTCAACTGTTGGTAACATTGGTTGTACCTAAATTGGTGTTTGAAACATGAATGAGATATTATTTACTCTATTTATTCCTTTTGGATGCTTTCTGGACAGTTTCTAGAATTTTGATGACTGCACCTTGTTAATGATGTTTGCTATAAAACTTATCTATAACAAAGTTATAGATAACATACATATCTAGGTTGTGTTAAATTTTTATAGCTATAGACTTTATAGCTTGTGAGTTATGGCTGTGTAATGTTCAGCTTCAGAAATGGCTTCTCTCTGAAATTTCTAGACCTCATCCTGTACATGTACAATTTTGACCTGTTAAACTTGGGAATCATGCTTTGATGATTAAAGATGAATTGTAGACAATGTTATATACTTTCCAGATTGTCTTGTTGCATTTTATTTGGATGTGTATAACTCCAGTTATACCTAAATCTTGTAGCTACTATGTGCAGTCCAGAAATTAGTTGATTCTAGTTCTAATTGTTTGCTTTGTGTGTTGCTAAGTGTGAATCATGTCTTTATGGATGGTTAAGTAATATACCTGAGATCTTGTGATATTAGTATCATGTTTCATATGCTTGTTACCTATATATTTGGTATGATTGTGAATACCTTTCTCTCTAAGTGCTATATCTTCTAGTGTGATTTGATCCTTGCTTTGCTTTCTGTATGTGATACATTATCTCCTGCACTCCCATGTATTCATACATATGCATTATACATCTCATCTAGGTACGTTAGATGAACTACGTGAAGGATAAGATGTTGGAGTCGAACCTGAAGATGGTGCAAGCTAACTTGACTGACCTTGGATCATATTCCAGGCAAGCCCCGGAGCATTCTAAGTCTCCCACCTTTTTTAAAATACAATTGAGTACTTTATGTTGTTTATTGCATTAAGTTATAGGAGTTTATTGGAAACACTTGCTGCATTTATATCCTCTCCTTGTCCAGCAAATTATACCTTGAATCCTATTTAGTTCAGGAATCGGGATAAATGCTTAGCCATGCTTAGACCGGTAGAAGTCGGGTGATTTCCTGTCATCCGCGAGATATAGGGTGTTACTTCTCTGGTCACGGTTGGCTATATGTGCTATCGTGGAAAAGAACCATGTGATAAATTTAAAGAAGACCGGGCAGGGGACAAGAGTAGACCGCATCGAGTCGGGTTAAGGGCTGGACGCGTTGTTTCACTCTTGGTCATGTTGAACGCAGCCCAACACATAGTTGGCCCGGCCTGTGTGCCGAGGGGCCGCGAAGCTCGGTAGCTCAACTCAAGACGGGAAAACGGGGGGCGGTTGGGCAATTCGCGGGATAGCGGCATACTAAACCAAGGGCAAGCATGTCTAACTGATCCTGGCGTTGTCCTTGGGTTAGCATGGTTTGAACATCCCGGCTATCCGACTTTCGGTTTTGCCGACGCGAGAATCGGGCCCGCGCTGAGTTGTACCAAGAGTAACCTAAGACGACCCGGCTAGGTGCATGCAGGTGTGTGTTGGGAATACCCCCCGAGCTCGGTTGGAATCGATTCGAATCGCCGTCTCTCTCCCGGATAGTGAGAACTTGACCTTGCCGGCATCGTAGAACTCACTAAATAATGATGGTTCTAATGTTGATGATGATCATAATGATGATGATATTGATAGCTGGAATAAACCTGATATGGTTATTAATATTTGTATATAATCAAGTGATTGCTTAGCATAGGTGCTAATCTAGATGAAAGGTTGATTAATAATAATCTCTTTGCTAGTATAATAAAGTAATGCTCTCCTATAATATGCTTTTATGCAAAATGTTGTCAAGCTAGCCCCACCTATATAAAGCCTTGCATACTCCTTGGTGTCAATTTATTTCTAGTTTATGACGGGTAAGTCTAGCTGAGTACATCCTCGTACTCAGGGTTTATTTCCACTTGTTGCAGGTTGTGATGTATCATGGCTACTGCAAGAGTTGGATGGCTCCTACCATAGCGGTGGAGTATGATCATGGGCATGATCCTTCTTATATCTCTTGTCTCTACTGCTTTTGTTGGAATTGACCTTGGCACTAGCATATATTTAAAATTGATTTCAATTACTTTGCTTTCGCTACTTTTGAACTTATGTTGTAATAATTATTTTGCACTTTGATGTATACTGAACTACTTATGAAAAGGATGTAACAAGTGACTTGTTTTGTTGAATCAGTACGATCTTGGCTTATATGTTGGTTGATTTGAAGTCCTTCGTGATTTCAGTGGACTACCAGGATTATATGGGCTCAAGTGTGAAAATTTAGTCACTTTGGTGATTGTTTTTATACTTGTGCTCTTATAATTTGGACGGTTCCGTTACAGCAGGTGCGCGCGGGAAAGAGTGGCGAAGATGAGTGAGATTCTCCCAAGTAGCCATGTCCGGAGACCAGCCAGACCAGTGAACCAAACCTATGTCGATAGAACCAGAAGCAGTGGGCACCATGCGAGTCTGCAAGATCCTGAGAAGAACATGAGGTAACTCAATATCAGAGGGAAGTGAGGGCAGGACCTGCGTGCCAGGCAGAACAGCGGTTTTGAGTTGGGAGACATGGAAGACTGGATGGACTGCCATTGAAGGTGGGAGCTGCAGCTTGTAAGCCACCGAGCCGATGCGAGCGATAACCTAGAATGGTCCATAATATTTGAAGCAAAGCTTTTGATTAGCCCGTGGAGCCAAAGTTGTCTGCACGTATGGCTGTATCTTGATGAACACCATATCTCCAACTTGAAACTGGCGTTCGGAGCGGTGTTTATCCGCTTGACGCTTCATACACTCCTTTGCTCTAGCCAGGTGCTGACGGATCAGGTTGGACATGACCTGACGATCCTTTAGCCAGGTTGCCAACTCGGGCACCTCAACATCTTCCAATACAAAAATCCTAAAGTGGCGCGGTGGATATCCATATAATGCTTCGAATGGGGAGAAACTAGTAGCAGCATGTGTGGAGGTATTATACCAATACTTGGCCAACGCGAGCCAGGTAGACCACTTGTGTAACAGAACCGCCTGAATTATTGGGCCCACGTGCACCTGTCATCGCCTTAAAGGCCTTCGATGGCTATGCACGGGAACCGGTTAACTCTGGTGTTCTGCCGGATGACTTCGGGAACCCCGAATCACCCTTGCTCCAGGATCAACACGGGAGTAACCACAACATTACAATATTTGTTATAATATAATTATATCAGAGTGCGGAAGATTTATGACATTAATTTATAAAATATGATTAGGATTTGATTAAATAAACTTAACTTGTTTATGGAAGCGGAGAAAGGACTGCCGAACATATGCGAGGAAAACAACCAGATCATGTCGAGCCCACTGACATGACCTAGCTCTACGCCAAAGGTTAGTACCTGCAACAGGGATTAACAAACCCCGAGTACTTGAGGGTACTCAGCAAGACTTACCCATCTAAAGAAAAAGACACCAAGGGCATGCTGGCTGAGGGGGGTTTTCTGGGCCAGAAACCAGAGAGACTTTTTGCGGAAAAGCTGACTAGAATTGATCCTTATTTTCAGGTTATAACTTTACTTGATTATTAGCAAACTTAAGATTATCACCTATGCTAAATCAAATATTAGAATAAGAATCATGTTTCATAACCTTTTTATTGCTGTTGATATCTGTTAATGCCTACTGAATATTCCACAAGCGCATGGATATCGTTGTAGCACTTCACCCAAAGGTTTTAAATATCGTATCCACAAGGAAACGGTGAGGTTAACTACGATAGCTAACTTAACCCGGGTAGCAACAAGATCTTTAGAAGGTTGAGAATATAGGGGAGATTGCTAAGGTTCACACGTTCTACTCTCAATAAGCTATGTTTATATGTTCTATCTGTGGAAATTGCATAGAAAGAGCACAGGCAAAACTATGACCTTTCTACCAATTATATTCCTGCTCGGCCTACCAACGGGATAGTGGGATACATAGGATTCAACGGAGCTATAAAGTCACCTCCGCGAGCTACCACCAAATCCGGAAGATAGGGTACATCTACGAGTAACCCGAGTCTAAGCACCACGCTTACACTACGAATTATACCTTAACCTATTGCAATAGATTAAAGCGCTCAAAAGAGACTCGCGACCAGCAGAACAATATAAACACAATTGCTTAAAGAAAGAAGAAGATGATTACCAGAGAAATCCCAGACGTAGATTAACTTCCGCCAAGGTACAAGCCATGGAGGTAGCACCGACAGGCCGGCACCTCCTCCCAAGTCCTTCCCCTCTCTATCTCTCTATTTCTAAGACTAGATCCTAATGAGGATTAGTTTCCTCAATTGCTAACCCTAGAGAGGTTATCCATTCAAGGGACACCTCTCTGATCCTCCTTCAGAGAATATGAATTAGGGTTTCATGGGGATGCCTCCCCCTGGGGGTCCTGCCCTCCTTTTATAGCCTTGGACGATGATCGTGAGCCATCGGATGAAACCGACATTAGCAGACGGCTGAGATTGAAACCCTAAGGCGGTGGAGCAACCTGGGCGAAGCGGGCCACGAACGGGCTAGGGGCCCAGCACCGGCCCGGTCCAGGGCCAGACCGACCGGTTCAGGGCGAGACCGGCCGGTGCGGGCTCGGGTGGCCGTTCGCCCTCCGCTTCGGCGTGGTGTCTTCTTGCATCTTCTGGAGTTTTCTAGCGCGGCCCCCGCGGTGGAATTCATATCTTTTCATCCGGAACTCCGAAAATGATAAATGATATGTCCGTTTTGATTGTCTCGACGAGCTCTTCACAATGGTGTATTCCAATTCATCATTTGAGGTGCTTGTAATCTATCATATTGGTCCTTTTTTATAGCTTTTCTGATATGTACCTGTAGAAACATGGATTTACCAAAACTCGTGGAATTCCGTTAGCGTAAACCCTAAGTCTATGTTGGTGATCGCAAATGTCCCTCTTTCGAGAGTTAGTTGACGGATAGATTTAGTCATTAACGACCATCAACAACACCCCCACACTTAGCCTTTGCTAGTCCCTTAGCAAAGCTAAGCTCATAAAAGCTATCGAAAGATATGTGTAAGTTTAAGCATTGTAGCCATCTAGTAGTAACTCCTTAGAAGTATACCTGCATTCAGACACAAATTCTCCTCCAAGTCTAAGCAATAACTGAGCTGACTTTTAAACTTACTCATGTTACCTTTGACTATGGGGCTTATCAGCTCTTACTTGGGTCTCGGGCAATCGAAAGACAGAAAGATCCAGCCAAGCACTATGTCTCAAGCTCTTTGTTCAACTATCATTCTGGAGGTTTTAGAGATTTTCAAATAAAACTCAGAGTTTCCTATATATGACACTCTCAAGTCTCTCAGTGTATGTGGTATTTGTGGATTCTCACCAAGGCAATAAATGATGTTTGCCTTTCTTTTCATCCTGTAACTAAAGCTTATGTGGAGCTCATAGGTGAGGAGAAAACTCGAAAGAGCAAACTTGCAATGCATATATTGTAAAGTTAAACAATGGATCCACGGAGAAACAAGTCATACAGTTGAATTAAGATGTATATGGGTGGATGGATATGGTGGATATATGGTGGAACCTAATTCTACTCAGCTCCCTAAATGCCTATCTCTCTCTTGGACTTTGAAAACTGGCCAGAGGTTATGAGCTATCTTTTCTTTTTCTCAGAGAGTCGGGCATCTAAACACCCATTGTTTTTAGCACTTGGACACTTGTCCATTTTTCTTTTCTTCTCCCTCTTCAGTGGTATCAAAGCAATGTTGACTGTAGGACGCAAGCCTAGTTAGAAACGGTCATGTTAAAATGCTTTCATCTTTGCTTACTTCTTGCTTTCGCTCTAACCTTGATATTTTATAAAAGTTACGCTCATTTTGGTCTCCATCCGATTACAAAATCTTGTCTCTATTCTAATTCTTATCTCTCTATCTAATTAGATGGACCATAACAAAGAGGTTGTCCGCATCGGTTGTTCGGAGAACTCAATGACACCAGCTTTGATTCCGTTCGACGAGGAGAAGCTAGTAGCTATGCAAAATCATATAATAGAAGAGATGTCTCAACATAAGAATTCTCAGGATCAGATTAACATTCCAAATGGGCCAGTGAAGAAACAAGTAGTAGAAGCTTGGAAGAATATGAAGTCCAATAAAGGTGATGGTAGTAAGGCATCAGGAAATCAGTATCAATGTCCTTGTTGTGAGCATTATGGTTTTCCTTGCCTCCGAAACCAAACACAAAAGAAGGAAGTCGAGGTGAACCCAATTGTTGAGGGCAATGTGGACAAGAAGAGAAAGGCAAACTCACAAGAGTCAGCAGTAGGAAGTGATCAAAATATGGGTTTCATTGGATTGTCACATCTCGCTCTGATTCCTCCTCAGGTAAATCCCACATGTAAAGAGTTAGAAGCACCTCAAGCTAGAGAAATGCCACATGAAGTATGCATAGACGGGTGGACAATCACTTATAAGGAGTTTCAACCCCGAAAAACCAAGCAAGCTAAGAAGCAGGCCAAGCAGATGAACTTAAACCTTGAGATCCTACAAGAAAATGCCCTCACAAAAGATCATACTAAGAGAAAGTGCTTTCATTGCCATCAAGAAGGACACTATGTACAATCTTGCCCTAATAAGAATCAGAGATGTTTCTCTGGATGCCCCTGCAGTCAGACCAAGGTTAAGGAATAGGAATTTGAGCCCCTTATGCAACAAAATGCTAGTAGCGAAGTTGAGTCGAGTTAGTAGTCTCTCTATGTGTGGCTTGTGAACACTTAGTGTTGATTGTTTTGTTATAATGATTATGCTTGTTTGGATCTTTGTAATGAGTGCAATGATTTTGTGGGTTATGACCACAATTTCATTTAGTTTACGGACCTAAGGTATAAGGATTAATGAAATAAATAGTTGGGTTTCGTTATCTCCTGTTTGCTTTATCCTGTCATCTCAGAGCAACCTATATTCTTTGGTTTGTGCCTCTATTTTTGGACAATCAAAAATCATGGAAAAATACTGGACAACAATAGACGTCAACAACTTCCATTGGCTGCAAGAATCACCATAATAGCTATTATGATTTGGGAGTCATAAAAATCACAAGGTGATGTTTCAGTGCTGTCTGAAATCTGGATCAGTTTTGGTTGTACCCTATTTTCGACAAAGATAACTGTAGAATCTTGCAACATGTTCTATACAAAAGTTGTAGCAGATTTCATAAGGATTCCAGCCACATAAGGTTAGTCATCATTGGATTTGTGGATATTGAGATATGATGGTTGCAAGAAACTGCTTCTGCGCTGCCAGGATTTCTGGACAGATTTTATGTTTTGCTGTGAAACCTTATTTTAACATCAGAACCTGGAAAAGTGTTCTATAAGAAAGTTGAAGGGAATTTCATAAGCTTTCCAATGGAATAATCTAGAACTTTATTGGATTGACAGAACTCGAATTGATTTTGTGCTCGTGAGGAACTACAGACTTGTCACTATTTGTGTACATGAGTTTATATCAAAAGGTCGTTGTGATCATAGAACTCATCAAAAGTTGGAAGCTATCCTTGGTGTCCCCTAGCTGATTATCTTAAGGGGGGTAGCCAAGACATCCTAGTGTTTCTTTTGGAAGTATTGGTTGTCTCTATGGTTCAGTTATCTTGCCTCTTTTGCTACCAATCCTATCTTGTCATCCTATGAACCTACAGTTATGTGTGTTATGAAGAGTTGAATCCTAATGTATACATGTTGAAAACAGATGGCTCCTACCAGGAGAAGTACCTCATGTGGTGCCAAAAGGAGTACCCCTGACGCTAATCCACCGTCATCAAATCTTCCAACTATAGAGCAAACATTGATGATGCAAACTCAGCTGTTACAGACTATTGCTCAGAATGTGCTAAATAATTCACAACAAGCACCACCTATTGATAAGCGTGGTGAATTTATGAAGGGCCACCCGCTAGTGTTTAACCACACCGCTGATCCACTAGAGGCAGATGATTGGTTACGTGCAGTGGAGAAGCACCTTAACTTAGCACAATGCAACGATCAGGAGAAGGTGTTGTATGCGTCAGGACAACTTCAGGGAGTAGCACAGGACTGGTGGGAATCTTACCAATATGGAAATCCAAATGCTGATGAGATCACTTGGCAGGAGTTCAAAGAGAGCTTTAGGTCTTACCACATTCCTGCAGGTGAAGTAGAAGTTAAGAAAGATGAGTTCAGAGCCTTGAAGCAAAGGGTCTATGTCATTGTGTGAATATCGTGACCGATTCACTAAATTGTCACGCTATGCTCCAGAAGAAGTGGATAATGATGCGAAGAAACAAAAATGTTTTCTGAGAGGATTGAATGATGGGCTTCAACTGCAACTAATGACTGTTGCGTTTGCAAACTTCCAAACATTGGTGAATAGGGCAATTGTGATTGAGAACAAGCGTCAAGAGATGGAAGAGAGGAAAAGGAAAATGCAAAGTCAATTTGCAAGTAGCAAAACACGCCCCCATTACACTTCCACACAAGAATCCCAACAGTTGTACCAAGAATTGACTAGTCAATGGAATTTTGAACGCCCCTCGGGAACTCCATCCGTATCGGCAACCTAGTGATGAAGTACAACAATCCAACTCTCAAGAGTCAAGTTTGCCACCTCTTACTAATACTCTAATGGAGACTAGTACTCTTCCAAGTGAGGAACATTACACTAGTGAAGAGATTGAACATTATGAGAACGACTGTCTTGAGAAGTTTGTGGAAAATAATCAATGTCAGATTCAACAACAGCAGGAGCCCGAACAAAAAGTCCATAAGAAGCTTGCTCAAAATATCCAGAGTCAGAATCAGCAACTGCCGCAGCAAATACAGAAGGCCGACAAGAAGCAGATGCAAGGAAATGAAGTAAAGCAAAACTATATCCAAGGAAGATTGAACTATGTGGATATGATTACCATCCCTAGAGCCAGGGAGGTCATATATGGTTTAATTGGAGTAAGCTCAGACACTGCTTTGGTTTTGTTTGACCCCTATGCTTCACATTCATTTATCTCTCGTGCGTATGCAAAAGATTATAGTATAACTGTGGTTCCAATGCGGAAACCTATGATAGTTAACTCTCCAAGAGGTGAAGTGAAGGCAGATCGTATATGTCCAAAAGTTAGACTTGACATAAAGGGGGTAAACTTCAAGGCAAACCTTATTGTTTTGGATTTAATGGATGTTGATGTTATCCTTGGAAAGGGATGGCTGTCTGCTTGTAAAGGAGTGATTAAGTATGCCCAACGTTCAGTAATCCTAACAACACCATTAGGAGAAAGAATTGAATATGAAGGTGTTCAGCCTCCACCGAGGAATACGAGGTTGATCCGTCGGAAGGTGTGTACACCGGTGATATTAAAATTAGATTGTGAAATTTTGGATGTCAATATAGAGGAACAAACACTATTGGAGATCAACAAGGAAGATCAACAAGATGGACAATCACGCTTATGGCGATCATTCAACAAAGAAGGGTCAAAATACTCAAGTTGTTGTATGAAGTTCAATCGTGCTTGCTGGCTCAAAGCTTTTGTTTTCAAGTCGGTCGTGACCTTGTTTATTGAAGAACATCCTTATCTTTCTTATGAGTCTCCATGAATCTCGGGACGAGATTCGTCTTAAGGGGGGTAGAATTGTAACACCCTAAAATTTTGCCTTTTCAAAAATAGCTAATATTGATTTAATCAAGAATTTTTGTGAGCATCTAATATAGGGAAATGATAATTTTTATGAAATTAAAATCAACTATAAGGTTAGCTACATGTTGATGCATACATGCTGCTGCATTTATATTTTTGTATTGTGTGATTTTTGTCAAAGTTCAAAAGAATTCAAACCCCATTTAAAAAGCTCTTTTGAAATTTCAGAAAATAAAAAAAAACAAAAGGTATTCCTTTCTCCCTTCCCCTCTCCCCCGGCCTGTTTGGCCCATCGCCGAGCTGGCCTGCTTGCCCTCCCTTTCTTACCCGCGAGGCCCACGCGCCCCTCCTCTTGGGCCGGCCCACTCTGCGGCAAGCAGCAGGCAGCCCAAGCCGCGCCCTTCCCTTCTCCCTCTTTCTCCCACCGACGAACCGGGCCGCGTCGGCGTCAGCGCTTCTTCCTCCTCGTGCGGTTGCACGCGACGCGCACGGCAACCGCCGTAGCCGCCCCACGTTCTCCCCTCCCGCTCCTCCAACTGCGCCCCGCGCCCCATAGACGAACGCACTGCCTCCCCCGCTTCCCTTTTCCCCTGCCTCGCACATCCCCTGGCTCCACGCCGCCACGCCGCCGCAACCGCCGAACGCCGCCGCCGCCGCCATTGAAGCCGCCGTCCCTCGCTCCGCGTCATCTCGGGCGCGTCAAACCCCGGGTGAGCCTGCCGTCCATCCCCCGTCCTTCCAATACAGTTTTTTCGCCGAAACCGTGGCCTCTAGGGCTGTTGCCATGCACGCCAGCATGCTGCGTTGGCCACCGTTCATGGCGCACCCTACGCGAGGTCTCCCTGGTCGCGCTAGGCACTGAAACGTGTTCGCCTCGTTCTCCTCTTTCACCCGGTGAAATCAGTTCGTCGAACGGAGCACCCAATCGCTGGGAACGCGAACTCCGGCGAAGCTTCTCGTCGACGGCCATGGAGGACCACCGTGCTGGCCTCCTGTTCCGGCCAGCCACCCTCTTCTTCCTTCCTCCATCTTTTTGAACCGTTGATCGAAGATCCGATGGCCAGAAATCACCCGTACCCCTTCACCGCCAAACTTGCTAAAGAGTCCCCCCACTTTTCCATTTTTGCGGCGCAGTCCCTGGCTGGATTTCAAAATTCTGGATTCTGTTTATTTATTTCGAAATTAGGTTTCAGCTATTTACAGAATTGCCACTGCAATCTTTTGCTTATAAAATCTTCATTTTAACTCCGATTCAATCCGTTCAAGTTGCGTTAGGTTCATAATTTAATTCTCTACATGTTAGTAGTACTTTTATATAGGTTTTATGCTGATTAATTTTGAGGTTAGACTAGATTAAATAGAGTGCTTTAGGTGAACTCGTTTAGCGCATAACTTTTTCGTTTTAACTCTGATTTTCGTGATTCTCGCGTTGGCGTGTTCGTAGCGAGACGTAGATTTATTTTACAAACTTTTTATCTTACTTTGTTACTGTTGGTGTACTGTTCTAATCTAGGGTTTGTTTGCTCATGTATGAATGCATCGATGATTGAATGTTGTTCTTCGGTGTATCATATAAAGTTTGTGAGCTAGACGTGGTGATCCAGAAGCAGTCCTTGGAAGAGAAGAGCTAGAAGAAGGATCAACATTTAAGGCAAGTATATCATGGGACCATCCTTGATTCCTATGCACCTTAATCACTCTAATCATATATGCATGTGTCGACCTTGGCAACCGTAGAGATCATAACATAGCTTTGAATCATTGCTCCTTGATATCCGTGGGATGTGATGCATCAAATAGAAATGCTAGTGCTCAATTGTTACCATGATCTCGTAACTTGACTGATGGATTATGCGATAAACCGTAAAAGATGCTTTTATTATTATGTTGATAGGGGACTAGTGCACTGTGGATGATGTGCTAGCGTCCTCTCCATAAGGACCTATCTTTGAGCGACAATCTGGGAGTTACAGTACAACCACAAGCTATATGGCTCTGGCTTGACTCAAGATTAGATTTCTACTAGTTTGTGGCAGCTTACCGAAAGGCGCAAGAGGGCTCTCGACATGTATGATCTCGGCTTGCCAAGAGGGTGTACTTGGGATTTTTGGTGTTGATAGTCACCTCTTGGAGGGGAGCTCATGCATATTGATGGGGAAACCTTAGCGGGTTGCTACCTATTAGTGGAAACTGTGAACGGTCTAGTAGTGTACCCTGCCCCACTTCCTCGGTAGAGGTGAAGGCATATGGGAATCACGACTTGTGGGTAAAGATGTACAACCTCCAAGCAGAGTGTTAAAAAGCGATATATCGGCCGTGCTCTCGGTCACGAGCGGCCTTGGACCCTCATGGAATAGATGACCACTATTAATTGATTTGTTTATGCTAATCATTATTCATGTTACCTGATCATGTGTATACTTGGGCTAATGAAAATCTTGATGCTACTCAAATGCATAAAACTGGGAATCATAAAAGCTAACCGCAGTTAAGTCAGTGTCAACTTTTTGAGCTTCATAAACCCCATGTTATATATGCTGAGTACAAGAAGTACTCATGCTTGCTTTACTTTCAATTTTGGAAAATCCTGGATGGGTACCAGTTTGCTCGAGCTGAAGAAGTCTAGGCTTGTGGTCAACCAGTCAGCTGTCCCTGTGGTGTGGAGTCTTCACCTGAAGATCGGAGTGCCATCCGTTGTCTGCTTTCTAAGGTTATCTTCTTTGTAACAACACGCTATATTTTTAACATTGTCATTTGATATTACCCCTATTTGTAACTATATGTGAGATTTGACTTTCTCGGGCTCACATATAGCATGTATCTCTGGTTTTGTTCTTAAAACTGGGTGCTACATCTTCTCTCTTTTTTTTCAAATATCTCTTTGCATAGCTCATAGCACTCCTTTTGGCATTTGTGGATTTGAAGAGATAGCAACAGGAACTTGGAGCATTTATTGGGTGGCTATCCTAATGGCGATATTTTTGGTGTTCTCTTCCCAGTGTAGGAGAAAAATAATATTTTTGGAATGGATGTATATGGCATGTTGTTGCGCCTACTCCAGTGTAGAGTAGTGCATATGGAGGTGGATCTTGATTCAAGAGTATGACAAATCTCTCACAAGGGTCACAAAAGGTTGACAAAACTCAATACATGACAAGCAGCATGTATGTGGAAGTTTAACTAGCCTATCTCATCATGTTTGGCTCTAGTGGGAATGTAAGCTTTGTTATATAGGAACTCATCATGTAGGGTTTTGTATTTTTCAAAAGATAAATCTCTAGAACTCTAGTATCACTCAGAACAAGATAAATAGCAGCTCAAACTTTCTCAATCAAATCAATCAATTACCTAGACTTAAATCAAGCATGTGCAACCCACAAGTCTTAGGCTCAGAGTAAATCTTCATGTTAAAACAGTCGAAGCCAAAACTTGGGAAAACTTATGTCTAAAAACTAGGTACTTCAAAGGTGCTATAACAGAGTAGCTTTTTATCATTTTCATCTGTAAGGATCATCTCAAGGGCTTGCCCATTTATTGACTCTATCTAGACAAACATTTTTATTTGGTTTTTTTCATTTTAAGACTCCTACTATATAAAACACTAAAGACTCTACAAAGCATGTATCTTCATGTGCCCACATATTTTTAGTATTTTTAGGTTTTCTTATGATACTATGGTGAACCTTCATGTGCTCACATATTTTTGGTATTTTTCATTTTTTATAACTGACTCGATAATCGCATAGGTACACTTACGGATACCTAGGGGAAGCCTTCCCCCAAGCTAGTTGTTATCGTGGTTGAGCGCTGAAGCTGAGCGGTCCTCACGGAGGGGCTCATGCTTGTAAGAGCAAGTATAGCCATAAATCTTGATCTCATCCAACAAGAAGTTGCTTCCTCTACACAGTGAATAGCTGTGTGTTAGGAAGGTATACTTCAGGTGATGAAGATGAAGATGTCTAGGTGGACTAGCTCTTGGAGTCATCCTGCAGAAAACTCTCACAAAACACAAAACTCGTGGAACTAATTAGGATAAGCAGTTAGTGGTTAGCCAGTCGAGGATTGGTTGTTATGGAGGTCTCAAAGTATATTTCCATTATAGCAGAGTTATAGCAGGATGCTCATATAGTATTTTTGGATTTTCTATATTTTTTTATGCAGGAAGGAAAATATGTATGCATGATTATTTATGCCACCACAGTGAAGATTCCTACTGGCTTTTACACACCATAAGACTATTCACACGGGGCTTCAAGTTTTATGATGCATGAATGCAGTCTGATGAGTGCATAATTATTTTTGTTCTTTTCTATGCAATGCTGGAAAGTAAACATGTTAACAAGAAAATTAATCATGCAATGTAGGAAAGTAAATATGGATAACTACCAATGTTACCTCATGGCAAGGGTTTAGAGTTTAAAGTCCTCCGGACAAGACTTCTCCCTTCTTGTTGGTTCCTCTAGTGACATGGCACGGGGCTTCTTGGTTGGGTGTATGGGAGTGCTTCTTCTCCAAACTAGCTCTCTTGGTTAGGATGAAGATTTTTGTGATGATGTCCTTGATGATGGTGTCGCCTTCTTCTTTGGATGTTACCTTTGTCATTGGAGTGTGATGACTCCCTATGACGAAGAGTAGATGATTCTTGATGGTCCTTCCCTTTTGAATGATGTTTTCCTTGTTTTGGACAGCCTCACATCTTGAGGTATTCATAGTGCCTCTTGTTTCCTAGATGGTGCTCCTCTCTTCTCATCCTCTTTTCGCTTTTTGATCTTGCCATTTTGAACTTCTATCTCAATCTTTGTTTTATGCCTGCACAGGATTAGTGGACAACACATACTCGAAGGAATATACCAATTTGAAATAGGGATTGTTGTCCTTAAACCATGTGCATAAGCAGGCTCAAGGCAAAGGTAACTTGCAGATGAAGACAAAGTGAATGATCTTTGATGCTTATAGTTCTTCCATCAATGATGAATGAGCTGTGTCCTTATTGTGCAAAGTTATCAGAGTTCATCATGTTCCTTGCTTCATCTTGCTTTGAATTGACTCTTGACTTACCCAGATTAGATTTAGGAGTTTCCGGCAGGGGTTAGTCCAACAAAATATCCAATGTCTACTAGAGCGTACTCTTGGTTCAAAAATCAACCTAGACACCACGTCTAATTTGATTCAGGAAGGCATTTTAACCTAAGCACCACGCTTAATTTAAAAGCCTTTAGAAGTATGATCAACACGCCTTTTGATTTAAACTAAGCACCATGCCTAATTTAAAAAAGTGTATGAAAATATTTCTAAACCTTAAGCATACTATAGTAAGTAAAGGTAGCATGAAAGCATTGTAGAGATTCATTCAAATAGAGATGAAGATCATGATTGAGCATGGTTTAAAGGTAGAGACAACCACGATCAGCAACATGCATATGATTTTCTTTTTAGACAAGTTCATCCCCCACACTTGATCTTGCAAGGCAAGATCAAGTTTGGATGGATGTGATCAAATGTTACATGATAATTGGTTGGTCATACCTTGCACCGTCATCCTTCATTCTCTTTGCTTCAAACCTGGAAGGTTAGTGACAAAAATACCCGAAGGAATATTCTCACAATTATATCTTTATCCGCATTTCACAACATAATCATATCACAAGGTCAAAGTTTATATTTCTCCTGAAAGCACTAGCGTTTGGTCAAAAGCTCATTTTTGGGAAGCCTCAAGATTGTGCTTTAAGATGGTGAAGTGGCTTCCCCTCCAACACCAATCTTTCTATACCTACCTCAAGATTCACACATCGAGATCTACAATATTTATGATAAACATATGCATCTACAACCACCCTTTCAAAAGTTTTAGGATCAGAAAGAATGAGGGGGTTGAAGATCTCATGTGAAGCCATGGTAGAGAGACCAATTGATTCAAAAGTTTTCTTATATGAGCATGGGTTTGATAATGTCTTTATAAAGTAGCTTCCATGCTCATTGATGTCACTTTCCTCCAAGGGTGACTCTTCATGAATGTCTATAGGAGAAAACATTGTCTCTTTCATTCCATGCCTATGACATTTATTAGTCATTTTATGGTCTAGGATTTTCTTGGGATTGGCAACACTCAAATTGGTCTCATCAAAAGCCTCTTCCAAACTCGGATGAGTCATAGGTTCATTGTTTGGATCTAAGTTGAGGCTAGATTCTATCAAGGCTTCTTCCTCGTCCATCCATGCTACACATTCCAGCCATTTTCGTAGCATCTCTTGGTCATACTCGTGGTCTTCATAACTCCTATGCTTTGGTTGTCTTGGTGGATCTCTAGGATCATCATGAGACTTAGGAGAACGAGTGTTGAAGGAATCTTTGGGGTCAAGGATGGGATTAAAGATGGGGTTGAGATAAGGCATCTATCATGGGCATAGAAGGGGAGAAGACAGAATTGATTTCAAAATAACTTGGTTCTCCTTCTATGACATCACTAATCGTACCATCCTTGAATTCATCCCAAAGAGAATGCTTTTCAAGAGGTTCCTTTTCTAGAAAAAGTGAATTATATGTACGTGCAAGGCTCTTGTAGGGCTGTAAACATATGCTTTCCTCAAAATTATCTTCTAAAGGATTATCATTATTGTCAAGAGAGATTTCCAAAGGTTGAATTTCTTCTTCCTTTGGAGGATTTCGAGTTATGGATGGTTTAGAATTGATAGCTAAATCTTGAGATTGGAATGATTGCGGTTTAGCTATCGAAACTTTCTCTTCTTGTTTGGGAGATGATTCCTTCTCTTCCTCGAGGAGTTCATGGTGAGTGCTAGGGCAAGGGGTCTTTCCATTAATTCTATCAAGTACAGACCTTGCCTCTCTAGGGCTCAAACAGAGGAAAACTCCTCTAGAGGCTGCATCAAGGATTGTCTAGCATTCTCACTAAAACCCATGTAAAATTTTTGAAAAAGCATCGGATCAAAGGTGAGGTCATTAAAACGATCCCATGACGTTCCAAGAGATTCTTCTTCTATTTGTCTAAAACTTAGAATCTCCTCTCGAGTGGAAATCATGTAGAGATGGGAGAGAATTTAGAGCACAACATCCCCCAATCTCCTTGGACACTTTGTACGGTCTGATCATACCAAATTTTAGCTCTTCCCCTCAAAGAGAATAGGAAAAACTTCCATCTTAAAGTCCTATCAGACATGCCAGCGATATGCAAGCATGTACAGTCGATCAAACTCGTAGGTGTGAGTATGGGTTTTCATCATCTTCTCCCGAGAAGGATTGTTTTCTAATCATGTTTACTAAACGTGAGGGAAGCTCATGGCCAGATGCTTTGATAGGCTCTAAGGTTTTTGGTGGCTCTAAGCTTGCTCCTGTAGGTTTAGCAAGGTAAAAGATAGGAGTGGAATTTGTGGGATCCATTTAAGGATAGAAAAGGTGAAGAGATGTATGGTA
This sequence comes from Chrysopogon serrulatus, assembly GCA_015844335.1. NCBI lineage: Eukaryota > Viridiplantae > Streptophyta > Magnoliopsida > Poales > Poaceae > Chrysopogon > Chrysopogon serrulatus. Next base: position 81,738 of record JADLZL010002187.1, read on the forward strand.
CAAAAGAAAAGATAAGAATATAATACAAGGTTAAGATAGATTCATAGATAACTCAGCAAACCGTTTCCCCGGCAACGGCGGCAGAAATGCTTGTTGATATATGTTAATGCCTACTGAATATTCCACAAGCACACGGATATCGTTGTAGCACTTCACCCAAAGGTTTTAAATATCGTATCCACAAGAAAACGGTGAGGTTAACTACGATAGCTAACTTAACCCGGGGTAGCAACAAGATCTTTAGAAGGTTGAGAATATAGAGGAGATTGCTAAGGTTCACACGTTCTACTCTCAATAAGCTATGTTTATATGTTCTATCTGTGGAAATTGCATAGAAAGAGCACAGGCAAAACTATGACCTTTCTACCAATTATATTCCTGCTCGGCCTACCAACGGGATAGTGGGATACATAGGATTCAACGGAGCTATAAAGTCACCTCCGCGAGCTACCACCAAATCCGGAAGACAGGGGTACATCTATTTAGTAACCCGAGTCTAAGCACCACGCTTACACTACGAATTATACCTTAACCTATTGCAATAGATTAAAGCGCTCAAAAGAGATTCGCGACCAGCAGAACAATATAAACACAATTGCTTAAAGAAAGAAGAAGATGATTACCAGAGAAATCCCAGACGTAGATTAACTTCCGCCAAGGTACAAGCCATGGAGGTAGCACCGACAGCCGGCACCTCCTCCCAAGTCCTTCCCCTCTATCTCTCTATTTCTAAGACTAGATCCTAATGAGGATTAGTTTCCTTAATTGCTAACCCTAGAGAGGTTATCCATTCAAGGGACACCTCTCTGATCCTCCTTTAGAGAATATGAATTAGGGTTTCATGGGGATGCCTCCCCCTGGGGGTCCTGCCCTCCTTTTATAGCCTTGGGCGATGATCGTGAGCCATCGGATGAAACCGACATTGGCAGACGGCTGAGATTGAAACCTTATGGCGGTGGAGCAACCTAGGCGAAGCGGGCCGCGAACGAGCTAGGGGCCTGCACCGACCGGCCCGGGCCGGGGCCGGGCCCGGTGCGGCCCGGTGGCCGTTCGCCCTCCACTTCGGCGTGGTGTCTTCTTGCGTCTTCTAGAGTTTTCTAGTGCGGCCCCCGCGGTGGAATTCATATCTTTTCATCCGGAACTCCGAAAATGGTAAATGATATGTCCGTTTTGATCGTCTCGACGAGCTCTTCGCAATGGTGTATTCCAATTCATCATTTGAGGTGCTTGTAATCTGTCATATTGGTCCTTTTTGATAGCTTTTCCGATATGTACCAGAGAAACATGGATTCACCAAAACTCGTGGAATTCCGTTAGTGTAAACCCTAAGTCTATGTTGGTGATCACAAATGTCCCTCTTTTGAGAGTTAGTTGACGGATAGATTTGGTCATTAACGACCGTCAACAATTGCCATCATCATATTCCATTTACTAACTACGATGTAGGGCAGCGGAACGAGTCTCCATAACATAAACCACATGACATATACAGGTCCCGGACCTACATATATCAACCTCTCTCCTAGATCCTCCAAATGTGAACCGTCGGCGCTACCCGAGAACTAGTACTCCACACTCCCAACTCCATCCTGACGGTTGTACATGCTGGGTGGGTACACACGTTACCGCCATCTCTCCACTTGCAGTGCGCGGTTGTCGTTTCACAAACTAGAATAGCTAGGGTACACAGGCTTACCGAAGTATGTGGCCAGTACTGCAAAGTCTCGCTCACATATCAAGCCTACAACGAACAGTCCTTAATCGACATAGGCGGAGCACTACACCAAGACTCCATTCTTGTGCAAGCTTACCCATCCGGTCTCGATTTATACCTTTATCATGATCAACTTAACTTGTACACGAGAGAGGTACCAAGTGATGGGGTCATCACCCCTCGGGATAAATCCCGAGTAAAGCATCATTGCGAATGACGATCATTATCACTCTAAATTATTTATTAAGCATGGCTAAGCATTTACTAATCTTATATCTAATAAAAGGGATCTTTGGGTAAGGTAGCAAGGATAAGGTAAGTATGCAGCATGGGGTTCTGCATTCAATTCCTATTTTACCTAATGCACATTTCACAAGATTTGTAAAAAACTGAGAGAGTGGGTTATGCTCCGGGGCTTGCTGCGTTACAGGGAAAGGTTAGCTGTTAATCTTGACATTGACACCTTTTGGTGTGAACACCTCGTCAGGCTTGGACCATCATGAACCTTCTCCGAAGCTTGACCATCGCAATCTTCGCTCTCACGTAAACTATACGTAAAGGAAATGATGCATACTTAATATGCTAATATGCATGACACGATGCATGCTGAGAAACCTAAGAAATGCATAACCAAACTTTGAACAAAACTAAGAAATTTGAGTACTCTTTTCTTCACCAAAGAACTAGGGTTATTATTCTAATAAGCATTTTAATTATTAACTAACAAGTTTAATTAGTTAATTCATCATGAAAGAATTGAACTAACGTGGACCAGCAAGATTTTAACATAAAAAGCACCTCCATGGCTTAATCACTTGCTCAAACCAATGCATACAAGGAGCAATCACAACCTATATACATGCATTTACTTAATTAGGTATTTAATTAAATCATTTTAGTCAACAACCAAAAGTTGATTAGGAGCACCTCATGAAAATAATTAAGTTGCCAAGGAACAGCAGGGGTTTTGGAACTGTGTTTCAAGGTCTACAACCAATTCCAAATACAATCTCAAGTTATCTTATGATTTATCCTAATCATTTTAGCATTTATTAACTAATAATTAAAGCATGAAAATAATTGAATAAATTTAAAATTATCAAAACAATACCAAACATTTTGTGGAGCTAGGATATAGCACACAACATTTACACACAAAATTTCATGATCAATAGATTAATATTTTTGCCTACAAAAATCATGGAAACTCATTTCTTAATTAAAGAGGGTAATTTTATCTTATGCCAAAATTATTCAAAGTCTAAGCGTCCTATTTTTCCTTGATAGACATCCTTACAGAGAAGCTACACAAAAATTTTCATAATTTTTGGAGCTCTACTTATTTTATTATGAAAAAGAGAAGTGTCAGCACTATTCACTTTATTAGTTACTAGCAAATATGCCCGTGCGTTGCAACGGGATATATCGTTTATTGTGTGATCACCATACTTTTGAATTCGTCTTGGTATTACATATAAAAACACTGTATTGCAATTAGCTTTGAAAACTGACTCCTTACCATATAGTACATTCTAATATATTTAGTTTTAAGATGTCTGAAAATTTTCATATATTTAGTTTTTATGTTGTATCTATAGCAAAACCCATAATCTAGAAAAATAAAATGACATGCAATTCAAAATGAAGGGAGTAGTAATTTATTTAAACCCCTTATGCAATGAATTACCATAAACTTCATATATATGTTTATTAACTCCTTCACATGAGGTACCGCAAAAAAAAACTTGATCTATTAAATATTTTCTCAGTGGCTAAGTAACGTGTAGTGTAGGATTTTTTTAAAAAAAAATGATCGGCTAATTTTTTTCTTATTTATTTACTCCCATATTTCTTTCACTTTTTCACTTTTTTTCTTCGCCTTTTCTTTTTAACCAGGCACATGCCTCATCTGTTCCTCGCCTCAGTTCAGTAGTGGCTTGTGGTTGCGACCAAGCGACGCCTCATTGTCGCGGCTCGTGGTTTGTGATCGAGCGCTGCCTCGTCATTGCGGCCCGTGGCCCGCGGCGGAGCTCCATCTCACCGCCGTCGGTGGTCCCATGTTCCGCGTCGCAACTCGTGGTTTGCGATCGGCGCTGCCTCGTCATTGCAGCCCGTGGCCTGCGGCGGAGCTCCATCTCACCGCCGTCGGTGGTCTCATGTTCAGCGTCGCGGCTCGTGGTTTGCGATTGAGCGCTGCCACGTCATTGCGGCCCGTGGCCCGCGCCGGAGCTCCACCTCACCGCCGTCGGTGGTCCCCGTTCCATGTCATCGTTGTGCTATCCACCTCGTTCTTTTTTTAGCTCCTTCCAGCCTGTTCAATTGGTTTATATTCAACTGGTTTATAAGCCAGCTAATAATTCCAGCCTGTTCAACTGGTTTATAAGCCAGCTAATAATTCCAGCCTGTTCAACTGGTTTATAAGCCAGCTGATAAGTAGGAATTAACCTTAAAATGGATGGACAAAAAAATAGATGAAAAATTTATTTTACTTATGAATTTGCATTAGCATAGGATAGCTTGGAACACATTTAAGATTTTAATTTACGATTTAGTTAGTTAGGCCACCAGCTGGCTCATGCTACTTATCTGTAGATGCAAATATATTAATACTATTTTTGACAGGGAGGAGAGGGAGACGCTGAACGATGGCGACGCTGAACGAGGACAGGCCGGAGGAGAGGGAGGATCGGGACTTGATCCATTTTTGATGATACCTTACTTGATGTTAGTGCACCGATAGGAGAAATAAGGTTGATCTCTTCACAACAGAACCCGTGACACACGTGCTCTGGGCCGCCCTCGGCTTGCTGGACAATCTCAGCGGCGGCCCATCAGTCGGTTTGCTGGACCATCTCAGCGGCGGACCATCTGTTGCATACTTGCATCCTTGTCCTCTCGCCCCGTAACTTAAACGCGGTGGTAATAGTCCGAGCCAGCCGGACCAAAAATAATGCTGGACAAAAAAGTCCAAACTAAGAAAAATAGCTGAAAGTTTTGCCTCTTTATTATTACTAGCAAAAATGCCCGTGCGTTGCAACAGGAGCAAATAAACTATCAAATATTTATAGAAAACATTGATAATAGTACATATTTATTTTGTATTTTACTCTTTCTATAAAATTTTAAATCTATAATTAATTTATAATGACTATGCCATCCATAATATAAGTTTAATATGATAATGTCCAATTAATTAAATCTGTATCAAATCAGTAATCCTCCTAAAAGATTTTTTACCCTATTACAAACCACAAAAATATTTGGATGTAAATATATCATAACTTTAATTTTCATAATATCCATGTGTCTTTCTTCGAGGACCAATAAGAATCAGTATTTCCTATATATCTTGCTGAAGTCTGCAATGAGTCAATTGCCAACATGTCAAGAATTGGTCTATCCATTGAAAGACCTCCCTTGATTTTTGATATGTCAGCCCTCCTTGACGATTGCAGAAATACATTTATTTGTACCAGAGTAGATAAGAAACTGTTTAGGATTTTAGTATATACGATTTTGTTATTTGGGATATTGTGGTTTATAAAATAAGAATAATTTTTGTTAAAATTATATTCATATTTTGATAGTGAAAAATACTTAAATTGGTGTCTGATTTAATCGAATTTGTATTCAATTTATTGTGTCTTCATATTGTATTTGATCTGTCGAAAGTGCACTAAGGCTGGGACTGGGCCTATAAACGATAGAAATTTTAGAGACAAATTATTATTTAGAGATATAATAGATAGATATATTGGATGGCTGATGTATCTTTTACTTGACGAAACCTGCGGACAATCTCCGAGCAGTGATTGGGCCACGTCACCCAGGTCTCTTAACCGTTCGTTCAGCCAAGCTAGGATTTTCTAGATACATCACCAAAATAAAAAGATATGTCAGCCATTTACTCATCCTCGGCCGTCCATTGCACAATCTGAGTCCAGGATCTCCCCAGCCCACACACCTTCACCATGCACCCGGTCCATAATGGACCACACTCCCGAATCCCCACCACACCATGGACCATGCACTTGGTCGACAGCATAGTACACGGCACTTTGCAAATTAAGATAAACCAGATAAGAAAATTAAGGACAGAACTCTGTAATATTCGTGCCAAAATTTGTATTCAGATATAAATATTTAAGTAACCCAGAAAATATCATTTTTATCATCTTGATCTTTGCATTCATATATATGAACACTAAAAGAACCTGTAGAATATAGTTGCCATGTATCTGAATGTTGATGCACAGACCTCTTTTTTCTGTATTTCTAATAAATTATTTCACCTAGAAAATCACTACCAGAGGTTTCAAATTATCCAACTCACCTCTTTTCTTTAACTACTCGGCTACAACATCTAATTTAAACTTCCTTAAAAAACATCTAATTTTAACTCTAATAAAAACTAAAACTATCCAGCAGTAGCCGACTGCAGTAGTCCACGGCTTTAGTGCTACCAAAGAAGCTGAAATGATTTTTTTAATATTTAAAACAATCGATTAAAATTTTTGTAATATATCAATCTTTGGATATAGATACATTCAATTTTAGTACAGAGCCGATTCACACGATGACAATGACTGTTTTAAATCTTTTCCATGTTTTTATTCTTCACTTGTCCTCTCTTTTTTCTTTGTTACTGTACATTATTGCTGTGATCATTTATTTTACTAATTACTAATTCTGTTTCCTATGTTCCCTACTTATAAAAAATGTTTAGATGGCCAATAAGCTATATAGAAATGATCACATCTGCCATACCAATAACAAATTGCAACAAGAGGCAATATCCCATACAAAAAATACAATTTGAACAGACACATGCAAAGAGAACGAAATATATGAGAGAAAAAAGAACACAATACCTTGCATATAACCTAGAAACAATAGTTCTAGCAAAATAAAAGTTGCCCCATTCAACAGACAGCGCGGCAACGCCGCGCGTCTTTCTAGTTTCCTAAAGAGAAATAGAATAGAACTTAACTTATCTACAGTTGTTGCTCCTTTTCTATCCGGCCAATGCTGCTCACATGCAAATATAAGATGCACCATAATTAAATTTGGACTCTAATGCTTTTCTCCTTTGTTATGTATGTACGTGCAACTCAATCCAAATATATCAGGTTGCATAGAATTTCCAAACTCCAAGTCACACATGAACTCCCCACGCCAGTAATCTTTAAGAAGTTCCAAAATACTATTTGTATCACATAAACCTTGTGGTGTGGTGGTTTGCCGTGGCTCGTCCAGTCCTGTAGAACTAGGTTCGATTCCTGCAGGAGCCAGGATTTTGTGGCTCCTTTTTTTTCACAGGTTACGGTGGGGACTGGTGGCTGCCTGTATTGGGCCGCGAGTGGGCCAAGACTCGTGGGAGCTGAATTTGGAGGATGCGAGTCAGTGGGCCGTGCAAACAAGTGATCAAACAGTTAGAGCTGAATTGGAATGGGCCAGACCAAAAAAAGACAGAAATTTTGTCTTTTAAATATTAAGTATAGATATAGATATAGATATAGATTAGGTATAGATATAGATTTTCTGAAAGCATTAAACTTTTCCCCTCTCTCTCTTAGGCTGACAACCAGGGCCCGGCTGTCAGCTCCCTCTTCTTCCTCTCGTCACTGCGTTCAAACAGAACGGCAGCGACGGCCGGCCGTCATTCTCGCTGACGGCGAGGACTCGGGCGGCGCTGAGGGCACCCACGGCTTCCTCTCCTACTTGCGAATCCAACGAGCTACCAGACAAGAGCCAAAGGTGACCGGAGCTAGCAGGCCGGCGGCCATGGCGGCTCGGCAACCGCGGCGGCAGCGGTGCAACGGCGTTCCGGCGATGAGGATGAGGTAGATATCAAGCAAAGGGCAGGATTAGCTTCAAGAGCTCGAGGCGAACCTAGTGCTCCTGCTGGTTGAGCCAGAGATGAAGCGGAGCAGGGGTGTTCATGGCGGAGCGTGTCGCGGCGGCGTGAACTGGCGGTGAGGTGGCGTTTCCGCCGCGGCGGCTGCAGTAGAGACAAAAGCAATGGGCCGAGAATCATCTCGGGGCAAAGGAGAAGCGAAGACGCATGATAACGCGGCGGAAAAAACTCACCGGAGCGACCTGGCCGCGGTGAGATGGTGGCGGCGGTGCTCTGCTCGGCCGCGGGGGGGGAAGATGACGGTGGTGCGGCCAGCTCAGGTGAGGAGGAACGGTGCTAGGGGGTTGAGGCGAGGCACGATGAAGCTGCGGAGCTGTTGGCAAGCGATTGGGAGCTGAGGTGGAGGCGGTTGCTCGAATTTCGCCGGGCACGGAAGACGTACCAGCGGTGAGGAAGGAGAAGAAAAGAGAGAACTGGCGGCGGCGTCGAGCTTTATAGGGGAGGGCAACGAATGGGGAGACGACAGCGCGAGCAGGACGTGTCATGGCGAAGCTGCTGCATGGCCATGGACGAAGCTTCACGGCGAAGAGAGGTGGCGGCCGGCAGCAGCTGCCGTGCTCTGTTTGCCCGCTTTGCTCAAACACGTGGGCCGACTGAAACCTGATTTTCATCACCGTTTTTCTCTCGATTTTTCACAGCAATTCTTCCAGCTCCAATTGACAAAGTTGTTCATCTACATGCCAGCTTCGACTTTGCTTTAAGACTCGAGCTTAGATTCTTGGTAGATTGGGAGATAGAGATGAAGAAACAGGGCTTGATCAAAACTGAACTCAAGTTCAGTAACTGAGCTTGCCATTCAATTAACAAACTGAAGTTAGGGTTTTACAAAAACATGTAATTAGCACTTAATTGCTTGGTTAGTGGTGATGTTAGAGATCACAAATCACAAGGCAAAACACTAATGCAATGTTTGATCTTTGAACTTTGCATTAGAGCCAAGGTTTGATAAATTTATTATTAATAAAGTTTTATTTAATTACTCTCCCAACATTTGATTTCAAAATCGATAATCAAATACTTAACCCAAGAGCTTAGCATGATGACCAAGTTTGAATTCAAACTTTAGAAGTCAAATTGCACATTTGATTTAATAAACAGAACCATTATTGAATTTCATGTCTAACACCCCATAAAACACACATGCAATGCATATGTCCCTTAATCACATTGACTTAAGTTAAAGTAATGCTTAACTAACTTTTGTGAGTGATTACTACATATAATTAACATAAATGCTTGATGATTGCATATGATGACATGATCAAAATTTTAATTAAAATAGTAACACCTGGGGTGTTACAACTTGCTTGGGCAGGCATTGACGAAACAACACAAGAACGTCTCCATGGTCTGATTCAAGAGCTCCGTTTGTCCGTCTGATCGTGGATGGTAGCTAGAACTCATTTGCAGAGAGACATCAGCAATGCGGAAAAGTTCCTGCCAAAATTGACTTGTGAAAACCCGGTCACGGTCAGAGATTATGACTGATGGAAGGCCATGTAACCGATAAACTTGGTTGATGAATGCCTTGGCAACGCCAGCAGCTGTGAACAGGTGAGACAGTGCAATGAAGTGTGCGTTTTGGTGAACGAATTAACCACCACCAAAATGCAATTGAAGTGACCTAAGCGGGGTAAACCTTCCACAAAATCAAGGGAGATCATCTGCCACGCAGAGGCTGGTACCGGCAGAGGTTGAAGCAATCCAGGGAGCCGTGAGCGGTCAGGCTTCGCTTGCTGACAAATAATGCAAGTACTGACAAAAGCACGAGTTACAGATTTCATGCCTTGCCAATAAAACAACTGTTTCAGGCGAGCATATGTAGTAGGAAAACCAGAATGACCACCCAAGGCATTGGCATGTAGTGCAGGAAGAATCTGTTGCTGCAAGGCCGAGTTGTTGCCAATCCAGATCTGGGAACCGTGACGAAGGATTCCATCTCTTAGAGAGAAGCCTGGAACCGCATGCTGGTCAATAGCGAGTTTGGCGAGCATGTCTTGGGAAGTTGCGTCAAAGCTGTACCCGGCCTGGATTTCCTGAACCCACCGCCGGTGATAGCTGAGACTGTTGCACAAGTAGCGGTATGAGCTGATTTTCTGGACAGAGCGTCAGCAGCCCTATTGGTGGATCCGGGTTTGTATACGATGCGAAACTGCAAGCCAGCCAGCTTGGAATACAGTTTCTGCTGCCACGGAGTGTGCAATCTTTGGTCAGTCAGCTGCACTAGGCTCTGCTGATCCGTGTAAATCGTGAATTCGGAGAGCTGAAGATATGAGCGCCACTGCTGAACTGCCATGATGACTGCCAAATATTCCTTCTCATAAGTGCTAAGCCCACGACTGCGAGGACCAAGAGCTTCACTGAGATAGGCCAACGGGTGACACTATACCCTCCCCACTGGCATCAGTCTCTATACTAAAAGGCTTGGAGAAATCTGGCAACGCCAAGACTGGAGCTGTAATGAGAGCATCCTTGAGAGCTAGAAAGGACTGCTCATGAGCATCAGACCATCGAAACAGAGAATTCTTTCGTAGCAACTCAGTTAGAGGTCTGGCCAGGATGCACTACAGGAAACGGGCACTTTGCCGAGTGTGAACCTATTTGCCGAGTGGCAAATATCGGGCACTCGGCAAACGGACCCTTTGCCGAGTGTCAAGGCCTCCACTCGGCAACGAGTTCTTTGCCGAGTGCCAGACCCTCGGCAAAGAGCAGCACTCGGCAAATGGACTCTTTGCCGAGCGTCAGGCACTCGGCAACGGCTAGCCCTTGGCAAAGGGGGGCCAGACCAAACGACGTCCGTGGCCGTCCCCTTTGCCGAGTGTCGCGCCGTTAGGCACTCGGCAAAGGAACAATCTTTGCCGAGTGCCGGACACTCCGCGAAGCGCTGCCACGTGGCGGTCTCAGGGCCCGCCGGGCGTGTACACTTTGCCGAGTGCCTAGCTGGCCGGCACTCAGCAAAGGGAGACTTTGCCGCGTGCCTGACGTGGCACTCGGCAAAGTGTATTGTTTTATTGTTTTTCTTCCCAATTTTTTCTGGGGCCTTGCTACATTAAATACATCTCAAGTTTAAAATTTTTGAAAGTTTTGAGTTTTTGTGCTATATTTCTTTAATTATTTTTGCTTCATTGAATTTTTCGACAACTCCAAACTTGAACTGCGGTACATAAAATAATAGAATTTGGTCACTAAAAAATGTTATTCATGATGTTTGGAGTATGTTGAGGCCATATCCAGGGCTCGCATGAAGACACGACCATGTTGGTGTCGTAGCATGGCGAGGTTACGTCTTGAGGGAAAAGTGTTTTTAAATTATATAAAATCCAAACAAAGTCCAAAAATGATGAAACTTCTTGAGGTGTCATGTCATTGCATGTAGAGGCTATGAAAAAAATTGAGACAATTTTGAGCAAGTTGCAACATTGGATGCCTAAAACCCCGGACATCTCCATATGTGATGACAATTGATCACATGTGAATAAGTCCGGGTTTTAGGCATCCAACGCCGCAACTTGCTCAAAAACTGTCTCAATTTTTTCATAGCCTCTACATGCAATGAGATGACACCTCAAGAAGTTTCGTCATTTTCGACTTCGCTTTGATTTTATATAATTTTAAACACACTTTTCCCGCACGTAACTCGTCATGCTACGACACCAACATGGTCGTGTCTTCATGCGAGCTCCTGGATATGGCCTCAACATACTCCAAACATCATGAATAACATTTTTAATGGCCAAATTCTATTATTTCATGTACCTGCAGTTCAAGTTTGAGTTGTCGAAAAAAATTCAATGAAGCAAAAATAATTAACGAAATATAGCACAAAAACTCAAAACTTTCCAAAATTTTAAAGTTGAGATGTATTTAATGTAGCAAGGCCCCAGAAAAAATTGGGAAGAAAAAAAAAAAACAATACACTTTGCCGAGTGCCATAAAGTCGTGCACTCAAGCAAAGGCTCCCTTTGCCGAGCTCTTGGCCAGACTCGGCAAAGGCACAAAGCAAAGAATTTACAAAATAAAAAAATAAAATTCTTTGCCGAGTGCCGGCCCGCCTGGCACTCGGCAAAGAGCCAACCCTAACTATACTGGGCCGGCCCACTTCCCTCCTTCACCTCCCTCATTCAGCCGCGCCCCTAGCCTCATCCCGCCGCCACTGGTCGCCGCCCGCCGCCTCCCTCCCCGCCCGCCGCGGAGACTCCTCGCGCCCTCCCTCACGCCCTAAGCCAGCGCGGGGCCGCAGCGGGCCCGCCTCCCCTCGTCCCCGATGGCGCTGGGAGCTCGGCGGCCGGCTGCCGATCCACCCTGGCGCGCCCGCCGCTTTCGCCCGGCTTACCGCGCCTACGCCTCGCCGGCGCGTGGAGGACCTCCGGCGATGCCCGCCTGCCCTCTCCGGCCCGTCTTCACTTCCCGTCGCCTAGAGCCCAAGCCCCCCGCCTTCTCTTCCCTCTGCCGCCAGTAGAGCCCGAGCCCCACCACACCGCCGGGTTATTTGGAGAGCGGATCCGCCCGGCGCCGCCCGCCGCCCGGATCCGGCCCTCCCGGCTACTGCCCCGCCCCCGCCGGGCGCCGGCCGCCGGTGCCGGCCACCGGAGCCCGCCGGCGGCGCCTGCCGGTGGTTGGCCGTCGCCAGCGTTGCCGGCCCTGCCCCCCTACCCGGCCACCGGCCCCGCCCCTACCCGGCCGCCGATTGGGGAAGAAGGGCAGAGGAGGAAGGAGAAGACTAGGAGAAGAAGGGGAAGAAGGAGAAGGGAGCAGGAGAAAGGAGAAGAGAAGGAGACGCCGCCGGAGAAGAAAGTGATCCTAGCACCGCGACGCCCATTGTCGGCCTAAGGTAAAACTACTCTTGCCGGCCTTCGTGCCGTAAATGGTTGTGTGGCACGGCCTTCGTGCCGTGTGTGGTTGTGTGGCACGGCCTTCATGCCGTGTGTGGTTGTGTGGCACAGCCTTCGTGTCGTATGTGTTCATACGTTTGTTGCAGGGTTTTGAAACCTCCCCGGTTAGGGGAGGTGCTGCCGAAATTTTCATTGGACTGTATCCTATTGTCGTTTATTTCAGGGGAAGAATTGTCGGAGGGGACCCGGGTGACCCCTATCGTCTTCACCAGTGTTGCGGGTCTGCCTGCACTGCGTCGCCTCGCCACTGCGTCGACTCGTCACTGCCCCACTAGCCTCACTTCACCGCCACCCTAGGTATAAATAACCCCTCTTCCATATTGTTGTCGTAGATTACGTAACCAAGTTAGGCATCTCCCGTCCAAAAGAGATACGGTCGTTGGTATGTGCATCAGTGCATATCTGCGACAATATCTCTTTTGGATTGTCCATGTTTTTTGGACAGCCCGTGGATGCGTAGATGGGTTAGCTTCCATGTTCTGCTCCTGTCCGAGTCGGAGTTTCGGCAGTACCTCCCCGTTGTTCTCCGGATACACACTCTCCCTGCCAGGACGTGTATCGGGAGAACAGCGAGGAGGTGCTGCCGAAATTCCGTCTCGGACGGGAGCGAAGCATGGAAGCTAACCTTATCTACGCATTCTCGGGTGGGATTAGGACCTATCCTTCACCCATTAGATGGTAGGGACGCCTTGTATATGCAATTGCTGGTTTTATCACTCGCTTACATTGGCTCATGACAAAGGATGGATGACCGTGAGTGGATGTACACGGGCTTCGCAAGTAAGAGCTTTGAATGGGTTAGGGGGACCAATGCTTTCCTGGAGTATACATTTGGCCCAGCTGCTAAAGGGTCGAGTCGGATGCCGTGTCCCTGCAACAAATGCAAGAACAAGAAAAAGAAATGAAAGAGGGAGACGTACAAAGATCTTTTCAAGAACGGATTCATTCCAAACTATACCTGCTGGATCCACCATGGTGAACGTGATCGTATTAGGGAGGAGGCGGTGAGATCCCTCCTCGAGGAGTATGATGCAGATGCCGGGATGGCAGACATGATGGCAGACTTTCATGAAGCAATGGAGCTGGAGGATGATCCAGAGGAAACCGTAAAGGCGTTCTACACCATGATGGAGGCGGCACAGAAGCCCCTTCATGAGAAGACAATGGTTTTGCAACTGGATGCTATTTCACGCCTAATAGCATTGAAGTCGCAATTAGGCATTAGTCGAGATGGCTTCAATCTCGTGTTGACAGTCTTTAGCAAACTGCTTTCGGAGGCTCACACCCTGCCGAAGAAAACGTATGAGTCACAGAGACTCCTTCGTGCACTTAAGATGCCGTATGAGGGGATCCAAGCTTGTCTGAAAGGGTGCGTCCTATTCAGGAAAGACCACGAGAAAGCAACCCACTGTCCAAAGTGCAAAGCCTCTAGGTTTGTGGAGGTTGAAGGCAGTGATGGCAAGACGAAACAGTCTAAGATCCCCGAGATGGTCGTACGGCACCTTCCTTTCCTACAGAGGATCCAACGGCTGTACATGATAGAGGAGTCCGCGAAACAAATGACGTGGCACAAGAATGGCAAAAGATACAGTACTAACAAGATGGTACACCCAGCGGATGGTGATGCATGGAAGCACTTCGATGACATGAATCCTGGCAAGGCTATGGAGGCTCGGAATGTACGCGTAGCGCTAGCAACAGATGGGTTCAACCCGTTTGGAATGATGGCGGCCCCGTACACTTGTTGGCCCGTGTTCGTGATCCCCCTCAATCTTCCCCCCAGCATCATGTTTGTACCCAGGAATGTGTTCTTGATGCTGATAATACCTGGACACCCGGGCAACAATATAGGTGTGTTCATGGAGCCAGTGTGGGATGAATTGCAAAAGGCTTGGGAAGAGGGGGTACTGACGTACGACCGAGCTACAAAGAGGAACTTCACAATGCATGTGTGGTACCAGTATTCAATGCATGACTTCCTGGCGTATGGCTTATTCTGCGCGTAGTGTGTTCACGGGAGGTTCCCTTGCCCAATATGCAAGCAAGATGTGATATTCACCGGGCTGAACAAGGGTGGCAAGTATTCTTCTTTCGACAAACATCATCAATTCCTGCCTGAGAGCCATGAATTGAGATGAGATAAAAAGCACTTCACGAAAGGTGTTCAAGTCACTGACCCTATTCCTCAGGTTAAGAGCCCTGCCGAGGTCCTTGCTGAGATAGAGGCTCTCAAAGTTGATGAAGTCAACGGTGGTTTTATTGGATATGGTACTAATGAAAGGTCCTAAATGGCTAGAGGGGGGGTGAATAGCCTATAAAAATTCTTGCAAAGCACTAAACAAACCGGTTAGTATAACAAAAGGCGAAGCAAGTGTTGCGCTAGCCTAGTGGGGGTTGCAAGCCAACCTAGACAATTCTAGCAAACCTAATACACTAGGCACACTAAGAATAGGGTCCTTAGCAACACAACTAGGCTACACAACCTAATACACTACTTTGCACAAATGTAATCGCAAGGAAGGAAACCGAGCGTGCAAACCGTGCCTTCGGAAAGATGACCAATCACCGTCTTGTCTATACAATGAAACCCGAAGAGATGATCCAATAGAGAAATCCAAGTTGATCTCGAAGGATCAAGCCACACAAGAATACCGAGGGACACAAGATTTTTATCCCGAGGTTCACGTGCTTGCCGGCACGCTACTCCCCGTTGTGTCGACCACACACTGGGTAGTTCGGTGGCTAATTGGCATCACAAGCCAAGCCCTCACCGGGCACCACAAGAACTCACACAAAGTGAGGGTAACTCAATGACACGAGATTCCACTAAGGATTCCTTTCGCGATCTCCCGCGGGGTGGGATCAACACCCCTCACAAATCACCTCCGGAGTGGCCAAGAACAATCTTCAACCTTGCTCAACTCCGGCTTGCTGCTCCAACCGTCTAGGTGACGGCAATCACCAAGAGTAATAAGCTCAATCGCAACAAGAACGCTCACTAGTGCCACTAGATGCTCAATCACAAGACAAATGCACTAGAAGCTCTCCCAATCACTCTCTAGATCAATCAAGATGAGTGCAAAGTGAGGGAGGAGGATTTCTTAGCTCTAGGGGATGTCAAGTATGTCAAAGTGCCAAGAGAGACTCCCTAGAGCCGGCCAATTCACTTATATAGGCGCCCACCAAAGCACCCAACCGTTACACTCAAAGCTGGCTGCGCGCAAGACCGTTGACAGCGAGCGGCCTGGCCGGGACGCGTCCGGTCCAGCGTCGATCGTACATAAACGCCCCGTGTACTAGCCGTTTGAATTTTACCGTTCGCGCCCTACGTCATCGATCAACTTCGCCTTGATCGGCATCGGCCGGACGCGTCTGTGCCCGCCGGACGCCCGGCCACAGTGGAGTCGGTCGTTACCCGAGAGCTCCAAAACGTGAAAATCTTGGCCGGACCCGTCCGGTCCATGGTGACCGGACGCGCCCGACCGTCCCGTTCGCTGAACCCCTTCTCCGAAGCTGGCGACGTCAGCGTCGTCGGTCTTGACCCGGACTTCGGCACGGGCGTCCGGTCGCGCGGCGTCGGTCACACCTGAAAAACAGCGGACGCCCGGAAGCGGACGGACGCGTCCGGCCCCTACTGGACGGCGTCCGGTCACCTCTCGAGTGATCTGCACTTCGTCCAAAAAACCTCCGAGTCCCGCCTCGAAGCTCGGCGGGAGGGTTCCACACCCAAACACCATCACCTCTTGCCCTCATGTGCCAACATAAAAGTGTCTCTCCACTTGTGCACGTGTGTTAGCATTTTCAAATAGATTTTGCAAGAGTTAGCAAGCACACTAGGTCCCTAATGCATATGCAAAGTCATTGCTCACCTAGTGGCACTTAGATAACCGATATTGCGTGACATCGCCCCTCTTAATAGTACGGTTATCAATCCTAAACCCGGCCATCAACTTCTCTACACGCCTATGGCCGGCAAAATGAAAATGTCCTAACATATACCTTTGCCTCTAGCATTCCATCTTGTTCATCATCTTCCTTCATCTTCAAGTGTGGTACTTGATCACTTGTGGTCTTCATCGACACCTTGATCTCCACTCCACCACTTGGCTTGGACCTTCCCTTTCTCTAATGCTACACACTTAGCAATAGGGTTAGTCCTAGGTTTCATCAATTAGCCAAAACCAAACTAGGGCTTTCAATCTCCCCCTTTTTGGTAATTGATGACAACCTCTATAAAGATAGGAATTAAATACAATTTTGGCTTTACACCACTTGTCCAAGCAATTTGAGCTTGTGAAAAGAAAATTGGACAAGTCATGTAAAACACATTTGGTAGCTATGGCTCCCCCTACATGTGTGCTAAGAGTTTGGATTTAGAAGCTTTGCACACATGATGGATAAATAGGTTTTGGGAGAGTCATTTTTACCAAATTGATGCTAAGGTGTATAGAATGGACCTTTGAAGTGTGATACCATCGGAGTGCACATTATGAACCATCCTTAGCATCAAATCTAGCTAGAAGCATCAAAAAACTAGAAACCACGTGAGATCAACATTAAAAACATGGTTTCTAGATACCACTTGAACACATACCGTTCTAATTCTAGCTAGAGCCTATGCATGCTAGTAATCAATACATCGATCAAGTTTTATACTAGCAAGCATCACATAAGCAAGAAAGATACTACTTAAATACATGGTTACACCGATCTAAGTGCAATGCAAGCAATCATATGAATATGCACAATCAAATGCAAACACATCATGTTCATGAGCTTGCTCCCCCTACTTGTGTGCTTCAAAATTTTTATCCCTTTCCATTCTTCAATCTTCATCTTCTCTTGATATCTTGGTAATCTCTCCCCCTTTGTCATCAATGACCATAAGGGTATATGATTATGCTTGGTATAGACTTGAAATCATGGAGGGAGCTCAAAGTAGAAAGATGATCACTTAAGGTTGAGGATCACTTGTTTCCATAAACTTCCTTCTCTTGTGGTTCAAACTAGTAAACTTGCATAAGCAATCTAGTTCGGTTTGAACCAATGACAAGCTTCTTCACACATTTTCAATGGTTATCTTGTCAATGTTGAACTAAATCCTTTCTTGCTCATTTAACTAGATTAAACACTAGGTTCACATTCTCATGAACAAGTCATATTTAGCCACTAGATCATACATGACATAGAAGCAATAGTGGCATAATATGTACTTTAAAATCACTTTGTTTTCACGAATGAGCCTAATTGAACAAGAGATATTATGTCTATATGTTCTAAGCAAGTCCTTAGCAAGAATGAATGCATCATGCCAAACTATTTCACCTTTGCTTTAGTCGAAGGAGAGGCATGTCATATAGTTGGGGGTGCATTCATTTCATGTTGGAGAAGTCAAGAATGTTCAATTCATTTCTCAAGGTGCAAAATTTCTTTTCATCAAGTGGCTTGGTAAAGATATCGGCAAGTTGATCATCGGTGCCAACACTCTCAATAGAAATGTCTCCCTTTGCTTGGTGATCTCTAATGAAGTGTTGCCTTATGTCAATGTGCTTTGTCCTTGAACGTTGAACCGGATTAGTGGTGATCTTCACGGCACTTTCGTTGTCACATAGCAATGGCACCTGTCCAAATTTGATTCTAAAATCCTTCAATGTGCCCTTCATCCATAGCAATTGAGCACAACAACTCTCCGCACTAATGTATTCGGCTTCGGCGGTAGAGAGTGCAACACTATTTTGTTTCTTGGATGACCATGAGACAAGTGACCTTCCTAGTAATTGGCATGTTCCACTAGTGCTCTTTCTATCCACCTTGCATCCCGCATAGTCGGAGTCCGAATACCCAATCAACTCAAAGTTTGACCCCTTGGGATACCACAATCCAACATTTGGTGTGTGCTTGAGATATCTTAATATCCTCTTGGTTGCCTTCAAATAACTTTCTCTTGGTGAAGCTTGAAATCTTGCACACATGCACACACTAAACATGACATCCGGCCTAGAAGCGGTCACATAGAGTAGGCTTCCAATCATTGACCGATACAACTTTTGATCTACCATATTGCCACTTGTATCCAAGTCAAGATGACCATTTGTTCCCATTGGAGTTCCAATTGACTTGGCTTCTTCCATTCCAAACTTCTTCAACATATCCTTGATATACTTGCTTTGACTCACAAATGTGCCTTTCTTCAATTGCTTGATTTGTAGACCAAGGAAATAGCTAAGCTCCCCAATCATAGACATCTCAAACTCTTTTGCCATCATTTTTCCAAACTCTTCACAAAAGTCTTGGTTGGTTGATCCAAATATGATATCATCCACATAGATTTGCAACACAAACAAGTCATTTCCAATCTTTTTGGTGAAGAGAGTATTATCAACCTTCTCCATCTTGAACCCTTTAGAGAGCAAGAAATCTCTCAATCTTTCATACCATGCCCTTGGAGCTTGCTTCAAACCATAGAGAGCCTTCTTCAACTTGTAGACATGGTTGGGCTTCTTGATATCTTTAAATCCCGGAGGTTGCTCAACATACACTAGTTCATTGATGAATCCATTCAAGAAAGCACTTTTCACATCCATTTGATATAACTTGATGTTGTGTGCACAAGCATAGGCTAATAGGATTCTAATTGCCTCTAATCTTGTAACCGGTGTATAGGTTTCTCCAAAGTCAAGACCTTCAACTTGAGTGTATCCTTGTGCTACCAATCTTGCTTTGTTTCTCATAACTATGCCATCTTGATCTTGCTTGTTCCGGAATACCCACTTGGTGCCAATGACATTGTAGTTCTTTGGACGCTCAACTAGTTCCCAAACTTGATTTCTTTCAAAGTTGTTGAGCTCTTCGTGCATTGCATTGACCCAATCACAATCCATCAAAGCTTCATCTATCTTCTTTGGTTCAATGGATGAGACAAATGAATAGTGTTCACAAAATGATGCCAATCTTGATCTTGTTTGTACACCACTTCTAATGTCACCAACCACTTGATCTAGAGGATGATCCCTTGCAATATGAGTTGGTTGGAGAACATGAGGTTGGGCACTTGAATTCGGTTGATCACTTGGTTGAGATGATGTACTAGTCACTTGATCTTGCAATTGAGAACCACTAGCTTGAGATATATCTTGAGACCCACTAGTTTGCACATTTTGAGGTATAATTACTTGATCTTTGTCATCTTCAACATCCACCACTTGAGTTGGCCTAATATCCCCAACATCTATTTTCTTCATGGCTTGTATTAATTGAGTTCCTCTCACATCATTAAGATTCTCCTCTTCATCTTGTGAGCCTTTGGTTTCATCAAATTCCACATCATGCACTTCTTCAATTATGCCATGAGTGAGATTCCAAACTCTATATGCTTTGCTTGTGGTGGAGTAACCGAGTAGGAATCCTTCATCACACTTCTTCTCAAACTTGCTCAATCGAGTGCCCTTCTTGAGAATGTAGCATTTGCATCCAAACACTCTAAAGTATGCAATGTTGGGCTTTCTTCCATTCAACAACTCATATGGTGTCTTCTCTAGTAGCCTATGACAATAAAGCCTATTTGAACAATAGTTGGCGGTGTTGATTGCTTCGGTCCAAAAAGAATGATCCACAATGTATTCACACAACATTGATCTTGCCATGTCAATCAAGGTTCTATTCTTTCTTTCAACTAGTCCATTTGATTGAGGAGTGTACTTGGCCGAGAATTGATGCTTGATTTCAAAGTCATCACATAGCTCTTCAATTCTTGTGTTCTCGAACTCACTACCATTGTCACTTCTCACTTTCTTGATTGAGGTTTCAAATTCATTTTGACTTCTCTTTACAAATGTCTTGAATGTGTCAAATACTTCACTTTTGTCGGCAAGAAAGAATACCCAAGTGTATCTTTTGAAGTCATCCACTATCACAAATCCATATTTGTTTCCTCCAATACTTTCATACTTGGTAGGGCCAAATAGATCCATATGCAACAACTCAAATGCCTTGCTTGTGCTCATCATGCTCTTATTGGGATGAGTGTTGCCAACTTGTTTGCCCATTTGACATGAACTACATAGCTTGTCTTTCTCAAATACAACATCCTTCAACTCTCTAACTAGATCATGCTTGATTAGCCGGTTGAGTTGCTTCATGCCAACATGTCCTAGCCTTCTATGCCATAGCCAACCCATGCTTGATTTGGTGATCAAACATGTTGTCAATTGAGCTTCACTAGCATTGAAATCCACAAGATAGAGATTCTCATATCTAAAGCCCTTGAATATCAAGTTGCTTCCATCAACACTCACTATCT
Organism: Chrysopogon serrulatus; assembly: GCA_015844335.1. NCBI lineage: Eukaryota > Viridiplantae > Streptophyta > Magnoliopsida > Poales > Poaceae > Chrysopogon > Chrysopogon serrulatus. The sequence continues at coordinate 102,560 of JADLZL010002187.1, forward strand.
CAACATCATTAACACCAAATATACATTTGAATCCAAGATCACACAATTGAGCCACGGACAAGAGATTGAAGTTGAGAGATTCCACTAGCAACACATTGGAGATGGACATATCATTTGTAATTGCAATCTTTCCCAAGCCTTTGACCTTGCCTTTGCCATTGTCACCAAAAGTAATACTATCTACACCATTGCCACTTGATGAGATTGATTTGAACATTCTAGAATCCCCGGTCATATGTTGAGTGCACCCACTATCAAGCACCCAATGCCTTCCTCCGGCTTTATAATTGACCTACAAAAGCAAATCAATTCTTCTTAGGTACCCAAACTTGCTTGGGTCCTCCAAGGTTAGTCACTAAGCTTTTGGGCACCCAAATTGCCTTCTTCTTTAGGCCAACAATGGGAGCACCAATGAACTTAGCCTTCACACCATTAGTACCCTTGGTAAGCAAATAACAAGAATCATAGCAAATAGAGGATATGTTAGCATTCTTCTTGTTCTTGCAATATTGCTCTACATGCCCCACTTGCTTGCAACTAGAGCAAAATCGACCATTGCCCTTCACAAAACTAGTCTTATGAGGAACAAAGGCCGCCTTGCCATTCTTGGGGGTATAGCCCAATCCCTCTTTGTTAAGGGAGAATCTTTAGCTACCCAAGCACTTTAGCAAGCAGGCATCTCCACCGTAGGCCTTGCCTAGGGCATGAGTGAGCTCATTCACCTCTCTCTTGAGAGTCTCATTTTCCACCATGAGCGAGGCATCACAAGTGAAACCATCACTAATAGTAGATGTGGCATTGCTTGAGCTACAAGAGGGGTTAGTGGGACCAACAACAATAGGAGTATAGAATGCTTCATCAAGAATATCACAAGTTACTCCTACGTTGCAAGTGTCTACGACATCCTCAATCTTAGCTTGATCAAGGAGGGAGGAGTGAGCCTTTTCAAGCTTGGTGTGAGCTTTCTCAAGCTTCTCATGGGCTTCCATTAGCCTCTCATGAGTAGCATTTAGTTCATCAAAGGATTGCTCAAGAGCTTTCTTGCTCTTGCGCAACTCTTTGCACTCCTTCCTCTTTTCCTCAATATAAGAGTGAGCATCTCGTAGCATGCTAATGAGGTCCTCCTTTGAGTACTCCTCATCATCACTCTCACTATCGCTCTCATCATCGGATTGTACCTTGGATGGCTTAGCCATTAAGCATGTCGATGGAGCATCAAAGAGTGAAGGCTTGTTGGAGATGGCAAGACTAGCAAGTGCCTTCCTCCTTGACTTCTTGTCATCTTCACTCTCATCATCACTATCACTTGAAGCATCACTATCCCATGTTACACAATAAGATTGCCCCTTCTTCTTCTTCTTGAGCTCAAGCTTCTTCTCCTTCTTTTCCTTCTTGTCCTTCTTGTCCTTCTTGTTTTTCTTCTTCTTGGCATCTTCATCACTATCATCATCACTTGAGAGAGGACAATCGGCAATGAAGTGATCTTTGCTCTTGCACCGAAAGCATCTCTTGGTCTTGATTGCATCTCTTCTCTTTCTAGCTCCATAGCCCTTCTTCTTCATGAATTTGCCGAACTTGCGCACAAGAAGAGCCATTGCTTCATCATCTACTTCACTTGAGCTTGTGCTAGCTTCATCACTTGATTCTTACTTCTTCTTGCCTCTTGATGAAGTAGCCTTGAATGCAACCACTTCCTTGTCTTTCTTCTTTTCTTTGTCTTTCTTTTCATCCTTTTGAGAGCCCCCTTCCCGTTCCACACGGTAAGTGTCATGTGTGACCACCTCACCTAGTACTTGGTTAGGGGTCTTAGTGTCCAATCCTTCTCTCACCAACATTGTGACCAAGAATTCAAATCTTGATGGCAAGCTTCTAAGGAACTTGTGAGAGAAATCCGCATCCTCCACCTTCTCACCCAAACTCTTCAAGTCATTTACAATAACTTGCAAGCGGTGATACATCTCCGGCACACTCTCATCATCTTGCATCTTGAAACTTGAGAGCTTGTCTTTGAGGATGTAAAGTTTGGCACTCTTCACAGCTTGTGTGCCCTCATAGGTCTCCTCCAACCTAGTCCACACATCATGAGCCCTCTCCAAATCCTTGATTTGCTCAAACACTTTTGACTCCAAGGCTTCATAGAATGTGTTGATTGCAATGTCATTGAATTGGAGCTTCTCTTCTTCTCTTGGAGTTGGGTCGGTTGGATCAATCACGGCAAAGTCTTTGTCCACAACCTCCCAAACCTTTCTATTCAATGATTTCAAGTAGGCACATATCTTCCGCTTCCAATGATCATAACCGGTACCATCAAAGTGCGGTGGCTTCTCCACATGGTTGATATGGTTGACTTGAGCCATTTTAACACCGAAGGATGTTAAGCCTTAATCAACGGTGACCTCGGCTCCGATACCACTTGAAAGGTCCTAAATGGCTAGAGGGGGGTGAATAGCCTATAAAAATTCTTGCAAAGCACTAAACAAACCGGTTAGTATAACAAAAGGCGAAGCAAGTGTTGCGTTAGCCTAGTGGGGGTTGCAAGCCAACCTAGACAATTCTAGCAAACCTAATACACTAGGCACACTAAGAATAGGGTCCTTAGCAACACAACTAGGCTACACAACCTAATACACTACTTTGCACAAATGTAATCTCAAGGAAGGAAACCGAGCGTGCAAACCGTGCCTTCGGAAAGATGACCAATCACCGTCTTGTCTATACAATGAAACCCGAAGAGATGATCCAATAGAGAAATCCAAGTTGATCTCGAAGGATCAAGCCACACAAGAATACCGAGGGACACAAGATTTTTATCTCGAGGTTCACGTGCTTGCCGGCACGCTACTCCCCGTTGTGTCGACCACACACTGGGTAGTTCGGTGGCTAATTGGCATCACAAGCCAAGCCCTCACCGGGCACCACAAGAACTCACACAAAGTAAGGGTAACTCAATGACACGAGATTCCACTAAGGATTCCTTTCGCGATCTCCCGCGGGGTGGGATCAACACCCCTCACAAATCACCTCCGGAGTGGCCAAGAACAATCTTCAACCTTGCTCAACTCCGGCTTGCTGCTCCAACCGTCTAGGTGACGGCAATCACCAAGAGTAATAAGCTCAATCGCAGTAAGAACGCTCACTAGTGCCACTAGATGCTCAATCACAAGACAAATGCACTAGAAGCTCTCCCAATCACTCTCTAGATCAATCAAGATGAGTGCAAAGTGAGGGAGGAGGATTTCTTAGCTCTAGGGGATGTCAAGTATGTCAAAGTGCCAAGAGAGACTCCCTAGAGCCGGCCAATTAACTTATATAGGCGCCCACCAAAGCACCCAACCGTTACACTCAAGCTGGTTGCAATACGCGGCTTGACCGGACGCTGAGACGGCCTGGACCGGACGCGTCGGTCCAGCGTCGGTCGATACATCGCGCCCACGTGTACTAGCCGTTTGAATTTTACCGTTCGCGCCTACGTCATCGATCAACTCAGCGCGATCGGCATCGGCCGGGACGCGTCACGTACAAAGACCGGACGCCCGGCCACGGTGGAGTCCGGTCGTTACCAGAGAGCTCCAAAACGTGAAAATCTTGACCGGACCCGTCCGGTCCATGGTGACCGGACGCGCCGACCGTCCGTTCGCCTGAACCCCTTCTCCAGAAGCTGACGTCAGCGTACGTCCGTCTTGACGGACTTCGGCATCGAGCGTCGGTCGCGCGGCGCCCGGTCACACTGAAACAATGACCGGGGCCGGCAGCGGCCGAGCAGCGTCCGGTCCCTACGGACAGCGTCCGGTCACCTCCGAGTGACTGCACCGTCCGAAAACCTCGAGTCCCGCCTCGCGAGCTCGGCGGGAGGGTTCCACACCCAAACACCATCACCTCTTGCCCTCATGTGCCAACACAAAAGTGTCTCTCCACTTGTGCACGTGTGTTAGCATTTTCAAATAGATTTTGCAAGAGTTAGCAAGCACACTAGGTCCCTAATGCATATGCAAAGTCATTGCTCACCTAGTGGCACTTAGATAACCGATATTGCGCGACATCGCCCCTCTTAATAGTACGGTTATCAATCCTAAACCCGGCCATCAACTTCTCTACACGCCTATGGCCGGCAAAATGAAAATGTCCTAACATATACCTTTGCCTCTAGCATTCCATCTTGTTCATCATCTTCCTTCATCTTCAAGTGTGGTACTTGATCACTTGTGGTCTTCATCGACACCTTGATCTCCACTCCACCACTTGGCTTGGACCTTCCCTTTCTCTAATGCTACACACTTAGCAATAGGGTTAGTCCTAGGTTTCATCAATTAGCCAAAACCAAACTAGGGCTTTCAACTGACCACATGTGGACTCATATATCGGGCTTGACTAGGCTTCCGTACTTCAAGGACCTTCTTCTTCCACACAATATTGATGTAATGCACACAGAAAAGAATGTCGCCGAGGCACTCTTTGCAACACTCATGGACATTGGTAAAAAGTCAAAGGACAACGTTAAGGCTAGACTAGACGTGGAACAGATATGCGATAGACCAAAGCTAGTGATGAAGACCCCTGCGCCAGGCAAGAGATGGAAAAGGGGCCCGGCCGATTACATCCTGAAAAGGGAAGATAGGATGGAAGTATTGCAGTGGATGAAGACAATACTGTTCCCGGATGGGTATGCCGCTAATCTGAGTAGGGGAGTGAACTTGCAGACTATGAAAGTCTTAGGGATGAAGAGTCATGACTTCCACATATGGATTTAGCGGATCCTTCCCGCGACGACCCGGGGATACCTCCCCGAGCCAGTGTGGCGCGTCCTGGCAGAGTTGAGCTTTTTCTTCCGTCAGCTTTGTGCCAAGGAGTTATCTCAGGATGTGATTGTTGACCTGGAGAAGGCTGCACCTTTGTTGCTTTGCAAGTTGGAGATGATATTTCCACCCGGCTTCTTCCTATCGATGCAACATCTGATTTTGCACCTACCGCGCGAGGCACGGTTGGGGGGCCATGCAATTCCGTTGGTGCTATCCAATCGAGAGGTGTCTAAAGCTTCTTCGAAAAATGTGTAGAAATAAAGCCAAAATTGAGGCTTCCGTGGTAGAGGCATTCATTCTACAGGAGGTGTCAACATTCACACAGGCGTACTATACTGAGAAAGTTCCCAGCCGTGTGCACAATCCAACCCCTCGTTACAACGCCGACGAGAATTCATCGAAACTCAGCCTTTTCCAAGGGGATCTCGGAAGAGGAAGCGCAGGTACCAACAAGAACTTGTCCCATGAGGAGTGGCGCACTATCATGCTCTACTTATTGTTGAACCTCGATGAAGTGATTCCTTATCAGAAGTAAGTTCTCAATGAGCTTGTTACATACGGCGTCACTATCCTCCACCTATCGATCTCACCCCTTTGTCTATTGTTTTTTAGGGAATATATTAATGAACAATGGAGAGGCAATAGGGCTCCTACCGAGCAAGAAGAAGACCATCTTTTCAGACATGGTGTGCCTGATTTCATTTCCTGGTTCTGTACAAAGGTACCGTCCAACTAACCTCGTTCGACTTTGAGATTCCACTTTGCTCCTAGGAGCGAGTAATATAACGATCTACCTGTCCTGACCTTGCAGGCCCGCACGGATGCAGAAATGAGTGATGAATTGAAACAGGTGGCCAGTGGCTTCTCCCGTAGGGTCAAGTCATTCACCGTTTATGATGTCAATGGCTATCGCTTTCGCACGAGAAGCTATGAGGAGAGTCAGGCCAACCTAAAAACCACGTGCACCGGAGTTCGTACGCCCGGCACGGATGATAAGGACTATTATGGTATAGTCGAAGAAATATACAAGCTCAACTTTGTGGGTACCAAAGCTTTTAAGCCAGTGGTATTCAAATGCCATTGGTTCGATCCTGATGTTACTCGAAAAGACCTTAAGATTGGGCAAGTCGAAATTCGACAGGATTCCGTCTATAAAGGAGATGATGTGTATATTGTGGCTAACCGACACACCACGCAAGTTTATTACCTCCCATGGGCGTGCCAAAAAGACGAGAAGCTGGCGGGTTGGTACCTTGTGCAGTTGGTATCGCCGCACGGTAAAGCGGCTGTCCCAAACGACGATGATTACTACTTTGACCCAAACACAGATAGCGGAGAGTTCTATCAACCTGAGGGGCTACAAGGAAGTTTGGAGATAGACATTCTTTTGCTCATGGGCATGGAAGTAGACAACGACATCGATGAGGATGAGGGTGTTGAGGTGCAGGATGCTGAGGACTTACGAATCCTTGAGCGATGGAGGATGGAGCACGATGATAGATTTATTGAGGACGATGTAGATGATGATGACGATGGAGATGATGAGGACGATGGAGATGATGCCAGACGCTTAAGAGAGCTAGACAATATTGATAGTCCGACGAGAACAGTGATGACGATTACACGCCCGACCATATTGCCCTTCGAGGGGATAATTTCTAATTCATGTAATACTATATTGTTATTATTTTTTACCTTGCAATTATGTTTCTTTACAAGTACTTGTTGTTTATTTGTGCTAATTGTTTCAATCTTTGTCATTGCAGGCACTAGACAAAATGCTAGGCGGACGGCGGCGGCCGCCGCATCGACAGGTCCGATCGCGGCACCACCACCGGGGAGCGGCCGACCGCCCGGCGAGGAGGCCGACCGCCCGACAAGGAGGCTGTCGGCGAGTAGGGGGGGGAGGCCCCCGTCGACGAGGAGGCTGGAGTTCCAGCGAGGGGGCGACGACGGCGGCGACGATGACAACCGGTGACGGCGATGAGGGGCGACGACGACGGCGGCGGGGACGAGCCGGCGGAGACGACGCCTTTCCTTAGGTTTGAGCAAGGTCTACCAGCGCGTGCCGTCGTCCCTCCCTTCAGTTCGGCCAATCCCTTCCCGCCGCCCGGTCATTCGACCCATCGGTGAAAAGTAACCATTTCTATTTTCAGTACTTGCTCATATGACATGATGAAAATCGAACTGCAAACTAACAATTGTTCTTCATGATTCGTGCAGTAACTGGATGATTGTGAGTGGAGGGGGCGCATCACGCCATGTCAATGGCATTCAGGGCCTGCTGATTTGGCACCACTACCCCGGCTTGGTCACCCATAGGGGTGAAAGACAGCCGCCCTTGAAGTGGGAGCACTTCTCCAGCATCACCGTCGGCAACGAAACCCTTGCGGTGAAGATCAAGAGGGAGTTCTGGATGAGTCTTTTCATCACACCGCACTACTCAATACTACGTTCTTGAAACAATGAAATGATACATGATGTCTGTGTGCAGGACTTCTTCATGTGCGAGGAGGGGAAAGAGGCCCATGCTACGTGAGTGCAGGACAAGGTCTGCAGAGACCGTCTCAAGGACCTATACCACGAGGCTAGACTCCAGTGCATCATCACCTACAACGCCGACGTGCTTGGCCGGGTGGTGAAGAAGCCGGAAGCCAGGCTGCTGATGCTCCATAGGGAAACCGACCTCACTAGGGACCAGTATCTCCAGGTAAGTAGGAAATATTCGTTCTAGTTCCTTCCTTGACACATTCAATTCATCTTCTCGCATGTCAAATACTTGATGTCATGCAGATGTGTCCGGAGTGGTGCGACAAGTACAGGGACTGCTGGGCTGCCATTGTGGACTTGTGGACCACGGACACGGCGTACGAGAGGCACAGAGGCCGTCGGGACTGCCGCCTGCTGATGCGAGGGCCACCACACCACCAAGGGAACCAGTCCCTCCCAGTGTATATGGAAAGATGGGTATGCTTCTATTGATTTATTTATTCTAGCACTCAATTGTCATTACTTGTAATCACCTTTGTATTTTCCTCACAGTCCCAGTCGCATGGTGGGGAGGACATCAACGAGTTCACGGGGTTCGCCCTGGCTCACAAGGGCAATGCGACAGCGGCGGACAACGTCTACAACCCGGCGGACGGGCCCGACGCGAACACCAACGCGAGCGCCTACTCCAAGCTGACCGAGTACACCACTGCGGCTTGCCAGCGCCATGGGGAGGCGTTTGACGCCGCCACCGAGCCCTTGGACACAGACCTCTTGATGAGGTTGGGAGGAGGGAAGCAGCACGGCCGGTACTGGATCACCAACAACGCCATCGAGTCGTCCTCAGTTCCCAGGCTGAGCGAGATTCTAGCAAGGACCACGAGCTCCTCCGACATCCCCATAGCGCCTCGGCAGCCTTCCAGCACGCAGATGATGACGGCATTTCAGGTAAGTAAAGTTTCATTCGTCGTTCACTCATTTTACACATTTGCCTTTCCTTTGCATTGTTCAAACCTTGCGGGGTAATATTGCAGGCACAACTGGTAGAGTTGCAGGCTCAGCAGGCGGCCCAGGCGGAGGCCCATCAGCGGCAGTTGGAGGCTGTCCAGCACCAGTCGGTGTGTTAGCTGCAGGCTGTCCAGCTGCACTCGACCCGTCAGCTGCAGGATGTGGTGAACTACTTTCAGGGCCTTTAGATCCCTGGAGTGGTCCTGCCTCCGTTGCCTCCCTCACTGTTCACTCCACCCCCACCTCCTAGTCCGGATCCTACGTCGACTCCGGTGAGTATATATGGTTGTTTATTGCTTTATCTTGTGCGGCCATCCTGCAGGTACTAATAAGATCGCTTCTCCTGTATGCAGCCACAGTCGGCGGGTTCGAACCCGACTCCTCCAGGTGGCCCTTCTCCATAGCACGGGTGGCAGCTTGGCATGGTTGGCCTGACTCCACAGTACCCGTTTCAGTGCCGTTCCTCCGCAAAGACGGGTACTCGGGTGGACAGCGGCCCTATTCCGCTGCCCGGGTGGACGTTCCAGGGTGTCCCTCCGCAGCAAGGGTACTCTTCGTGGCCTGGGCCTAGGAGCTCTTCACACTCTGGGGGCCAGGGGGACGATGGGTCGCACTAAGTTATGTACTTGTGTTGGATGAACTTGTTTTCTTTAATGCAGGTTTGGATTGATGAACTTGTGTTGGATTTGTGAGTGGATTTGTATGGATTATGTATGGATTTGTGTTGAAACTGAATTTGAGGATGAAATGTGAGTTATATATGATATTGTATTGTATCGTGCTGAATATATATGATTTTGCATGAATGGAATGAGAGAAAATAGAAAAAATAGCAAAAAAAATACATTCCCCAGCTTTGCCGAGTGCCAGCACTCGGCAAAGCTAGGGAATTTTCCCAGAAACAACAGCTTTGCCGAGTGCCACGCCAGACTCAGCAAAATGACCAAAACTTTGCTGAGTGCTGGCCACGTCAAGACTCGGCAAAGAATTTCTGAAAAAATATTAAAACTCTTTGCCGAGCGCCTGCCACGTCAGCACTCGGCAAAGAATTTTGGGAAAAAATTATTAAATCTCTTTGCCGAGTGCCCGACACGTCAAAGACTCGGCAAAGAGAGCCGCCAGGTTGACGGCGGCCGTTACGGCAAACTTTGCCGAGTGCTTACGTGGCACTCGGCAAACTTTGCCGACACTTTCTTTGCCGAGTGTCCTTTACCGAGTGCCGCACTCGGCAAAGGCTTTGCCGAGTGTATATAGGTCTTTGCCGAGTGTTTTCCGCACTCGGCAAAGGGCCCGTTTCCTGTAGTGATGCCAAAATGCCGGACAAACTTGCGATAATAACCTGCTAATCCAAGGAAACCCCGAAGTTCTTTGACTGAAGTTGGAGACGGCCATTCCTTGATTGCTGAGACTTTCTCTGGGTCAGTAGCGACCCCAGCTCCTAAGATGATGTGTCCCAAATAAGCCAAGCTGGACTGAGCGAAATCACACTTGGACATCTTAATTTTCCATTCATGAACTAAAAGCTGTTGAAACACTTGCTGCAAGTGACTGATATGCTCCTCAAAGGACTTGCTATAAATTAAGATGTCATCAAAGAAAACCAAAACAAATTTCCATAAGAATGGTGCCAAAGTAGAATTCATAGCATCCTGAAACGTTCCTGGCGCACCAGTCAATCCGAAAGGCATAACACAGAACTCATAATGGCCAAAATGGGTTTGGAAAGCCGTTTTGAACTCTTCTCCAGGCTTGAGAAGTATTTGATGGAACCCTGAGCAAAGATCCAGCTTAGAGAAACAAGTAGCACCCCCAACTCATCTAGCAGCTCGTCTATGATCGGCACTGGATACTTTCCTTTCATAGTGATTGCATTCATTTGACAGTAATCAACGCAAAAACGCCAAGAGTGGTCTTTTTTCTTAACCAATAACACAGGTGATGAGAATGGGCTGGTACTCTTTTGGTTAATGCCAGAATGAAGCATTTCTTGCACTTGCCGTTCCACTTCATCTTTTATGGTTGGAGAGAACCGATATGGCCGAGCATACACAGGAGCAGTCCCAGGAAGAAGTGGGATTGAATGATCACAACTACGTGAAGGAGGCAGACTGCTTGGTTGTTCAAACAAGGTAGCATAGTGTTGCACTAGCTCTTGAATTTCAGGAGGCCACTGAGATGAGTCACTGACTGATGGAGAATCCACTGAACACATATGCAGGACTTCACCCTCTGGAAGAGAAGGCAAGATGCCAATAAGCTGGACTGGAGACTGCTGATGGTTGAACTGCACCCATTTTTGAGCCCAATGAATCTGCATTGGGCTGTGAGCTTCGAGCCAATCCAGACCAAGTAACATATCATAAGATGAGAGAGGCAAAATCTTGAGAACAGAGACAAACTGACAATCCTGAATAGACCACTCAGCAGCAGGGATATGATGGGAGCAAGTAAGAATTTGACCATTTGCAACCTGTACTCGGAGTGGAGAAGACAACCTCTGGCAATCTGCACATCGAGATGCCACAGCTGCACTGAAGAATGTATGGGAACTTCTGGAGTCCAACAAAATCCGGATGTGCTGAGAGCCAAACTGTCCCCAGAAGCACATTGCACGTGGAGATGTGAAACCTAACACTGCTGCTTCTGAAAGGGAGAGAAAAAATTGATCAGTTGGACCGTCTGTAGTAGGCTCATCACCACTGAGGGCTCATCCCACTGCAAGACATCCAGCAATTCCTGAACTGCATTCAATTGAACATGTTGTGAGCACTGATGATCGCGAGACCATTTAGCACCACATCGCATACACAGTCCCAGAGCCTTCCGAGAGTTCCGGGGAGATGCCCAGCGGTCTGCGGTAGAAGGCCCGCAAGCAGCCTCCACCTGAGATTGTGCTGGTGGAGCTGGCAAGGCGAGCCGAGTCTGGGGAGCAGGCAATGGCAGGGCAGCCTTGGGAAATTGTTTGGCACCCCCAGCGGCTTCCCATCTCCTGCCATCTCGCCTCTTGGCCGGGTCGGCGACCTCCTCCTGCAATTTGGCAAGCATGCAAGCAGTATCCAAATTTTGTGGACGATGCAAGGAAACTGCAGAGCGAATGTAATCCTTAAGCCCATCTATGAACCTCATAGTGTAAAACAAGGGATCAGTGGTGGCATTGTAAGCAGAGAGTTGATCTACCAGAGGTGTAAATTGGGTGATGTACTCCTGCACCGACCCTGTTTGGCTAATTTGGAAGAGTCGCCTAAGCAATATCTCGTGGTGATCCTGACCAAAATGCTCTAAGAAGAGGGTAGCAAAAGTGGACCAGGAGCATGTTTGTAATTTGGACTCAACTGAAGGACACCAACGAGCAGCATTGTCAGTGAAGTGCATTTTGGCTACCTGCACCCACATGGATGGATCAGTACCTTTGAGTTCAAAATAGTTTTTGCATTGGCTGAGCCAGTACTTGGGTTGGGAACCATCAAACTTTGGGAAATTAAACTTAGGCAATTTAGGGCCCTGAAAACCATTGTGACCATTCCCAGTACTACCACTACGAATACCATGATCAAACGGGGGTTGAACTACTGAAGCTGGGGATTGGGGAAGAGGGGGTGGTAGCATACCCTTGACCGGGGAATGAATCAGGGTAGATACTACCCCAAATCCACTCTCCTGGTTTTGATTTTCGACGCAGTGCCCATCAGGCGATTTGGTTGGAGCGCCTGGAGGTGGCAGCTCGACAACCGCGTGAGCCACCGTGAGGATCCCCACCGAGATGGCCGGCTGATCCAGAATCGCGCGTTCCCAGTGGCGCGAGATCTTCGACACTTCGAGCTTGACGTCTTCGACGACGCCTTCGATTCCCGGTCACCACTCGTCGAAGGAGGCGGTGACGCGCTCGAGCGTGGAGAGACGACCGCCTTGTGCCTTCTCTAGGTCCTGGATCTAGCGAGAAAGGCGCGACTCCTGCTCCGCGAAATGGGAGTCCCACTTGTGGTCATGCTCGTTGAAGCGCTTGTTGATTTCGTTGAGGATGATTTTGGTTTTTGGATTCATGACTCCGAGATGGTGTTGGCGCCGGGAGAAGTGCTCGTGGGCGAGGGGAGGAGGAAGATCCAGATTGATCATCACCCACAAATTAACTCAAGATGGAAGGGAATTATGCTGACCCAATTTCCCGCAGCAGAGTGCTACGAGAATTCGGCTCGAACCAACCGGATCCGGTGCTCGAATCAATCGATGGAATTTGTGCGATACGAACGGAATCAATCCCAAAATCGGTGTCTCTGATACCAATTGTTAGCAATAGGCAGGGAAGGAGAAGAAGTTGGGGCAGGTTCAGATGAAAGCAAGCAAAGGCGAAGAACAGAGGCGAAGAATGATGAATGATTAGGCGAGTTTGGGTATTTGGTTTACAATTTTCTCGATGAAATCCTCGCTTCTCTCACTCTTAGTATTTAATGAGTACATGGGCGCTTGCCCCTTTTCCATGCACGTAGACATGCTAAGCCCATTCGCTGCCAGCAATCCGGATATTGGGCCTCCTCATTCTCTTCCCGGCCGTTGGCCCATCTCCAGCTTTCACTCGTAGGACGGTCGATGGTGACAGGCTACTGGAGCTTGCCGCTGCTCCCGTAGCCGCGGCTCATCCGGGGGCGGTGCAGCCATCCTCGGCCGGCAAACACCTCAAGCAGCCTTACGGGTTCGCTCGTCCGATCGGTGTAGATCAATCCGTACGTGTGCAGAGCCGGGTCATTTCGCGTGATGGCCGCGTTCCTGCCGCCGCCATCTCCGGTTTCAGTCTCTGTGCAAAAGTCCTCGTTGCGACGAGGGGCTTGTCGACGGTGGGGAATGCGGCTGAGGTTGCTTCTGATTCGGACGACTCCACCTCTCCTGCGGTTGAGCATCCCCCGCGCATCAAGTTCAAGAGGCCTGACAAGACCGCCAGGCACATTATGAATGTATGTAAGTTGAGTGAGTGTTACATACTTGCATGAACAATGTTGTTAGTTGTTAGTTACATCCAGTGACACTTACAAAATAGCACGGGAACAATGTTGTTTGACTATGCAGATCCTGAACAAAGAGGCAGTCGAAAAGGTCTGCTCGGAGAGGGAGATTCCTGATGTGCAGCCTGGATGCATGATTCAGATGAGATTGGTAATATCATTTCTTCATGTTCCCGCTTAAGCGCTGTTGGTATATGTTTCTGCCTTTTTGGTACTGATCCTTCCTGTGAATCAATGAACAGCAAGTTCCTGAGAACAAACGGCGCGAGTTGACATTGAAAGGGATTGTGCTGGGAAGGCGTAATGCTGGGATCAATACAACCTTCAGATTGCGTAGATTAGTGGTTGGTGTTGGAGTCGAGTCTGTCTTTCCACAGTAAGTCAATCCGAATATGTTCTTCTCTACTCTAACTTACACTTTTAATACACTCTGCTTTGTTTTGGAATATATCATGCTGAGGTTGAAGTACTTGTTATATATGTTCTTTAATATCCTGGTGCTTCCAGAATTAACTTGTTCATTGATATCTGATAATTATTCATTGACTGCTAAACTTCATGTTTCTGCTATCTATTGGGATATTTCTCCCTGTCCGTTACTATGGCAGACATGTTCTTAACCTCTGTTTGTGCATAACCTTAGGATACTTTGTGCATAACCTTAGAATACTAGGTGATTCCCCACGCGTTGCAGCGGGAATTTAAATAGCACTTTTAGGTTTTTTTTTTCTATTCTATACTATAAAGAAGCGAAGAAATTGAAATTGATTCTTACCATAAAAACTTCTCAACCAAAGTGAATGACAGGTGGACCCAAACAGGGACATGGCAGGAACATATGAAACTCTCGCGTGTTTCACGTTGTAGATGAGGATTCCTTTGCGTCTTTTTTCACCCGCGCGTACCCACACCCGCAACCGCGCGCCCGCGACCCCTTCTTCCTCCTCTCCAGTCGCGACCCTTCCCTCTGCGCTACGTGAGTCTGCCCTGGTCCCTCACCCAGTCACCGACAACTGCCCAATCTCATGCGACGAAGAACAGCCGCGCGTCGGCCGGAGCCTGCCCGCCGTCGAACTGCCCAATCTCACGCAACGAAGAACAGCCGCGCGTCGGCCGGAGCCTGCCCGCCGTCGAACTGCCCAATCTCACGCGACGAAGAAGAGCCGCGCGTTGGCCGGAGCCTGCCCGCCGTCGCCAAGCCGGGCAAACCATGTGTTGATGGTGTAATTTGGCTAGAGGATGTGCCCATGATCTGCCAAATTATATATGTTATATTAGTTATTAACTAGGAAATATGCCCGTGCGTTGCAATGGGAGAAAAAAAAAAGCTATCAAATGGCAATTGAAAAACTTATATGCAAATCTTACATGTTTATTTATATATTACTTTTCCTATAAAATTTAAGAACTATAATTTATTATATGATGACCATGACATATATGTATTTCTGATAGCTTCATAATGTCTTTTTAGTTTTTTTTTATTGGTCATCCGTGCATACCACTCCTTTTTTCCTTTCTTTTCCTTGGCACCCATGATTGGATATTCTAACCATTATGGTTTTTGCGCATTGTATTTTAATTGTGTACTGTATGGATCTATAGATTATATTAGAAAGAATGCATAATAAGAATAGTGTCATATTATTTATGATACAATAGAGAAACTCAAAAGAAAAAAGCAATATTAAAGTAATTTTACTAGATAAAAAAATCACCGCATCAATGTTTGTAATATGCTTTTCAAGTGCATTAGCTACTTCCTCCATATACATCTTCACGGACATGAATTATGAATTAAGGTATGCCGATCTTAATCATATGGTTGAAGCTTGATTTCCTTGTGTGTATTACAGTTTGACGATGAAAATTATATATGTTGAATTGCACTTCCCAATAGTTTATTGTTATGATCCAACATATATAGCTATACTACTAAAATATCCAAATCACTTACTATAGTTACAGATGGAGTTAGACAACTAAGTTGTGTGTGATGTCATTTATTTGCATACACATTTGCACTCACTAGACTGTATAGTACTCCTTCCATCCTAATTAATAAGACTTTTGACTTTTTATACTAAGTTTGACCACTCGTCTTATTTAAATTTTTTTGTAAATATCATTTCTTTTTATCGTAGCTTGCTTTATTAATAAAAATTCCTTAAAAATAACTTAAATTTTTCTATTTTTGAATAAAAATTCCTTAAAAATAACTTAAATTTTTCTATTTTTGAACAAATTATTTAAATAAGCTTAATGGTGAAACTTGAAAGAGGAAAAGTCAAATGTCTTATAATTTATGATGGAGGAATAAAGACCAACACGTAACATGCGCGACCAAGCAAACTAAACGTGAGTTCCAGCTCCTCTTTGGTAGGTTTTGGAACTTAGACCGATTTTTTCTTCTCTTCTTTTTTTCCTCTGTTTTGATTATTAAAGAGGAATTTGATTCTGATATTAACACAACTCATTGCAAATAGTGTGCGATGCCTAAACTCAGGAGCTACAACATGGAGTTGCGTTATATCTAAAGTAAACTGGCAAGTTAAGTAGTGAACATATTTCAATATTATTACATATAATATATGCAACACTCCACTTAACACTTTTTTTATTCATTTTTTCTCTTGCTAATTATAAGAGTGTTTTATTATTTACTACCATATTTTCACAGATTTATTTTATCTATTTATTGTCTTGCCAACCATGAGAGTGGTTTCTGTAAAAAGTTTGAAGGTTTCATGAACAATAAATAAGGTAAAACTTAAATAAACATCAACTAAGCTTGTTTGGTGTGGTGGTGAGACCTTCTACGTGTGGTTCAAAAGACCACGGTTCAAATCTCAAGTCTAGCAGAATTATTTTTGGCTTTGGGCTTTTTCACCTTTGGGCTTTTCCACTGGGTGGCTGGAGTGGGCTGTGGACCGGATGCAAGCGCTAGTTGGGCCAGATGCGAGTGCAGGGGTGTGGAGTGGGCTGTCGAGTGAGTGGGCTGAAGTGAGGTGCGAGTGGGCTAGACAGTTATTCTAATTTAGAATGGATCAGACCAAAAGAAAGGCAGAAATTTTGCCTCTTTATTAATAGGTATAGATATAGATTTATTGGTTGACACGTTGCTTAAGAGCTGTGACAAGGCCAAGAGCATTCCATGCATGATGGAGTTCACGAGTGGAGAAAGCAAGCAAGGAAGGATATCACGGGCGTGTATGAAAAGGATTTGGCATCTATTGATTTATTGCTTGGCCGAGGTAACAATTATCCAAGCTCCAGGCGGATTAGAAGATACGTATTGTTGGCCGAGTCAGTTAGGAATAAAATATTGTGTACTAGGCTCTGTATACGTGAGACAAATAATCACGTATATAGAAGGGACTCTGTACTCCTGCCGAAGACCAGGCAGACCCATATAAATGTGACGGGGTACGGCCGATTGTTTTTTCTTTCTAGCCAATCGACATAATATATCTACTATTTTTATTATTATTTTGCTTTCTTCTACCTTAGGACAGCAGTACATGCCGAACCCTAATCTCTATTAGGGATTGGTAATCTTTGCCGTTTTGCGCTGAAAAACGGTCGGCTCTTCTCCACGAAAGCAAGGAACCCCTTTGTTTATCCTGAAAACTAGTTACTCGTCGTCGCGAAAGACGATAGTTATCGTATTGGTACACGGATCAATTTCGTGTGTCAACAAAATTGGCGACTCCGCTGGGGAAGAATTTCGGCTATTTTGCAGCCGAATTTCTATTGTCAAATATCAAATTAGTTTGTCACGCATCGGTCTGTAGGCCGATTGCCATCGTGGTTCTTGACCTCGAGATCGGTTCATTCGATGGTGCAACCCCACATTAACCGATCCGTTATTAATTGCCAGTAAGTTCATCTGCCTCGTCAAATCACCTACAAGAGAAGACAAAACGAAGTTGCTGCGCATTATCCTTCCCTGCTGCTGGCGTTGAATTCGTACAGGATAAGTGCTTGCTCGCTGCGCTTTTTAGCTGGAATAACAGAGTTGCTGCAGAACATTTAGTGCCGCAAAAAGAAACTCGGGAATTTACCAAAAGAAGCATAGGAGTTCGTGGATTTTGCCACACGGCCAGCAATAAACAGCAGAGAAGATATGGCCCTAGATTGCGGGCATGAAGATCTGTCTAAAGAAGTGCCGGAAGATCTTATTCAAGAAATTAATCGGGTGTCCAAGAGAATGTATCTGGCATGCTATCGGAAGACAGAAAAAGGAGTCATCAAGTTTAAAGAGTTTCCACCATTCGATGACGTGCTAAAAGAGGTATTATCTGCAAGTCCTTTATCCCCAATTCAATCAAGTATTGTCAAAGTTATTCTTAATGATAATTTTGAGATGAATGATAAAGATTATTGTTTAGATAAAAGTTCTATTAGTGCTGCAAACGAAAATTCTGAATTATTTACTCGAGAAAATAGATCGGCCACTCTAGATGAAAAGGAGTCTTTGAGTGATGTTGCTAATTGTAGTGACCCAAAAATATTAAATATAGCTGATCATTCATTTAATTTGGACAGCAACAAAGATAATGGTTTTAACTCTAATAGTGTAAATCATAGAGATGGTTCGGGTGATATTTATATACAGCAGGGCACAGCCGAAGAATTTATGGATTCGGTTAATAATGATGAAAACATAGAAGAGAAAATAATTAAGCCCACTACTAATCTCCACAAGGATATAGAGAGGCCGGCTAATGTTGAAATTGTCGGCCAGAAAATAGTATCTACAGCTAAGCCGAATGATGGTCTAAGTGTAATACAAGAGTCCAAACAATTATTTAGTTTGGAGAGAGGAGACATCCATGATACAAAATCTATTGTAATGGCTGAGAACAACAGTTGGGTTAGCAATTTGAGTGATGCCAAATCAGCAATTACAGCCGAACTTAATAGTTCGGATATCCCAGAGAAAGTACCAAGTGCTGAGGGGGCATGCTCAAGATACGCTTAAGATTCTGGATCTCAATAATAAGGCTCAGGGCTATGGCAAGCTCAGGATGATGAAGCCGAAGCTTACTTCCAAAGAGCTTCTGGCTAAGTATAAAAAAGAGATGGATACACATAGTCCTAATTGGCCTAAAAATGTCAAACAATCAAGATCATCTTCGTATTCTCAAAATTGGAATTGGCAAGGAGAGCAGTTCTATGTAGGAGCACCTTATCAACCTTTTGGGCCGTCAATTCCAATGTCATATGGACCATATTTTGCTGTTTTCCTTATTCATCGTACGGGTGGTATGATCCATGGATGCATGTTCCATCATATTTTGGACCATACCACTTAGAGTACGCGGCTCCAAGTGAATCAACATTTGACAGGCAATCACATACCAATGACCGTTTTAAGGAAAAGAATCGGTCTATTCAAAGGAGTAGAGGCAAGACTACCAGACAAGTTTATAAAGTCAAACATGATGGAAGAGTGTCTGCAAATTCAGAATTCTTTGAACAAAATAAAAGGCCTGCTCATAATAGGGAACATGAGGTGTCGGTCAGCACAACTGTGGTTAGAAGTCCACAGGTAGACACTGAATCAAAAGGAAAAGAACTTACAAGAGCTACTGTTTTTGTTCATGGAGATGAAGAAATTCTGCTCTATGATCAGTCTAGGTTCAGAGAAGATGATAGCACAAGAATCATGCTGCACGCTAATCAAGCTAATGTTAGCCAGGAATCAGAGATTTCAAAGAAGCCGACGATTGAAGGGAAAAACATGTCGGTTAGTGAGGTGCCTATTGAGGATATTGCAAAACCTGTTGGGGACCAAGATGTCACAAAGGAAATAAACCAAGAAGATGATGATTTGCTGTCTTGCGAAAGAAAAGATGACCATGTCTCTCTGTCCAAGTATAAATCATATGATATAGCTGAATATAAGTTGTGTTCGGCTGGGGTGCAACGTGCCAAGAAGAAATATACAAACAGAGCATCCATAATGGCTAAACATAGTTGGGTCAGGTCAATAAATAGAAAGAAAAATTCTTCACCGCTAAGGGGTCCGCCTGAACACCATTGGCAACCATCTCATCGGACTTCATCATATACTCTGCCAGTGTGTATGTCAAGTTCAGCGTCTCCAGGTATGTTCGATCATAATCAATGGTTTGGATATAGTCCTCTAGTGCCATTGCATGGGTTCAGATATTCTAGTTGGGCTTTACCTAAAATACATAATGTTTATGATCAGTCATTATGGCCGTATCAAGATTATTTTTATTGAGCATGTATGCATATTTGAGAAGTTGAAATATTTGGTTGATAATTTTTATATTATTTTTACCTGTTAGATTAGAATTTTATTTCGGCTACATAGATGCTCAAAAGAAATATAATGAAATATACATTTGGCCGATATTTGTTCACCGTTGCATTTAGTTGCATAGTTTAATATAGGGTAGCTAATTCGGCTGCTGATTGGTTTACCTGTTGATAAAATTTGATATTTCACATGGCTGATTAAGTGTCTCTTTAAAAGAAGAGGTTAAGTGCTAATCGACTAGATGATTATTGTGCATTATTTCACTTGGTTGCATGCTTAGAGGAAATATATACACATATGGACAATGAGTATGGTCGATATTTTCTTGTCACGCCTAACTGCATATGTAGCTGATGAATATTATTGATCATCGGCATTGCCTTAATGGAATACGATTGACGGCTTCATGCATGGAGCAGAATGGTTGCAAAGAAGGCAAAGGTTCTGTGATCAAGGTTGTCGTTGATCGATAAACATGGGCTTAAGCGTTAAGTCTCGGCTGGTGGCCGAGTATTATGCAATTTTGAGGAGCTATTATATTACAATTTCAAGATGTTGACAAAGTTATAGTGACAGACTGACAGTCGTGATGACACAGCTAGTAGAACGGTATCAGATGACAACAATGAAAGCCGAACATCATGGTTCGGTTATTTTTAATTTGAATTTGAAAAACAAGCAGTAGGGCCAGGTCTAGAACTGATTTAGTTCTGAAACATATAATGAGTTCAGGGGAACTGATGATGATGCACAGTGGTATAGCAGCGCAGGTCCTGATTCATTTTAGAAAGAAGATATAGTGTAGTAGAAAAAAGGTGGCTTGTTTGCTGACTCAGCATGATTAACAGCACATTAGAGAGTTGAGTTCCTGTATCTGCTAAATTGAGCACTGGCATGCCTATATATGAAGCATGAGAATTTAGGAAGCAGCAGAAGAAAGTTGTGCCTGGTGGTATGTATGACCAATGGAGAAAGTTTTCGGCCAAGTATAATCTTTTTAGGCCAAAAACAATAGCACCCATCTGCCGAACAAGGTTCTTGGGGGCAGCAGAGAATTAGGTTGGTTGCACCAGGAACCAAACTGAAGTTCTGAAAACCACAGTGCCTCGGTAAAGGTCAAGAAACCTGGGGGACAGTAAAATCAAGTCAGCTGCGCGGCCAGAAACATAATCAAAACGTCTATGGTGTCCAACTGGTTTCATGCATGTACAGGAAAACGATGGATGCAGCAATTACCGGAGGTAGAAACTAAGGAGAATAAACCAGAAATTGAGTGATCTATGATTTAATGAAAACAAGACTATGGTGCCCATCAAGATGGTATGGAGGCCGGACAACTAGTGATGATGAAGACTGAATCTTGGTCGATTGTTGATCAGGCTCCACGTCTCCAAGGTATGGATGTTTTGACACCTAACAAAAATTAAGAAAATATGTATACATTGCAATCAGAGGTTGATGCATTCTTTATCATCGTCCATTGGGAAGCTAAGAAAATTATTATGCTTATAGTTATGTCAGTAGTGTTGATAGAAAAAGGATGGCAATTATAGTTTTGGCCTAGTTACACTGACAAGATGATGATTAATCGGTCCATTAGCTAATATACAACTATTAGAAATCATCCTGACCTGATTATTTCATTACTTGCTAATTAATTGGCCTAATACGTGACTAAGTGATGAGCTGATGTTTATGTATATTTTGTTTGTTAAACATTAATGCTTGAATGCGAAGAAAACCGAAATACTTGATTAAGATATAATATGTAATAGGAGCTGTTAGAATTATATTTCGGTTGCATTGGTGTGTTGAAAAGAGATATATGCATGATCGATGGTTACTTCCCTACTATGAACAATTACGTGTGGCCGGTAATTCACTACAAGAAACCTGGGCTTCTGTGACAATCAGAATATGACGATCGAGCCTTGTTTCCATCCTTTGTTGCCGGCCTTTGTGATGAACTAGCTGTCGTCACAGAAGGTGGGTCACTACCTAGCTTCGTGACCATCGGAGGACATCGTCACCGATACTGGTGACAATAGTTCTGCTGTCATTGATGTAGTGACACAACTAAATTCGTCACAATATATTGAACATAACAATGCCACATGTATGATGACATGGCACGTGACACCAAATGACATGGGAGATGACGTGGCAATTTATATTCGGCCCATAAAGCATGGGCTTTTCTCATTCATTAGGATGCCCCATTGGCCCACATGTTATGCAAAGCCTTTTTTAGCCCGGTTATAAATTGGACCATTAACAACCACAAATAATATAATAATAATAATAATGATAACAATTACCAATCATATAATAATGACCATACATATGGCCCACATGTTGCACCGAACAGCAAAAGGCATTAGATTGATAAAATAACAGCCAACTGATATAATTTATCATTTCAGCATACATAATATTTGACCACATATAATTCTAGTTTACACACGAACAAAACTACTTAGGTTGACAACCATGTAACGATAGAATTTATAATGCTAGAATCACAGGCAGAGCATCTTAATACGAGTTTAGCCTTTACTTTCCATGTGCTCCAAAGTAAGTGAACCTGCACCGCAACAAAAAAAAATATATATATATTACAAACTACTAAGTGAAAAAGAGTGATAACAAACGTTAAAGCTCGAAAAGATAATAATTTCTTTTATTTGCATGTAACAAACAAACCACCAGGACAACTATTGCAATAATGTGCTAAAATTCCTAGCATAAAATAAAACTATGGATACCTGGACAGCATTCAGAACAGTTAAAACACACTTTACTGCTAGCACTTTACTACAAAATCAATAGAAGAAATTGTATTTTTCGGTTCAGAACAATGTCATCATTACACACTACTGCAAATCGGCAGTTGGAGCAAGAAGCAGCAATTTTTTGGTCTGTTTACTTGGTACAAGAGATCTACAGGATAATGTTTGTCATCTTTCACTTCACTCGATAGACTAGACAATTCAACCCACTAATATTGTTTAGTTACTATTCACATGGTATAGAGACTGAACACTGTCAGGCTATTGATCACTGAAGGAAGCATAAACATGTTAGTAAGTTAATAAAAGGAACGGAGGTAATCTTTTGATAGCTAAAGAAATGAACACTAACTAATTAACTAGCTAATGAAAGCTATTAAAAATAGATTAATAAAGAAATTAAAAGCTTAGAGCAACATTGCAGTTTAAACAACCAAACTAATGACTAAACAGAAGGCAAACACAAGATCTCTTGTACTATTGGCCAGCACACTAAGTAAAAAAAATTGCTCAAACTGAGCTGCAGCTCCTGTCAACATGCAAAAAAAACAGGCAAGCTATTGTGATATTGTCTTACCAAAAAACAATGCTAAGCTGCTGTCCCTATGCTACCGAGCTGCTAATGTGAAGATCAAAGATGGCTGCTGTCTCAGACAACCAGTGCTGTAACCTATAGTCTGTAATTGCACAAGTAACCTATAGCCTGTAATTGCACAAATTAAACAAGTAAGCTGTCACCACCAGATTTATGTCATAGATATACCCTGCTCAACAGCAGGAACTAGCACTTGCCATCAGTCAATTTACTAGAAGTACAATACACTTGCCATCAATCAATTTACAAGTACAAGCCATCCAACACAACTAACATTAGGAGCTAACTGACCATGCTACCTAGAAGCAGCTCCCGACTATCACAACTAGAATTAATAAACAGAACCAAGCCAACAGGTACATAATTGGGCAATTCTTCAGAAATCACAAATTTTCCATTCAACATAATTGAAAGTTAAGGCATACAAACAGAGAAAGAAAATGTTTTTACTCAGCAATTGTACATGTGCAAGTGCACCATGCTTGAACTAGTGCATAATTTTCAGGATAACACAAGAAGGGAAACAAGCTAATTACTACAGATTTTTTTTCCTAAATCAAGTAGCGGATGTGCACCATGTTACAATTAATAATGTCAGACTTAATAGACTAAATAGGAGGGGTCAGCATGAATATAACAGGAAAACATCAAAGCGGCAAAGGGATTCGGGAGTTTACCTCACTTAGTCACTTGTCAAGTGACGGGGCACCTAGAAGCAAGCTCCTTGGGAAGAAAGTGGAAGCGGCTATATCTTAATTGATGGAGAGGAACAAGCAGAATTTGGGGCTGCTGAAGGGATCCACCTCTTGACCTGCTGTTACTGTGCCACGCTGCGCAGACCTACGGACTTGCTGCTATTGCTGGCGAGAGACCAAATTAAGAAATGGGGGGGGGAGGAGAGAGTAAGTAGGACGAAATCACCATTACAGAGGTAGATAGAGAGAGAGAGACGGATGGTGTCACCTCGGCAGATCCTGGCGCTCCTTGATCTCGCCGAGGGGGGTGGTGGTGGCCCGCACGGAGGGATCGGGGACGGACCTTCCTTCTTTGGATCTGCAGGCTACCGACTAGGAGGAGGGTGATTGCTAGGGTGCCGTTCGAGGCCAATGTGGATGGGGGCGGCGACCCTCCATGGGAGAAAAAGGGGCAGTCTTTGCTCCTCATGGCCGGTGCGGCGCCGAGGGGGCGATGGTGGCCGGCACGGACGGAGCATTGCGGGATCCATGCGTGTGGGAGAAGAGATTGAGAGAGCGGCGGAGAGAGAAAGAGAAAGAGTGAGAGCGAGTGAGAACGAAACCCTAAGACGCGTAGTCACTTTTATGCTGTGAAGGGGCGTCGGTGACCGTCGGATGAAACAGAAGGACGAGATCATCTACAACATTAGTTGGGCCTTGGGCTTTTGGGCAGAACTAAGTTTTCAGCCATTTACTTTTATTATCTTTTATATTTTCAACTAATTAAGAACGAGAATCATCATTTACTTTTATATTTTTATAGTGTATATAGTGTCGTTTGCTAAAAATTTTATGAAATAGACTACATATATGTTGTATCGTACAAGTTTTGAAAATCTTGTAGCTGGTTTACTCTTTTCTATTGTGAGGGATTACTCGACTTGAATTTTAATAATGACTCCAATGAAGAAACAATAATATCCTAAAGTGGTCTGAAAATTCTATACGTTGACATGTGGGCACAACATGGGTGTATAAGCTTGCCATAAAAATATTAAATCATTTTGACAAAGTGGATCTTTATATTGTTCAAAAGTGAATGGATCTTTCATATTGTTTCATATAACTATGTGGGAGACATACAGTTTGTGAACAATGTATATTATAACTTTGTTAAAATTATTTGAAATTTTATTTGAATGATTATATACCAAAAACCTTTTGTTTGAATATAACCTTCACAAATATAACCTTCTCGCACATAGTCATGTAATAGTGTGAGATACATCTATTTTGTCATAGTAAACTAGTTTGGGATAGTAAACATTTTCAAATAAAAAGGTTATCAACAACAAAGTTGTAGAACTTATTAAGATCTACAACTTTTGTTTTAACTATTTCCCCAAAAACCTTTTGTTTGAATGATTTGAAATTTGAATTTCATAATATGAGAACTTCAATAGAATATTAGGATAGTTAGTTTTCTCGAATGAAAAGGTTGTTAATAACAAAGTCATACAACTCATTGAAATTTACAACATTTGTTTTGGTCATTTTCAAAAAAAAAAAAAGTTCATTTGAACCTTCATAATGTGTCATCTTTATTCACATGATAATGGAAAAAAACTGCCGTGGGTGAAGGAGAATGGGCCTAGGAGAAGAATAGGCCTAAAATCGCCCAACAATTTATATTTCTGATTTTTCTAAAAAAATATAAGAATTTCAAACATAGTTTTGGGATATTAACTAAAATTAAATGAAAAATTAAATAACAACAAAGTTGTACAACTCATCAAGATTGATAAATTTTTATTTTGGTCAATTCTCTATTCAACTTTTTTCTAAACAATGCAAAATTTAAAGTGAAATATAAGAACATTGAATAAAATTTTAGGATATAAATAACTTCAAATGAAAAAAATTGCCAACAATATTTATTTCAGCGGGCGGACCTGCAGGCAAATGCGGCATGTGTGTGTGGTGCGCGGGGCCGTGGGCAGCAAAGGTAGATGCTAGATTTGCATTGCCATTTCTTTGCATCCAGACTCAAAATCAAAGAAATCGAACACTCCAGTAAACAGACTTCAGTGGTTGTCGTAGTTGTTGGTTTGTACCCGATGGCATGAAGTGGCAAGTTCGATTCATTTCCTCCACCCAATTTTGATGTTTTCGCCCCCTTTTATTATCTAGACTCTAGCGCAGCTTATAACTTGTTGAGTTGAGACCGTCGAAACCAGCTACAAATATTTGGGTCGATTGGTTATCAGGTTTTGACTGAATGGTGGAGAGGTCACAGGTTCGAACTATGTGGATACCTTACTTTTTTACCATTTTTTTTACTTAATCCAGAGTTCCAGACTCCCAATGGTTAGAAGGAATCAAACACTCTCAAGTCTCAACATTCACAACAAAAACTTGTCTCCACTGGTTGCCTCAGTCAGATAGGCCACTTTGAGATGAGACGAGAAGCAGGTTC
Source organism: Chrysopogon serrulatus (assembly GCA_015844335.1). Taxonomy (NCBI): domain Eukaryota; kingdom Viridiplantae; phylum Streptophyta; class Magnoliopsida; order Poales; family Poaceae; genus Chrysopogon; species Chrysopogon serrulatus. The sequence continues at coordinate 128,674 of JADLZL010002187.1, forward strand.
GATCCCTATGGATGTCAGATTTTTTGAGGTTTGTTTTCCAAATTTTTTCATTTACCTTAAAAAATGAAACTAGAGGTGCCATATTTTTAAGGCTATTTTCCATTTTTTTCATTTAATGTTAAAATGAGACTAGAGGTGACGCGGAGAGGATGAGTCCACATAGGACACACAACATGGGATAACAAGATTTTTTTAAAAAAATAAAATTATAATAGTTCTATATTTTATGACCATCAACTATTGTCATCAATCTATCATCATAGAGCCCAGACAAAGTGCACTGTGACGATGTTTATGACAGAGACACGGCTTGGTCATAGACAGTTGTCATCCTGTGAATAGTCGTCATAAATAACCTCTGTTAATGACAAATACATGCTCTGTCATCTGTCAATCGTCACAGAAGCCCAGATTTCTTGTAGTGATTTATTTATTTATCGCCCTTAGAATTAAAGTGTGCATTGATATCATTACAATTGTCTTGAGAATAGGTGAAACATTCTATAGACTAAGTGTACGTTCGGCTATGAACATTTAGCACACATTATTAGACTTGAAAATTATTTATGGCCGAGCTATTTGATATATTCCATGCTTATTCGGCTACTTGTTACCCTGCTAAGATGTTTTTGCCGAATAATAATAATAAAATCTTGGCACTATAGAGGGGTGTACTTGAGATTAAATCTTTCAAGTCATTGACCGATCCTTGAGATATTTGCTTTTTTATATATATATATATATATATGTATATATATATATATATATATATATGTATATATATGTATATGTATATATATGTATATGTGTATATATATATATATATATACATATATATATATATACATATATATATATATATATATATATATATACATACATATATATATATATATATATATATATATATATATATATATATATATATATATATATATATATATATATATATATATATATATATATATATATATATGGCCGATACTAGTTCATCGTTGCCGTAGAGTGAAAATGTGGGTTATGAGTTTACATTGCCTTAGAACAAGTATGATGGAACCTTGTTATAGAATAAAATAAAATAATACTGCCGATGTGTATCATCATGGCTACGATTTTGATGTTTATGATATGGTTGCTAATTTTGTATGAAAATTGCGTGTCAATGACATCCTTTAGCTGGCTCCGAATGGATAATAGACAGCATGGGGCAACTCAAGTGACACCATATGAGTTAGTATATGGACAGGAAGCTGTGCTACCTGTGGAGATTAATTGACAAGCTCTTAGAGTAGCCAGACAAAATGATGTGTCGGCTGTAGACTATAGTAACCTGATAATGGATAGAATAGATGAGGTTCTAGAGGAGAAATTAAAGGCCTTGCGTGAAATTGAAAAGGAGAAATTGAGGGTAGCTAATAAGGCCTATAATAGAAGGGTTAGGGAAAATCGTTTCAGATAGGAGATTTAGTAAGGAAAACGATTTTGCCTCTAGGAACTAAAGATAATAAATTCGGCAAATGATCGCCAAGTTGGGCAGGGCCGTAAAGAGTTGTAGAGATTGTTCCTAGAAATTCATATTTTGTGCATTCTTTGAGGGGGAGAAATTACCTAAAGCTCTCAATGGAAAATATTAGAAGTACTACCTAGTGTGTGGCAAGCAGCTTGATAGTACTATGGCCGATATGATTGTTTATAAATATCGTCCTGAGCACTATATTTTTGGCCGATGTGTTCTTCAGACATTGCTCTAAGCAAAATATTTGGCCGGTGTGTTATCTGGACATCGCCCTAAGCAACATTGTCGCCGGTGAAGCTGTTGACACAGTCCGAAGGTAAAATATAATGCTGATTGTTATTATTTTCGATAAATGCAATTGTACTGAAAACAGGGGGGCATGTGTTGATGGTGTAATTTGGCTAGAGGATGTGCCCATGATCTGCCAAATTATATATGTTATATTAGTTATTAATTTATTGGTTGACACGTTGCTTAAGAGCTGTGACAAGGCCAAGGGCATTCCATGCATGATGGAGTTCACGAGTGGAGAAAGCAAGCAAGGAAGGATATTACGGGCGTGTATGAAAAGGATTTGGCATCTATTGATTTATTGCTTGGCCGAGGTAACAATTATCCAAGCTCCAGGCGGATTAGAAGATACGTATTGTTGGCCGAGTCAGTTAGGAATAAAATATTGTGTACTAGGCTCTGTATACGTGAGACAAATAATCACGTATATAGAAGGGACTCTGTACTCCTGCCGAAGACGAGGCAGACCCGTATAAAAGTGACGGGTACGGCCGATTGTTTTTTCTTTCTAGCCAATCGACATAATATATCTACTATTTTTATTATTATTTTGTTTTCTTCTACCTTAGGACAGCAGTACATGCCGGACCCTAATCTCTATTAGGATTGGTAATCTTTGCCGTTTTGCGCTGAAAAACGGTCGGCTCTTCTCCACGAAAGCGAGGAACCCCTTTGCTAGTTTGTCCTGAAAACTAGTCGCTCGTCGTCGCGAAAGACGATAGTTATCGTATTGGTACACGGATCAATTTCGTGTGTCAACACCATGGTGGAGGTCGCCGCCGCGCTGCTACAGGAGGAGTTCGAAGCGGTTGGAATCCACGTCCGTTGAGCCGAACCCGTATTCCCGTCGGGGGATGCCGTGCGTCGTCCGGCCTCGAACTGAGCCTGCCCGCCGTCGCCAAGCCGGGCCAACCGTCGTGGAGGAGGCACGTAAATGTTCGTACTCTCCGGCCACTCTTCGTTGTTGATTTATGATTTTGATCTGATCGGACCGAGCGGCGGACGCCATTGCCATGCGTGTGCCCCGGCCTGCTCGACTGCTACGCGGTCAGGGGCCGTTGCCGGCAGAACAGCGCCGACATGCATGGTTTTCGATATTAGTGGCCGCCAGACGGATGTTCATGCATGGTTTTCGATATTGGCGGCCGCCGGCCGGATGTTCGCTGGCCACCGGACGGCTGTTCGCAGCACACCCACCCCATGAACAGCACCGACGTGGCTTCGATATTGATGGCCGGCGGACGGACGTTCACAGCACACTGGGCGGTGCTTGCTTCCCGTCGGCCGGTTTCCTCCATCATTCTGTCTGTGTTTGCTGTTACGGCCAAAACATAAATATATAGTACAAGCTAATAGAACCTGCACCTAGTGTTTTACTGTTACGACTAAAAGAAGATAAACAGTACAAAGCTAATAGTATAAGATAATATAATAGAACCTGCACATTTGTACTAATACATGCAGAAACTTGTGTTGCTGTTACCACTAAAAGATATGAACAGTACAAGCTAATAGAACTTGCACATTTGTACTAATACATGCAGAAACTTGTCTTTAATGTTAGGGCGAAAAGATGGACAGTAGTACAAGCTAATTAATAGAACTTGCATATCTGTATTAATCCATGCAGAAACTTGTGAAAATCAGAGGAAAATAATTATAAATAAAAATAATGTAAAATTAATTTTGTTACATTCATAACTTTATTCTCTGTGATTCGGAAGTGCCAAATATATATGAAATAATATTGACAAACTTTGCGCAGGTATGCCTAACAATGCGGAGGAAGCTCGGACTAAAAAACGTGAGAATCAGCGAGATAGGTATGCTGCATTGCCTAGCGATGAAAAGGAGAAAGTTCGGGCCAAAAAACGTGAGTATCAACGCAGTCGTCGGGCTCGTTTGAAGGCCGAGGCTAATGTATCTAAATTGAATGCATCATCTCAAATCACAACTCAGAAGGAGGAAGCTCAGAACAAAAATCGTGAGTATCAACGAGAGAGGTATGCTGCATTGCCTAGCAATAAGAAGAAGGAATTTAGAGACAAAAATCATGAGTACCAACGTCACCGTTGAGCTCGTCTAAAGGCCAAAACTGAAGCATCCAAATTTATTGCATCATCTAAAATCACCAATACTAGAATAGATGATAAAGGAAACTCTTTTAAGACGAAACGGGGCATGATGGCTACGCAAGTTGATAATATAGATATTTTACGTTGGTTTTTTCTCACCACTCTTGCTTTTTCCTCTTCTTTTGGGGTTTGCTCTTCAATTGGCATGGTTCATTTTTAATTATTTTTATGTCTTTTAGATCAAGACACTGGTGAATATCAAGACACTGACCTAAAGCACATGGCCAAGGAGAGGTGTAGGCATGCAATGTAAGGTGATAACAAGGATGTGGTCCTTGCTAAAAAATGTGAGTATCAACGAAATTATCGAGGTAAGTTGAGTGCTGCCACCCGCTTTGAGAATATGTCAAATATGATACTAATATATATTTTAAACTATACATGTAGTGTCAAACATGTCAAGTATAGTAGTAATGTTTCCTGCTTAATCCTATCTTTTTTAGGTGTTGCGAAACATGTATATCAATGTGATTATCATGCTCATAAAAAAGTTGATCAAGAAGGTTTCGATTCTGGCATTTGGGAACCAGAAGACACATTACATGGAATTGAAGGTATGACAAGTTTAAACCGTGTAATTTCATATCCCAAAAATACATTGTATGACAATGAATAATAGTTTAATATTTTTCAATAGAAAATGATTTAGATCAACAGAACCCAAATGAAGATGGCCCAAACATCTACGAGGATGATGAAGCTAGAATGTTTATTGATAAAGGTGAGCCTATGAGGACATTTTTCCTATATTATTTTTTATTCATGCACATCCAAACATCAAAAATTATATTTTTAAATTGTAGATTTCCAGTACGAGTATGCTACAGAACCCACAACAAAAGTAAATGGTCATGATCCTTATAACTTTGTGTGTGTGGGGCTACCTGAGACCCATCATGTCTTGAAGAAAGTGCAGAACTGTTTTCACTGTCGTGCAAAGAGGTTTGAAGGTGAAGGTCCTGCATTTTGTTGTCGAAATGGACAGGTTAATATATTTATACTAGAGGTCCCAAATGAACTCCATCGATTATTCACAAGTCAAACCGATAGGGATGCAAAGTATTTTAGAAGGAATATTCGTTACTTCAATTCACACTTTTCTTTCACCAGCATGTGGGTATCCATCGATCATAGTTTGGCAACAGCAAAGGGTACTGGTATATATACATTCAAAGCTCATGGCCAAATATATCATAGGTTGAATCAACCAATGCCCACTGTTAAGGGACCACGCCACATGCAGCTGTACTTTTATGACACAGATGAGACTATGCATCATAGGATGAAGAGGTCACCACACCTTGATTCTAATATGATCCGCAACATATTGAACATCATGCAACACAATCCGTATGTTCAGGCATTTAAGACTCTTGGCACTCTTACCAACTTGGATTGCTACACTATTGAGCTAAATACAAGTATTTCTGTTGATCAGAGAAGATATAATGTGCCTGCAATGGAGCAAGTGGCTGCTATATGGTTTGATGGAAATGACCCACAACAAAGGTTTGAGTGAAGCATAGTCATTTACGGTAAAGAGAATCAACCCCATTATATAAGGCCGTACTATGGATGTTATGATCCACTAGCATATCCTCTGTTCAATCCTAATGGTGAAACTGGTTGGGAGGATAAGAAGATTTTATATCAAGACTCACCTCCATCAAAACCAAGGAGGAAATATACTAAGCGTGTACTAAAAGGTGCTTTATTGTTATCTGCATAAACAATTTATTCCCTCAAAATCTTGTGAACAGAAACAATATAATTTTTCTTTATTCTTTTATATGGGCCCAATGCTTGTTGAGCCCAATGATGCCTCGGAGACGAATGTACATCAAGAAGAAGGTTATTTTCTTTGCATAATTTAAATTAATTTAAATCTATTTACAATATTATTATTTCTTCTCAACATGATGATGTTAAGTCAAATGTACATGAAGAAGGTTATTATGAAGGTTATTTTCTTTGCAAAATTTTTATCTATTTAAAATTTAAAATTAAAATTTGAAATATTACCTTTGGTAGGAATTGTTCGAAGGGACAACAATGTAGATGACAATGAAGGGGTAGATGATGTACCAGGTATAATATTTTCAGCCATTGAATAAACTCAAAACAAAATGACACACATTTTTCTATTCTACAAATAGAAAGAAATTTAATCTTTTTGTTGTTATTATGAACAGAAGTTACAAAATCACATCAATATGTTAGCGCTAAGGAATATCTATGTTTTAGGCTACAAATTCGTGAGGGAGAATTTAATGTCATGTTTCATAGCGGGAGGCTTTTCCAGCATTGGCTCGTTGATATGTATGTGAAGGTGGAGTCAATGCGATTAGACTGGTATTCAAAACCAGCGCATCAAGGTCTAATTCATGCTGATCTTTACCAGGTTAGCTTAGATGTATTTAAGTTTAAAAGATAAATTTTCTATTTTCAAACCTAGAGACATACTAATAATCTCTTAACACATATTCACCAGGGCCTTCAAGACACTCTAGCCACTGGAGAAGCCCGTGCGTCTCAAGTTGGTCGTAGAATTGTACTATCAAAAGATTTCCCAGGAAGTGATCGTGATGTGCACTCAAGATATATGGATGCCATAGCTTTGATTACTCGATATGGAAAGCCGGATTTTTTTGTGACAATGACATCCAATCCATTTTGGGATGAGATAGTAGAACAATTATTGCCAGGACAAATGCCCCAAGATCGTCCAGATATAGTTGCAAGGGTTTATAAAGCAAAGCTAGATTTCCTTCTTAAAAAGCATCATTTGGGCAAGGTCACTGCGTGGGCACATGTCACTGAGTTTCAGAAAAGGGGATTACCACATGAACACTTCCTTTTGGTTATGCAAGATGAAAGCAAGGTACGTACTCCCGATGATTATGACAAGTACATATCAGCAGAGCTTCCTGATCAGAAGAAATATCCAGAATTGCATAAACTTGTGTGCAAACATATGATGCATGGACCATGTGGTGTCCTCAACCGTGAATCGCCTATGTATGAAAAATGGTAATTGCTGCTTTCATTATCCCCGCGACTTTTGTGAAACCACCCAGCAAGGAAAGAACTCATATCCTATTTATAGAAGGCGAGAAGATGGACAAAAGGTGAAAATAAGAAAGGAATGGTTGGACAACAGATGGGTTGTGCCGTACAATCCAATCCTTCTAATGAGGTATAATTGTCATATTAATGTAGAGGTTTGCAGCAGCATAAAGTGTGCCAAGTATCTATACAAGTATGTCTTTAAGGGCCACGACCGTGTTTCTGTTTCAGTTGATCAGGCTCAGGCAAATATGGAAGGGCAACTATTGGTGATTAATGAGATTAAGTAGTATAGAGATGGAAGGTGTATAATAGCTATTGAGGCAATCTATAGATTATATGGTTTTCCTTTGTATGATATGTCACCTTCTGTATTACAAATGCAAGTTCACCTTCCTAGAAAGCATATGGTTGCCTACAAAGTTTGGGATAATCTAAAAGATGTTGTCGAAATCCTAACTCTCAGAAATCCATGCTTACAGAGTATTTCAGCACAAACATGTATAATCCTAATGCACGAAAGTATCTATATAGAGAGTTCCCTGAGCACTTCACTTGGATAAAGTCAAAAAAGTTTTGGAAGCCTAGGCAAAAAGGTGGCCAAATTGGAAGATTGGTGTATGCCCATCCTGCTGAAGGTGAGCGATACTATCTCCGTGTTCTTCTAAACCATGTGAGGGGTGCAACTTCATTCGAGCGTCTTAGAAGTCGACATGGGACTACATATGCAACATTTAGAGATGCTTGTGAGGCCTTGGGCTATGTAGAAACCGACAAAAGCCTAGATGACTGCCTCACCAAGCTGCAGAATTTAAGATGCCTTGTGCTTTAAGGAGGCTATTTGCAACTATCATGGTTTTTCTGCAAGTGTAATAATATCCCGCACTATGGGACAAACATATTGATTCAATGTCCGAGGATTATCGTCACTCAAATGGCAACTCCAAGATGGTTGAACAAATGGTGCTTAGAGATATATCTATACATGTTAAAGATATGGGTAGAGACATTACAAACTATGGACTTCCTGAACTAGATGCCTCGGGTAAATTGGTAAATATAAAAATCTTGGGCATTTTTAATTTATATTTGTTGAACAAATGGTGCTTAGAGATATATCTATATATATTGATATGTCGCTAAATTTTAGTTCATATGAACAAATGGTGCTTAGAGATATATCTATATATTATAATATGTCACTAAATATTATTAAAAATTAATACTTCTTATTTATCATTCTGAAATGATGCTTTATACTTTATTTGATTAGATGATGTGTCAAGAGACCATTATAGAGTGCATACAAAAGAATTGAATATTGGATATGAAGAAGAACATCTAAAAATGATAGAAACATTGAATGTTGAGCAGAGAGCTGGATTTGATTTAATTATGAATCATGTGGAAAACAAAATTGGCCAGGTATTTTTTGTTGATGGACCAGGAGGAACCGGCAAGACCTACCTATATAAGGTTTTGCTTGCAAAGGTGCGCTCCATGAATCTTATTGCGATCACTGCAGCCACATCTAGTATTGCGGCAAGTACCATGCCTGGTGGGTGAACTGCACACTCCCGCTTCAAGATTCCCATCAAGCTAGATAATAATGCTATGTGTAGCTTTACAAAGCAAAGTGGTACTGCTGAATTGCTTCACAGGGCTGCCTTGATAAATATGGGATGAAGTAGCCATGACAAAGAGACAAGCGGTAGAAACACTTGATAGAACATTGCAAGATATAATGGGTTTGAATGAACCTTTTGGTGATAAGGTCATGTTGTTCGGAGGTGACTTCAGGAAAGTACTTCCAGTTGTGACACGGGGAACAAGAGCACAGATCACTGATGCTACTTTACTGAGATCATATATATGGGACAACGTACGAAGGATTCAGCTTACCCAAAACATGCGAGCTAAGAACGATAATTGGTTTGCGGAGTACCTATTAAAAATTGGGAATGGAACAGAAAAAGCATTTGGCGATAATTATGTTCAATTGCCTGATGATATCACAGTGGAATGGAGGTAAGATTCCAGTAAAAATGGAAAAAAAATAGCTCTAAAAGACAATCCAATTGACAGTCTTATTGAAAAGGTGTTTCCTGAACTCAAGGCAAATTGTACCTCAGTAGAATATATGCGCGAACGTGCAATTCTTTCTAGGACAAATGAGCATGTCGATGCAGTGAATGCAATAATGATCGAGAAGTTCCCTGGAAATGAGAAGGTATACTACAGTTTCGACTCTGTGGATGATGATACAAGAAATAATTACCCTCTTGATTTTCTAAATTCTATTACGCCTAATGGTTTGCCTCCTCATGAGCTTAAGGTTAAAAAAGACTGCCCTGTTGTCCTATTACGTAATCTTGATCCTCACAATGGTCTTTGCAACGGCACTAGATTGGTCATTAGAGGGTTCCAAAACAACACAATTGATGCTGAAATAGTTAATGGAGATCATGCAAGAACTATAGTATTCATACCAAGGATTCCCATGTCTCCCTCGGAGGACCTTGCAGTGCCATTCAAGTTTAAGAGAAAGCAGTTCCCAATAAGATTGAGTTTTGCAATGACAATAAACAAAGCCCAAGGTCAGACTATACTAAATGTTGGTGTTTATCTCCCTGAACCAGTTTTCTCCCATGGCCAGTTGTATGTAGCATTGTCAAGAGGTGTTTCTCGAAAGAGTATGTGGGTTTTGGCCAACACAAGTAAGGATGTTGACCCAACAGGAAAGAGCACAAAAAATATTGTCTTCAGAGATGTACTAGAGATGTGACACAGGTACATCCAATACCTTTATTTAATCTTATATCACTCTTAGATTTCAGAGATATAATAGAAGAATGACCTGATGTTATTTTAAGCACCAAAAATTAAAATCTATATTACTTATAAATTTTGTAAGTTTATCACTTGTATGGAGCTTATTTGTTAATTATTTTGTTACAAACAGGATGCCTACAATCTCAGAAAGCATTTTTTGGGACAGCTAGCTATTTACTTACACACTGGAGTTCAAGACCTCATTAGATGTATAAAAAATACTCAGATTTAAAGATAGTCAAATATTTATGTACAATTATTACAGCACTTGAAAAATGTGAGTATCAGTCCAAAATATTTTCTTACCCTATGGCTCTGTGCTTTAGTTCATCCTCTACCTTTTTTAAATCTGTGAGAATCATTTCAATGTCTTAGACGCATCAACAAAATGTTTAAATTTCTTTGATATCTAATAAAGATTGTACAAGTATAGTTATTTCTTTACTATGTCAAATTACTCTCATCTATGGTGTTGTGGCCAACAATATAATGCAGTTTTAAAGTAGCCACCTTGTCTTGCTTGATGAATGATTTATTTCAGAGACATGATAGCATTAGCTTCACAAGATTAACACTTGTGGCTGGTTTATTTTTACTGTCATGTATAACAAATCCAAAGATCTGTAAACTGAATAACTAATCTTCTATACTTTTATTAGAGACTGAAAATCACTATATTATATTTTGGTTAGGCACGTGCGTGTCGCACGTGCATGTCCACTAGTATGAAGAAAAAGTTTTAGAAACTGAAAAATACATAGAGAAACGATACCTTGACAAATGGAGCATATTTTAATTGGTTCAAGTTATATATTAAAAATGATGATATATTTTTTTGAAGTATTTAAACCACGTACCTGCTGACTTTATTTGTCGGTCATATACAGATTTGATAGGCGTAATGTATCCCATGCATGTATATAAAATGCATCCAGATCTATTCTAAATGACAACTAATATCAAGCAGTCAAGTAGTCAATACCTTAACTGATGAAAGGAATATTTAACACAAATCTCAATGTTTGTTTTGATCTTGACCATGTAATGTTGAGAGTATATATGTGTGATATATTTTTTTTGAAAAGGAATACTTAAAGCAAGGGGTGAACTGGAGGATCATATTTATGCCGAGAGTCGAAGAGATTCATGACACAGAAAATTATTATCAATTCTTCAAGCTAGATCTAATACCTGTAGCCCCACTACACCACAACACCACATCACTGTCAGATATCTGACGCCAAAAACTATATTTATCGATGAACGATCTGTCCCTAAAGATTGTCCACAGACTATCTGCCACTAATTCCTCATTTAGCGATTTATGGTCTGTCACTATAAATATTTATTTTTAACGATAGACTATCTGTCCCTAAAACTAGATATAGCGTTAATCGATGCCTGTCGCTAAAAAAATGTGGGTCCCACGTAGCTCACACGCCCGCACTAAGCGCGCCCACTTACATTCAGCTCGCGTAAATTTTGGCCTGTGCCACGAAAGTACGAAACCCTAGACTGTTCACTTTCCAAATCCCAAATCCAAAAAAATAGCGGCGGCGCTGTTCTTCCTCTCTCCAGCGGCGCCGCCCTCTGGATCCAAAATCGCCGCCCCCTTCTTCCCTAAATTTTTTTTTGCCCCCGCCGCCCTCTACATCCCTCCCAAATCTGAGCCCGTCTTTGCCCCAGCCCCATCCCCATCCTCCCCTCCTCCTGGCCACTCGCCCTCTTCCTCCGAGCCGCTCACCTCACTGCTCTGGTTCCAGCTCGCCGAGGCCCCCAGCTGGAGCACCGCCCCTGCTTCTCCCCGGACGCCCACCCCCCCCCTGGTCCTGCCAGCTCGCCGCGCCCCAGCTGGAGCACGCCACTCTCCTGGAGGAGGCCATGGTGGAGCACGCTGCCCCCCCTGGAGCACGTGACGGTGGAGCACGCTGCCCCCTGGAGCACGCTGCCCCCTGGAGCACGCCGGCACCTGGAGCACACGACGGCCCCTGGAGCAGATCCATCGTATGTTCTAAATGCCCTTCCCTGTGTCTTTCTTTCATCTGCTGAAAGCTAAAAATAAGTTTTTTTTATTTCTTTTCTTGGGGATTCGTGATTCTGTGCAGCATTCTTAGCTATTTATTATAGGTTTTTAGTTCTGTAATTACGTATCTGAGGCTGCATCTTCAGAGATCTAAGTGCATCCTTCCTTTGCTAAAAATAGAAATTACAGATCTTGGTGCTGAGGCCATCATTGTTGGAATTGGCACACATGATCTTGCGACACGCTGCAGCTATTCTATATTATTTGATACTTTTTGGTACACAGAGAAGAAGTGTCCAGAATTAATTCATGAGATTTTTGATTGGACACATACTCAAAGGCATTCCTTTTATCTTATTAAAAAATGTAGAGGCATTGTGGAAAATTGACAATAGAAATGATAGATTTAATTGCTGATCTCATTTATAATTGCTCTATGTAATGAAATACTGCAGTGTGAGCAGATATAATGTGAAAGCAGCTTCCTCTAAAGACTCATCAAAGCCGTTTCCTGTAATGACTCATGGATAATTGCTCTCTGTTATGAAATACTGCAGTGAGCTAATGTTATTTGCTCTTTCAGGCTCATAGTTCATTTTGTTTTGATTCCATGTCTGCATCAAGATCTAGTCGTCTTTGCTATTTCAGTATTAATGAATCGTACTGTATATTTGGTTTTTCTAGTACAACAAATTAAACTAATGGAGGTTGGCCTGTTGATCACCATTGCTATACAATATTAGTAGGAGCAGGAGGAAAATAATGTCAATGCCTTTCTGCTTTATTGTTCAGTCAAAAAAATGGCACACAATCAGAAAACAATCTCCTTTGTTGTTGTAGCCACAAAAGCACAAACAATTAAATAGAACGATGGTAATTTAGGGACTCTAAAATTTGGAGCTACATGATGAGTAGCAGCAGTGCAGCAAGCAGCAGGTCAATGTGACCCTGCTGGCAGTCAGGCGCCACTGCACCAGCTGCCACAAGGCACCTGCCACCTCCACACCACACCGGAACTGATTGGTGATTCTGTGCAGCAATTGTGTTCCTAGCTATTTATTAGAGATTGATAATTCTGAATACATCAATTTTGAATCTATGTATGTATGTATGGTAGCAATTCTGAGGCTCCATCACACCTATAGCTATGTGCATCAATTTTAGCTGCCTTGAGTGAAAGCATAGAAATTATTTTCCTCCTGTAGCTATGTATGTATGTATTGATTTATTCTTTCTGATTCATTTCAGGTCCCTTGAGTGAAAGCATTCTGGAGCTGGCCCACTAAACCCAATAATGCTTAGCTGCAGGAGGTGTGAATCTGCTCTTTTAATATTATTGTGCTAACAAATGTTAATCCGATTCTCGTGTAGATTCCGACACCTGAGGAAAATATAGATGAGGCACATAATACTCCTCGCTGTGAAGAATATGATAACTATGTGGATAATGAAGACAATGGTCAGTATGCCGAGGAGAATGAGAACTTGCTTCCTAATAGGCATGTTGCAACCCAATCAACTCTGAACATTACAACAGCGGCAAATGATGTTCCCCTTTGCTTTGCAAATGATACAAATGTAATTTTCCTATGCTCATACAAACTATCTATTTTTTATTGTTCCTACCTTTACAATTCTCATGAGTGCATCATTTATTTCAGGTTCAAATGGAAAGGAGCTTGCTCCACGGTAGGCATGGTGTTGCCCAATCAGCTACGAACATGACTACTACGCCAACAACTAATATCCTCCTTCACTTTGCAAATGATACACATGTAATCTTGTCATGTTGCTGCAATGTTTGTCTTTGTGACATCAAATATGTTCTATGCTTTATAGTTCTCATAAGTGCATCATTCATTTCAGGTTGCAACAGAACAGAGCTCGCTGCCCCCTAGGCCTGTTGCAGCCCTATCAGCTGTTAACATGACTACTAAGACAAATGATATCCTCCCTCGATTTGCAAATGATAAACATGTAATCTTCGAACTGCAGCAATGTTTCTCTGTGATTTTAATTATGTTCCATGTTTTATAGCTCTCATGATGATCTTTACTTCAGGCTAGAGCTAATGAGAGCTTGCTGTCCCATAGACATGATGCAGCCATTTCAGCTATAAACAAGACAACTACACCAACAAACATTGGCCCTCGCTTTGCTCATGATCACTATGTAATCTTCTTGTCTTCCAATATTCTTTTGTGGTTTCATACAAGTTCCTTGCTTGCTTTTAAAATTCTTATGACTGCATCATTTATTTCAGGTTGGAAAGGATGTGATATTATTTGCTATGTTGAGATCTGATTTACCTGTGGCAAGGGGAACAGTCATTTCAACTAATCCAAACACCATGGTAGGAGGCGAGCCTCTTGGGATAGAGTTCTGTGAAGTAGTTATTAATGTTGTGATGAAAAAGGATGCATTGCTGTTTCGGACTTATGGAGGGATGCAAACTATGGCTGATGCTCTCAAGATGACCATTGCTTGGCCATACAATAAAGTAATAAACTAGTCTTGACATAATTTTCATATTGGTTTGGTCTGTGATGCATGATCAATGTTTCTAATTAAACACTTCTGTGATAGGTAAAGGAATGCATGAAGAAGGTACGTAAAGAGGCATCTAGACCTCTCAAGGGCAGTACAGGTATGTTCCTCAATTTACATTTAGACTATGTACAAACCTAGTGAGAAGTTGTAAAAACTTAGTGACTGAATCCAGCACTCATTTGGCAATAAATTGAGCACTCAAGTGCTCTATTACTGCTGCCACCAAATCTAACATAATGTTAATCATTGCTGAGAGAAAGTAGAGTATAGAATATATCCAAATTAGCCAACAAATCTGAAATTTACCAAGTTGGCTGCTCTTTTGCTCTATTGTTGCTGCTCTATTCACCAACAAATCTGAGATTTATCCAAATGCAGCACTCAAGTACTATATTGTTGCTACTACTGTACTGTATTGAACAGAATCAAGCAAACAGTTATGTTGATGTCTACACTTGGTTGCTACTGTACTATACTGTTAGCTCCATCCAAATTACTCTAGCACCCAACCTAGCAACCTAACAAAAGTAGCATCCCATGTCACTTCATAACTAATATCTTCAGTAGAATACATATTTTTCTTGTTATTTGTCATACTGTATCATTCAGTTGCTCACTTAGTGGTGTTTAAACACTGAACTAAAGGAGATAGCAAGCTTCACTGTACTTCTGTTTCACATATCATTCAGTTGACCTTATATTTACATGGTTATATTTTTCAGGAAGTGCTGGGCACTAGCGCTACTCTTTGGCTTGAGTTTCTGGAAAGTGTGTCTTCACATAACCTGGTGGATGTGCTTTAGTGTTGGCAAGCAATTGCTTTTGGTCTGAGTTTGTAGAAGTGATTATGTGCACAAACCTTAGTATGTTAAGCACAAAATACTCGTATTGCTTGTTGGGATATGCATTCATGTAATCTTTTGGTGCCTCACTTTGGTGGATGATTGAAATTGTGTGCAACACAAAGACTTATATATGTATTGACTTCTGTGATGTCATATGTGTTTCTATATCTATATATGATGGACATTAGGCTTGAATGCCAGTTTGATGTGCCAAATGTTTTCTAATTGTATTTATTTATTTTTTGCATATTTATACTGTCCCGTTGAACAATCTGACGCTATAAATGTATGTACTATTGGATTATCTGCCGGTATATGCTTGGAAGCAAAGCATCTGCCGCTAAAAAGTAGCAATGGACTGTCTGACGCTATAAATATTTTGACCAACAGACTGTCTGTCGCTAAAAGTATTGTCTGCCGCTAAAGACTTTTACCGGCAGGACTTTCTCCGGCTGCAGGAATCTGACGGTAAAACTTTTTAGCGACAGATCGTCTGTTTCTATAAGCACATTTACCGTCAGATTATCCACCGCTAATCTCAGGGTTGTGGTGTAGTGCCCAAGTTGCATGGAGCGCATGGACAAACCTCATGAAGTAAGCTGCAGGGTTTGCTATGACATTCAAGGATCTGTGTTTCTTGTTTGGTGACGACACCAACACCTAGAAGCTTTTGGATCCACGTCCACTGTTGTGTGGCTACGGTTGAGAAAAGTAGATGCTGTATCTGTATGGCTGTATATCTTGTTGGAGAAGCACAAGATATATGTGTAGATGGCGGTCGTGCATATGCAGTCGGGTAGTGAGGATATATGTAGGCAACTGTGAACCTCTCAGCCACCAGGCATGCACACAATTCCATAACAACAATAAATAGACTTGTTGGAGATCAGTTTCAAAAGCGATGCGGTGGTTTTCAGTTTCAGAGTTGGCAGAATAAGAGGTGATAGTGCTACGGGAGTCCAAATGTCAAAGATGATATGCTTAAGAAATGGACGGCTAGATGACACAAAGGGCACATGATCTAACGACTATAAATTTCAGATGACGTGGCTCAACGTGGATGTAGCTTTATAGCAATAAATGATTGCTAGTGGCCTCCATCTATATAGATATATAGGATACTCTGATAAATTAAGGCCAGCTAAACTATAGATGTGTGGTTTCTGCATGAGAAATGTAATTGGATGTTTGCAAAACCGGGAAAACTGTTCTCAGGAAGTCAGGTTTTGTCCTTCTGTTTGTTGTAAACCCATGAAACCTTCTGTTTGGTTCCATGTGGATAAGCATGGTTTCTGATGATGCAACAGTTGCAGTCTGAGAATCACATTGTTTGGTTCCATGTTTGAAAAGCCATAGCTTGTAGTTGTCAATTGTCATGCTTGGTTTCAAGCTGCAAGTGCTAGCAGAATATGTTTTCTGACACAAAATTTAACAATGCGGATCTTCCCTCTTTGATTTGCTGTGCTGTAACCCCAGTGCAAAAAATAACGTGCTCAGGTCTATTATATTACTTCCCCAAACCCTTATTTAGGATGTGCGTTTGACATAAACAAACTGGAATACTTATCAATGTGAAACTATTATGAGATGCTTTCTGCTATCGAGATTACCGGCTTCATATATCAAATCATTTACTATTTATTCACAGAAATCTGTTGTTGTGAAGAACGGTCCAGGCGTCTGGCGTCTCTGTTTCTGTCCAACTTGACCTGCTGTGAGGGTATTGCTCTATGGACACCCATGGAACTGAAATTTCTTGGCTTTTTTATGGCTCATTATGTGTGGTGCGGTCGAATCCAACTGATTGCCAGTGACTGCTATTGTAAGAATTGAGGTCGTCTAATTTTGAGTTTTAGAAACTGACAACTGATAATTATCCAAATGGCCGTGGCCTTACTCAGTAGTCAGTATGTAGGTGATCCTTAAGGTATTACAAATTGGCTGCCTACTTCGTCTTGGAGAAAAAGAGGAATAATTACATTGTTTTGTTTTTACACATTATTATCACCCATGTCGATTTTGGGCTATGCAGTTGAAAGAGAAGGGCATGGGCATCTATATATCACTCAAGCTCGTTGTTGATGAGGTGATCAAGGTGGACCATGCAACTAGCCATATATAGGCAACTAGCAACGAGGACAAACAACTTCATGTTGGTTGTAATATAAGGCAATCAGCTTGATAACCACTTGTGTTGTTGCTCAATGTTTCACTTCACCAGAGTAGAGCCACAAGCAGAGAGCATATTATATGTGTATGTATAAATAAATCTCACACCAATTTAAATCATACTACTCCATACTCATATTAGTTGACGTTTTGGACAAGGTTTGAGTCAAACATTACGAACATAAGCTATCAATAACTTTTAAAATATTTAGTTTGAAAAGATAAAATTTATATGTATAGATTCACCTTAAAACCCACTTTTATAAAAAAAGTAATTTTATTTTTAGTTTTCTTATATATTCTGATAAAAAATGATGGATAAAGTTAGGTTTTAGAGACCGTGTCCTTGTCCAAAACGTCAAGCTTTATGAGTATGGAGGGAGTAGATTATTGTAGCTTGATTAATAGTTCACCAATACAGCCGGCATATGGAGATGCAGATGCAGACACTTGGTTTCATCACATACACACAATACATTTACAGATGGATACAAGTAATGCAAGCAAAGCAATCCCATGACCGCAGCCATCAAATCGCACAAGACAAGACAGGTGCGGATGATGCGCCTCTTATTACAAGCATCTGGTCTGATCCCTCTCAAACGGGCTGGGCTGAGGTGGCAGACACACACAAACACACTCATCATTCGGCAAGCTGAAGCACACACACACACACACCCAGACAGCCAAGCAGGTGGCCGCCTCAGGGCCAGGCCTGCACACAACACCGGCATGCAAGGCATCAGGCACCAACTAGGCCCCTGACCGTCTTTCTTATTTCAAAACCAAACCAAACACACTAAGGTGCAAACAGGGCAGCTGGCCAAGTCGGCCGGCTGATCATCAAAGGCAGGAGCTAACCTGAAGCCCCCTACCTTCCCTGGTCTTTCACACAACAAACAAACTGATCAACAGGCGGCACGCAGCATCCATCGCAGAGGAACAATCAACAGAGACGACCGACATAGTAGCAGCAGCAGCAGATGCATACTTCAGAATGAGTTTCCATCACCTGGGAAGAGTGAGTGATCGATAAGCAATTCAAGAGCAAGTATATAAGCTGCCTTATTATTAATTGGGCTAGCTAGATACAACAACAGATGTACGGATGGATTACCTGAGAACGGTGGTCCTGAGCTTGCGCCTCTTGTAGTAGCGCGAGTGCACTGGCACCTCGTACAGGGAAGGGTGGTGGCCAACATCCACCCCGTCCCACTCCAGCGGATTCCAGACATCCTTCTCTATCTCCACGGCCGGCTTCCTCATGCCTGGCTTGCGGCCCTTCAAGGCCGGCAGCCGGCGCAAGCTCCAGCATCCTCTGATCCTGATGGTCTCCAATGCAGGCACCAGCATCTCGGCGGCCTCGCATATCTGCCGTAGCGCCGGTAGGTCGTGTAGGTGGATGGTGGTTAGCTTTGGAAACTTGATACATGTATGCTGGTTATCCTCGTCCCCCGCTACAAATATGTGCTTAAGGTTTCCGCAGTGGATGATGTGGATGGTCTTCAAGCAGGGGAAAGTGGGGTGATAGCCCATCGCAAGTGCGAACTGGAGGCTTGGGCAGCAGCGTATGTGCAAGTGCTCTAGACTGTTGAAGCGATTATCATGCAATGCGATAGAACCTTTACTCCATACACAGCGAGCCATCAGGAGATCCGATGCCCAAATGGTCTCCAAAGTACCATTCTCATCTGCTGTGCTCGGAGGAAAGACAGCGTGCAAGTTGGGGCACTTCTCGACGCGGCACCAATTGAGGGAACACCAATATTTAGGCATGGTATTGCTGCACCTCATGACATCGTGCACATGCAGGGATTGGGCATAATCTCCCATTAACGAAGCTAGATTATCAATATAATTTGTCTCACTCTGCACGTTGCGGCTTCCATCACCAATCTCTATATGGCGATCCAATTGTCCTGTTGGGCCTTTTGGGAAGTCCTGCATTGAGGCTGGGGCATTACCAACCTTGGTAAAGACATCACAATACATGCTCGTAGCAGCTATGTCGTAGTGTCCTTGATGATTATTGGACCCAATCATCATCTCCTTGCTTTTTGTTGCCACTTCAGGTTGAATAGCCTCCATGCATGCAGCTGAAGAGGTGACGCTGATGTTGAAAGAATAGTAAAAAGGTGCATTCTTTATTGGAGTCCATAGGGACCGACCGAACCTAGCATCTGCAATGGTAGCATGCACGTATTTCTGTTGGGCACCGAGGAATGATGGCTTAGCACGCCCAAGTATCCTCCCACTCCCAGGCCGTGTGTCAAGGCATATCAGCTCTGGAAAGTTTGATTGTTGCCCATTTGAGCCCCATTTTATTGCACGAAGATTCTCACAGCCCAGCAGCAAGAGTCGCTTTAGCCTCGGGACATCCACCACCATAGCTTCAAAGTCAAGTACCTTGATGGAACATCCTGAAAGGTCTAACTCCTCCAGGTTAGGAAGCCCACGCAAGAACAGATCCACTAACAATGCGCAGCCTTCTAGAGATATTTTGGAGGTTTTGGCATCCTTCTTATCTGCAGCAGATGGACACTCTGGACGAGAACTCATTGGAGGTAGCTTGCCGGTTGATGTCCAATTGGATGCTGGTCCATAGCCATCAAAACTGAATGATCTTAGCGAGGGGCTGGCCAGCACAACATGTTCAAGTCCATCACATCCATCTAGAACAAGTACTTGAAGTTTGCTTGCCTCTGATAGGCTTGTCGGTAGGCTTTTCATGTCACTGTTACCGGACAAATCAAGTATTTCCAACTGTTTCTTATCCACAAATGAGTTGTTGATGTCCACGGATGTCTCTTCCTGATGTACATGTGTAGGTTTGATTATTCGAAGTCTTTGAAGGTAAGGTAGCCTTTTCTGTAATTGACATGTATACTGCCAGCACCTAACTCCTTGTATATTTAGCTCTGTGAGATTAGCCATAAGACCTATCTTTTCCTCAGATAAGATCTCACCCCAGTCCGTGTAACGCAGGTCAAGCACCCACAGGCTATGCAGAAATGTCCACTGGGTGATACAGTCCCCTCCTTCAAGTTCACTACTTGTACCATTCTGATGTGTGCAGTTGCCCAACCCAAGAAACCTTAATGTATTGCAGTGGAGGAAAGGAGGGTATACAAAACTGAAGGCACAACATGAGAGAATTAGAACACCAAGTTTGTTGCACTGTTTAAACAAGGCATTTGGTAACTTAGGTGCACTAACAGTCTTGTCAAATGATAGGAAGATTGTCGATGCCCTTGCCAGTATAGTTTGCATGTTGCCTTGAACTATGTTATTCTTTGAGGTGATAGAAATCCAACGGTAAGGCCTGTTTTCATATTTTTCAATGTTACCATCATCTTTCTCTTCAACTAACAGATGAGAAGTCTCTGGATGTTGCATCAGACGAGCAAACACCAAATCAAGCAGAGAAGTATCACCCTCAAAAATTATTTCTGAATCCAATGCATTGCTAATCTCTCTAGCTCTATCCTCTTTTTGAATGATCCCATCACACATCCAAAAGTTGGAAGCATGAGCAGCCCAATCCAATCCAATGGTACCGTGAGAACAGCGTCGCAGGAAAAATCCATAACGACAACAATGTATGAGCATTGTTAAGTCGGAGTCCGACATGAATGGATAGCGAGCCACTATATTAGCCACCTCTTCATGAAGCAGGGCATTAAGCTGTGAGTCTGAAAGACCGTGTGCCTGGAATAGGGTATCAATGAAAAGGCCTGTGTATCTTACATTCTTCATTAGTCTCTCAATATCAGAGGTCCGTATGTCACATATATTGACGAACCTTCTTCCAGATGTCCATATTATTATGCCGAAATACTCTAGAATACCAAATTCGTTCAGAGAAACCTCATCAGCACTCCCATTAATGAAAATCATCATAAATCTACTTTCCGTTAGGGTTTGTGCAATCATTGCTGAAACTTCACGTAGCACATCCCTAGATCCATAATCCACTCCATTGAAGTCATCCTCTTCGTCTTGCTCCTCAAACATGGCCATGGTCTTTTGATCAAGTTTCAGCCCCTGTGCAATTTTTCTCTGCATTACCCTTTTACTCTCCCACCTTGAGCAATCAATGTAAATGGTTCTACCAAAGCATAATTTTGGAGGAGGAGACTTCATAGATGGAAGTGTTTCTGCTATGGATCTAAGAACTGCCGTTGCCCCAAAGCCAGTCCACCCATCAAAGTAGATTATGTTGTTCTTAAGGTTCCCCTGAATAAGATTCAGTATTTCCTCTCTTGCGGCGACGATATCTCTTGCGGCGATTCTCTGAAATGTGGGGATAGCCAGCTAGTTAAGATCTGCTCGGCATTTATATAAGGAATTTGGTAAAGAAAACTAAGCGTAAAACATGAGAGTAGCGGTACCTCATATGGTATCATGGTGGAACTCCTTTGCTATGGCTAAGGTACAAGAGGAACAAATTATATCAGCAGGGGGATACACGCGCATGAGATGATTATCGATGGATCGTCAATTTAACCCATGATTAGCCGATCAATCAGGTCGTAGCAGGCGTGCACACAACATTATATATGTTTAACCTGTCAGTGAGAGTCGATCAGCGCTAGTTAGTAGGCATGAGTAGTAATTTACTTGCACGCATGCATGCATATTTTAGAGAGCTGCAAGCACGTACGCAGCATCGTCTATTCCTCATCGATTTTGTTTTGTTTCGAGACGGCAAGCAAGCAGTGCAAAGCACGCGCGCACAACACTAATCTGTTTCTCAATTGGAGTAATGAGAATTTGGCTATGCACTGACTCGTTAATGTAAAAAAAAAATGGATACCAATGTACACATACACGTATTACCATTAGTCTGCCAAAGAGGATCGATCGGAATATGCAGGAGACGACACCCAAGACCTGACGCGAGGCGAACCCGTGGCGACGCCGCCCCAGCGCCGCCGCCCGGCAATGGCCCGCCGTCCGGCAGCTCCCTCGTGGTTTCAGCTTAGATTCGGTATCCCCCGCTCCTCCCCTCCCTTTTCCCCCCGCTGCTGCCACTCTCTGCTCTCTCCCCCCGCCATCCCCCACCCGCTCTCCCCCTTCCCCGATCCAGATCTGCACCACGCCCGGCTCCATGGAGGAGGGCTCGTCATCGCGGTGTGCTTGGGCGAACGACGTGGAAGAGGCGCTGGAGGCTGGTTCTCCCGGCCGCCTCCTAGAGGCCCTCGGCCGAGGGCCTGGAGGGCCAATGGAGGCAGGCTCGCCTTCTCGCCGCGAGTGGGCGGACCTGGCTGATGACGACCTACCGCCGCCTAGGGACTTCTTCGCCAGTTCGCCAGGGCTGCTCAGGGAGATCCTCGACCGTGGTCCTATGGAGTGCGTGGCTCTTAGTGACTCAGAGGATTTCTCGGAGCCGGAGAGGTCGCCTTCGCCGCCGCCGGATGGGAAGGGGAAGGGGGTGGCGGTTCAGGGCTGCAAGCGTCACCGGGCTCATCGACACCGCCACCGGAGACGCCCTGAGGGATTCATGGCGGCTGCGCGCCACCACCCTACGCCGCCGGTGGAGCCCCCCCCGGCATGGCTCCTCCCCGGTTGAGGAGCGCGGCTGCGTCGTTCTTCTCCGGCGGCGCACCCGGCTCGGACGCGGGGGGAGCCAGATGGAGAGGGCTTCTTCCGTGTCAAGAGCCGGCGCTTCAGAAGGCCACGTACTCCCGCCGTGGTCTCCTCGCCGGTGCAGCCGGAGCTCGTGGGGCTGTGCTTCAGGTGCCTCACCCCCAACCACACCAAGGCGAGGTGCACGTTCCTGGAGAAATGTTACAATTGCTCGACGGAGGGGGCACCGTGCGGCCGCCTGCCCCTTCCCCGGCACGCAACAGGGTAGTCGGCGGAAAGCGCGGGCGCTCCCCCGCCCGGCCGCGAGGTGGGTCGCCGGGTGATGCGCCGTGGTGGCCACAGTTGCGCTTCGACGGACACCGAGTCGGCGCGGTCGATCTCCACGGGCTGCTCCATGTCCATTCCCATGATCTGTGCCCCCCACCCCGCCGCCACCTCCTACATTGGGGTCACCGTCGCTGCCTCGTCCACCGCCTCCACCTAGACCGCCGCAGTCCCTGTTGGCTGGGGAGGCTGTGCTGGACCCTCTGCATCCCCGGGCTTCGGTGCAGCTGCCGGTGGCGCAGGGTGGGGCGCTTGCGCGGGCACCGCCACATCGACCACACTCACCTTTCCTCGTCATTCCATGGACGGCTGCGATCCAGGCCACGGAGGATGAGCTGGAGCTGGCGTTGGTGGCGATGGTTGGTGGCACGAGACCTACGGTGTCTGTGGCCATGGTCCAGGAGTACCTGCACAACAGGTTTGGCCTCGTGTATAATGAGTATGATGTTCGTCACCATTTCCCGCAAGGCTTCGTGGTTCGGTTTCAGCATGCTACAGATAGGGACAGGGTGTTGGGGGCCAGGCCGGGGGGTGCGTGGCTACCTCTAGTCTAGCGGCCATGACAGAGGACTACCCTGGGTGCTGCGGCCAAGTTCCGGTATAGGGTGGTGGTGGCCCTATCACATTTGCTACTGCACGCCCGGAATCTGGAGGTGGCGCAGACTATCTTGGGACCAGCATGTGCCGAGGTGGAGTTCTCGGAGTTCAGGGATAGGCCGGTGGATGATGACAAGGAATTCTTCGTGTCAGCTTCATCCAGGCTGAACAGATCATTTTCATCCCGGTGCCGCACATTCCGAGGGTTCTGGTGGAGGATCGCCTCCCTGGGTTGTGGTACCTGGTGCGCGCCCGTCTGGTGGCCTACCAGGATTGGTCGACGCCGCCGAGCTCTGCAGATGATGGTGGGGAGGGGGGTGATGGTGCCAGGCATGGTGGCAATGGGGGAGACGGTGCTGGGGGAGATGTGGATGAGGCACCGTTTGGGGATGGGGAGGTGGATGACTGGTCTACCCCAAGATGTAACAGCAACAATGACGACTCGCCCCACAGCAACTGCAACCGTTACCATCTGGGGCAGACGTGCGGGTTGGCGGTGGAGCCCTTCGGCCTTCGCGGCGGTGATGGTTGGCGACTTGCCTTGCCCGCTGCGAATGCCGCCGCGGGACGCGGCACACCCTGCGATGCCGCTCGTGTCCCCGTCCCTGTCTGTCCACAGGGGCTCTCCACGTACTAGGCTTGTGGGCCATTTTCCTCAATCTTGCCCCCATCCTGTTGCATGATGGCAGGAGCTCCACCACGTTGCCACCGGTGCACGTGGACTGGTGGGCGGAGGGAGTTGACACCGAATTCTCTGCTACCCCGGGAGTGGCTGAACTGCCAGATGGTCCTGAGGTGCTGCGCTCACCGCTCGCGCGGGACAGGGATTGGTGGGGTGATTTGGTTCTGCAAGAGTTATCCCCCAGGCGATGACTTTGGGTGTGGATATGGTGGTGCAGCCGGCTAGGGTTGCTGCCACCTTGCCGGGGTCGTCAGGCCTGGTTGCCTGCACTTCATCCGTGGTGGCGGTGACCGGCGCCACAGTGGAGTGGCAGGTTAGTCAGGAGCACTTGCTGGCGACGGCGGACGCCCCTGTGTATTCGGGCGAGGAGGATGGTGGGCCGCTGATATAGTCTTCGCCGCGTGCTGTGTTGGAGCGCTTGGAGGAGCGCCTATGCATCCCTCTTGAGTCGCCGTTGATATGCGGCCAGTCGAGGCTACGTAGATCCAGGATGCCGGCTTCGGGACTGTCTCTTCGGCGGAGCGTGCAAATTGTAGCCGTGCCTAGGGAGGCGAATGTGACGGCCCAGGCCCAGGTGGTGCTGCTCAAGAAGTTGGGGGAGTCAGCCTCCTTCCCATCTGGGGGGATGGACACTGCCAAGCTGTGCAAGAGGGCGTTCCAGCAACCGCTTTCAGACTTTTGCCACAACAACCTGTAGATGTTGCTGGGAGCGAACTTTGACCCAGTCGCGTTCAACCTGAACATGCTGGGGGTGGAGGATGAGCCGAACAGGCTGTGATGCTTCTCCAGCATTGATGAGTTGTAGCACAATTGTTTCCCATGACTATGCGATCTTCCTGCTTCATTTGGAACGTGAGGGGCCTCAATGCCCAGGCGTGTCGTAGTGTGGTCCATGATTTAGTGTTGCAGCACCATGCTTCCCTTGTTTGTCTTCAGGAGACCAAGCTGGTAGATGTCCCAGCGGCTGTGGCAACTGATTTGTTAGGTTCTGTTTTTGACTATGACTTTGTGCCGGCAGTGGGAGTGGCTGGGGGATTCCTGTTGGCCGGCGGCGGGACATGTGGGCGGTCTCCGTGGTGCTCAAGGGATGGTTTTTCCTGGCTGTGAAGGTTGCGCCATCGGGCTCATTGGATGGCTGGTGGATAACGGTGGTGTACGGACCGCAGCTTGATGGGGAGAAAGTTGAGTTCCTCCGGGAACTCCTTTCCTTCAGGGAAGATAATGAGGGGCCCTGGATGGTATATGGAGATTTCAACATGATTCTACAGGCAGCAGACAAGAACAATGACAGGCTTGATCGGCGGAACATGAGAAGGTTCCGGGCTTTCGTGGATGCGGCTCATCTTCAGGACATCCCCTTGCTGGGTAGGCGGTACACTTGGTCGAATGGGCAGGATGTGCCAACCATGGAGCGGCTGGACCGAGCGCTGGTGTCCACAGATTGATTCATTAAATTTTCGTACCATTATCTTCGCCCGCTCTCGTCAGACTGCTCAGACCATTGCCCTCTCCTCCTTCTTGACACGTCGCCAGGGGTGAAGCGTTGGTTCAGGTTTGAGTCGTTTTGGACCAAGCTGCTGGGCTTCCTAGAGGTTGTTGAGATAGCATGGTCACAGTCTCTTGATCAGGCTGACCCGTTTCGGATCCTCAAATTCAAGCTGTGCAATGTTGCGTGTGCGTTACAGAGCTAGAGTGCTACCAAGGTTGGTAGTGTGTGGTTGCAGCTGGCCCTGGCGAGGGAGATAGTGCTGCGCTTGGACGAGGCCCAAGAGGTTAGGGTGCTCGAGGCGCGAGAGAATGAGTTGAGGAAGGGGCTCAAATTGAGGATCTTGGGCTTGGCATCGTTGGCAAGAACAATCACCAGGCAGCGATCTAGGCTGATCTTCTTGGCAGAGGGTGATGCTAACATATGCTTCTTTCATCTTCAAACGTGTCATCGGAAGAGGAAGAACAGGATCTCGTCCTTCATTGTGGATGGTAACGAGGTCGTGGTGGAGCAGCAATTGGAGCAGGTGATCATGGGCTTTGCCAAGTGAAAGGACACCTGGACCTGATGGCTTCACGGGGCTATTCTATAAAAAGGCCTAGGGAATAATCAAGGGGGATGTGATGAATGCATTCCATGCGTTTTGGGCCTTGGATTCCAAGAGCTTGTACCATCTGAATGACGCCTTCATGGTACTGTTGCAAAAGAAACCACAGCCCGTGACCATAGGGGACTACCGTCCGATAAGCTTGATCCATAGCTTTAGCAAGCTACTTACCAAGTGTCTTGCCAACCGGTTGGCCACGGTCCTGGATGGACTTGTTGACAACAATCAGAGCGCATTCATCAAGGGCAGGTGCATCCAGGACAACTTCAGGGCGGTGTGGCTGTCGTGTAAGGCTCTGCACAGGCGAAAGATCCCGAGCCTGCTACTCAAGTTGGACTTCGTAAAGGCGTTCGACTCTGTGTGTTGGACTTTCCTGCTAGAGGTGCTACGGCATATGGGATTCGAGAGATGCTGGAGAGATTGGGTGGTCACCGTCCTGAGCACGGCAAGCACGAAGGTTTTGCTCAATGGTGTTCCCGGGAGGCGCATCTGCCACGCGAGGGGGCTGTGACAGGGAGACCCTCTTATCACCCGTGTTGTTTGTGTTGGCCATGGAGGCCTTTAACCGCACCTTCGAGTGGCTAGATGTGGAGGGTATGCTGGTGCAGCTTGGTCGGGTGGGCCTAGTACAGCAGGTCAGCCTGTACATGGATGACGTTGTGGTGTTCTTGGCTCCGAACGAACATGACCCGCTGAACATGAAGTTGGTGCTGCAGGTGCTGGGGCAGGCATCGGACCTGTTCACCAATTTGGATAAGAGTGTGGCCACCCTGATTTGCTGCTCCGAGGACGACATTGCCAGGATCCAGGTCACTCTCTTGTAAAGTGGAGGGGTTCCCGAGGAAATACCTGGGCATCCCCCTCTCAATCTTCAGACTGACGAGGAACGAGGAGCAACCGCTCACCAATGCTGTCGCAGCGCTTATCCTGGCTTGGAGGGGGCACATGCTGAACGCGGCCGGCCGTTCCACACTGGTGAAGGCCACCCTCTCGGCGGTGCCAGTCCATTTGGCAACCGCGTTGTGCCTCTCCCCTTGGGCGATCGGCCGCATCGACAAGCTACAGCATGGTTTCATTTGGGCAGGAGCGACTGAGGTGGCATGGGAGCGCTGCAAGGTGGCCTGGGAGATGGTCTCTAGGCTGACCGCCCTGGGCGGGCTGGGCGTCGCGGACCTCAGGTGCAATCGGAGTGGCGCCCGAGGCTCACTGCCATGGCTGAGACGCACAGACCCCGGGCGAGTGTGGCAGGGGCTGCAGGACTCTAATGAGAGTGTTGCCTTGGCCCTTTTCCAGGTGGCAACCCGCTCGGTGGTGGGTGACGGTGAGTCCACACTCTTCTGGATGGACTCCTAGCTCCAGGGTAGCAGCATCCGCCACATCGCACCTGCGATCTTCAAGGCGGTGCCCAAGCGAAGACATGGTTGCACGGTGGCTGAGTGTAACAACCCGAAATTTTCACAAACACAAAAATCTCAACTACAAAATTTTTCTTAAACAGCCTATGTTTGGTGATTGTCATCTGGTAGAAACCCAACCCTAGCATGCGTTATAAGGAACAAAAATAGGTCATCATATGCATGTCAACATATGCCATGATGTTATTATCATATGTAAATAGAGCCTTGCTTCTATACTCCACTAGTGATACAAAGGGTGATTTGGATTTTTGTTTGGATTTTATGATGTGCTAAAGTAATTAAATAAATATGATAAATATAAATAATTAATGAAGGATCATTAATTATTTAACTCAATTAAACCTACACCACATAGGTAAACACTAGTGTCCTTTAATAATACAAATATATATATATATATGTATATATCCCAATATATGGGAATAATTCCCCAAACCCTACCATATAGACCCTGCTGGTCCCACCATGATACAAAAACCCTAACTACCTTGGCTAACCATGCATTAGAGCTTAACTAGTGAATAAAAGAAAATGGAAAAGAATAGGAAATAGAAAAGGAAAGGGAAAGGAGGAAAGAGACCCACTGACCCCGGCCAGACCAAGCGGCCCAACCAGCCCCCGCGCCTTCCTTTCCCTTTCCTCTCGCAAGCAAAACCGACCTGGCCCAGTGGCAAAGCACAGCAAAAGCCCAACATCACCCTCCCACGCGAGGCGCGCCGGGACACGCCCGGCCGAATTCCGCCTCCACCCGAGACGCCGACAAAGCGGGACCCACCCGGCCAGCACCTCCACCCCTGTTCTTCTTCGGCTCAAGGCCGCTGCCGTCTCGCGTCGCGACAACAGCGCCCGGCGTGGACTCCACGCCACGCCCCCACTCGCCCACGCCGTTCGCCCGGGTCCATAGCCCCTCTCGCTGCACCGCGGGACCCACGGGTCACGCAATTCGCGTGACTCCCCTCACGCGCGCGCACCAAACGGCAATCGCCACCGCGCTCTCACCTGCTACCCTCGAAGCCTTGGCCGCCAAGCGAAATTGGCAGCACCCGCTGCCAATTGGACCCCGCTCGCACCCAACAGCAAGCTCCGAGCCAACCGTAGCCGCTTGATCGCTCGCAGCCGTGGATCACCGTCCGCCGAGCTCCATTGACACCTGCCATGCCTATATAAACCCAGCCGGAGCACTAGGGTTCCCCATCCACACCGCCGCCACTTGGTGTCCATCACCAAGCCCTACCGAGCCACGACAGAGAGAGGACGGGGACGGAGCAAGGAGAAGGAACACGCCGGGGCCGCCGGAGCTGGTGCCGCCGCCGGACTTGGAGAAGAAGACGACGATCGGCCACCGCGACGTCGGCACGGCACGGCAACACCTCGACACTGCACCGAAACGCCCTGCTCCGCTATCCTGTCTTCGTCGCCACCGCGGTGAGCCTGCTATGCCCCTCTCTGCCAACCCCGCCCTGCTTAAACGGCCATGGCGCCCCGTCACGGAGCGCTTAGGCCAGAACCATCACCGGTTCATGGACACACACGCACGCGCACTCGCACGGACTGAACCGAGCCAAACGGAGACGAAGCCACGTGCGCCGGCTAAAAACGGACCCGCCATGACGCCGTGGCGGTCAAGCCACGCCGCGGCGAGCCGCCGTTCCGGCACGTACCGGAACCCTTGGACGCTGTGGACCCTTGAATCGGACTCGACTCGGCTAAGTACACGCCATGCGCGTGCTAGAACCCTGCCTAAGCCACCAGAGCACCCCGAGCCTTGAACTGTGCCCACGCCAGCATTCCGCGGAGCGCCGCCGTGCCGCGCATGTTCCGGACTACTCCAGCCACCTCGCGTCGTGTTGTCGAGCCGCCACGCACCACCGTGACCTCCCGAGTTCAGCCAAGTAGACGACCAGCCTCGGTCGCCATTCCAAAGCGCTGACCGCACGAGAACCGAGCCGTCGGAGTTCCGCCGCGGGCACCAGTCGTGCCGTATGTGCCGCCGTTCCAATTGGTCGCCACCGACGAGCCTAAGGAGTACCCCGAACCAACAATCGTCCTCCTACGCCTTCAATTGAGCCCCGTGACGCTTGTGACCGAGCTACCGCTTTGCGCCGCCGAGTCTAAGCCGCCGCCGTGGCAAAACCTCCAACTGGAGCACTGCAGCCGCAGTTTGGCACCTCGCCAAGCTCGCCTTGCCCTTCGGGAGTTGATGCGCCTGCTAGACTAACCTGAGGACCCCCGCAACGGCCGCGCATACGACCTCACCGCCGGCGGGTGCACGTCGTGGCTGGACAGAGGAGAATGGGAGAAGGAGGAGCCGCCGCGTGAACCCGGTCCATGTGAACCAGAAAGGAGGAGAGGACTAGTGGACTCGGTCCACCATGGGCTGTGTACTGCGGTCCATATGAACATTTGTTAATACGGCCCACCGTAGACCAGTGAGCTGTGAACATGAACCCAGCCCAGATCCAAACACCAACGTGGCAGCACCAGAGAGCGACACGTCGCGGTCCAGGCCCGGCCCAAGCCTGGCCCACTAGATGACGTCATGCAGACGTCATCCCACCAGTGACCCCTGGTGACATCATGCTGACGTCAGCAGAGCCAAGTGGCGCCACCAGAGACTGACACGTGTCATCCTGAGGATTTTCCAGCCCCATTTTCTTTTTCAGAATATTGATTAAACTTTGGAAAACCATAACTTCCTCATATGAACTCCAAATTTGGTGAACCAAATTTCTAAATTCATCTAAAATCGAGCTCTACGCATTGAGCCTATGTTTGAGTGCATTTGGATCTTTTCGTTATTCAGTTGTTCTTTGTGCTATCTGTAAGAGTCGCTGACGCGACAATATTTGTGCCGTTTCAGAGACGGAGGAGGAACGTGCCGAGTACGATCGTGACTACAACGAGGAAATGGGAGACGACCGTTCTGAAGGTGCCACATTCCACCCACTTCTCGTAGATCCTATTACACATTGCTAATGAGTAGTACTGCTAGTGCTTTAATTATTGTTGCTATCACCTGATTAGGGTTGCATGGTAGTACTTCTTGATTGCCATTATCTTGACGCAACCTTGCCCCTGCTCACCCACTGTTAGGCTAGACACACGCATGCTATCATGATTACTATTTTGATCTCTACTACACTTTATATCTTGATGTGATGCGTGGTGGAAACTATTATATATATGATTAAGGCACGTGGTGCCAACCTAAACCTGATGGATGGTGAGTGTACTGTGTGTGTCTTGGGTGAGTGGAGGGTGAGGGTTGTGTCGACCGAGCTGGGATATATGACGAGCTTGAGGCGAGTCTTGCCATGTGATGTGACCTGGGCATCCTATGAGATGAATACCTGTGGCAGGTATATGTGATGTAATGTGATATGTGAGGTGGGATCCTGGGTGTGAGCCTGTTGAGAGGTGGAGCCCAGGACAGGGGTGCTGTGGTGGCACATAAAATGGTAAACCTGATGAAGATGTCCAGCTTGGTCAATCCTAAGGACTTACTAGTATCCAGACTCACCGGGAATCCTTGCATACCACTCGCTTTCTTGTAATGGGAGAGACGGTTGGACTACTTGGTAGAGTGATGCCATTACTGCTAGGTTGTGAGGTGATAGGGTGGGCGGTAGGATGAGAGTTGCCCATACCATCCTAGATGCTGGTACCACTTGGAGGGCCCGGTACTATGCTTTTCCAGTCTCAGCTATGCCCGAGAGGTTATCCGGAGGTTCCAAAGGGGCTGAGTGGTAGGATGGCATTAGTCTGTCAAAGCAAGCATCCGGGATGTGTCTAGACAGTGCATTGTCGAGGATGGCTATCTTGTGGGTATGTAAAACCTCTACAGAGTGTCACGGTTGATCGATCGATACATTTACCGACTCGTCGGCTATGGACCTTTCCTGGAGACCTGCTTCACTAGATAGGAGATGAGTCCTTCTTTTCTCCCCCGTGTTATGAGATAGAGCCGGTCGAGGACCGTTGAGGCAGGCCGAGTGGGAGTTGACCTGTCGACATGAGTGAAATGAGATGTGGTGGATGAGGTGGATGGGTGGTATGGGATGGATGGATGGATGGTGTGTGTGTGGAAATGGTGATAAACTTAAACTATATACATACTTATAATATATTATACTTGATAGATACTGCATAGGAAACCATAGCCAAATATAGGTTCTCTTGATATAACCTTATTGCATCCAGTTCCACAAAGCTTAGCAAAGCATAGGGTGGAAATGTGACCAGTACGTATCGTACTGATACTTTGGCATGTAGGTTCTGAGGAGGCTTACAACTCGGAAGGATTCGATGGTTAGGGGTTTCGTCGCTACGCTCAAGTCGTTGGATAGAAGTTGCTTCCGCACCCTTAAACTGTTCCAGTTGATGCTACTCTATGATTCACGCCTGTTGGCGTTGTAATAAGTTACTGTAAACCTTTCTATTTGCACTCTATTATCGATGTATGGATTTGATTATCGACTGGAATATGGGTAATATGATTTAAAAAAGGTCGTGTTACACTTCGACTGTGTGGATTTTCCCTTCGTGGAAAATCGGGTCGTTTCACTGAGGCGCTCGCCGGTGGCACGTGGGTCCACCACATTGCTGGGCCGCGGTCGGTGAGGCTCCTGGCGGAGTCTGTCTTGCTGTCCAACCTCTTGGAGCAAGTTCAACTGGTTCCCAGAACACCGGACACGTTCTCTTGGTGCCTCAGTGCCGATGGGTGCTACTCGGCGGCGTCGGCCTACGGGGCCATGTTCTTGGGTTGCTCCAGGCCGCTTGGGGCGCGAGTGTTGTGGAAAACTTCGGCACCCTCGCGTGTGAAAATTTTCTTTTGGCTTGTCATGCATGGCAAGTGCTAGACGGTGCACCGACGTTGGAGACATGGACTGCAGGATGGGTTCACCTGCGTCCTCTGCGACCAGGCGGACGAAACGATCGAACACATTGTCCTTGGGTGCGTCTATAGCAGAGAGATTTGGTCACAATGCTTGGCAGCTTACCAACTGCAGGGGCTCATTCAGGTGCACGAACAAAACATCATGGCGTGGTGGATGGATTCCAGGCGTCCGTTGCCAAAGGTGATTCGCCGTGCGTTTGATGCACTTCTTTTATTGGTGGGGTGGATGCTGTGGAAAGAGAGGAACGCGCGGACATTCGGGGGACCGTCGAGGTCGCCCTCCGAGCTGCTTTCTGTGATTCTGGAGGAGGCGGGGCTTTGGACTGCAACTGGTTTCCGCCGTCTTAGCGTCCTGGAGGCCAGGAGAGTGGGCAGGTAGTGCGTGCACGCACTTGGAAGCAAAATTCTGCTATGTAATAACAACCTCTTCGGTAATCTTCGGCTTACCGCGTATGGGCTTTGGAAAGCTATCCTCTTCTGCTTAATGAAATACATGCAACGCATGTTCTTGAAAAAAAGAAGAGGATCGATCTGAATGCTTGGCTGCGCATGCCACCAAATGGAAGGAAAGATCCAATGCAAGGCTTGACGAATCAGGGAGGGATTGATTCGAGAGGTGGATTTAGTTGCAGTACGGCTCCTGGCTAGCTCGCTGTGTTGCAATGACTACACCTTACAGAATTTAGAAACCTGTCCGGAGGGAGCATGCAGCCTTAGAATTAACATGAGAGTAGCGGTACCTTCAATACTGGTGCCATGATGAAACTCCTCTGCTACGGTACAAGAGGAACAAATTATATCAACAGGGAGTAGACGCGCAGACGGCGATTATCGATGGATCAATCGTAACAGGTGCATATTTGATCATCAAAAGAAGACCTCGCTCTCCGATCCCCAACGTGCAGTGCATTCGATTCCCTGTATGCATTATATATGTTTAACTTGTCAGTCAGTCGGCAATCAGTGCTAGTAGTAGGGATGAGTATCGATTTTATTTTGTTTCAACACAGCTAGCAAGCAAGGCAATGCAAAGCATGCACGACCAGAACTAATCAGTTTCTTAATTATCTGTCTATCTGTCTATCTATCTATTTATCTATCTATCTTTTATACCTAAAAAATTCCTAAGGTTATCGTCGGACGCATACCCTAATCGCTACACCTGGCCTAATCGCCTCGTCACCCGTCGCGTTGTAACACCCAACACCCGAAAATTTGCATCTTTCCAAAATAGCTTGAATATGATTTATATATGCTTTATGTGTATTTAATGTAGGATATAACAAATTTTGCTAAATTAAAATCAATCATAAGAATTAGGAACATGTTGATGCATACATGCTGCTGCATTTTTGTTACTGTATTGTGTGGTTTTAAGTGAATTTTAGACAGCTTTCAAAATGAGTTTCAGAAAAGAAAAAGGAAAATCCTTTTCTCCTCCTTCTCGGCCGAAAGGCCTCAGCCGGCCCAGCGCAGGCGGGCGCCCCTCCCCTCCCCTCCCTTTCTCCAGAGCACGGCCCAAACTGCGCCCTTCCCTCTCATCCTATAAAGGGCAAAGTCCCTACCACGTCCGATTTTTCCCACCCTCGCAGCTTTCCAGCCCTAGCCGCGTCCTAGCGCTACCGTTTGGATCTCGCGGGAGGACTGCTCCGGCCACCGCTGTGGTATCCGCCGTCGGAGGTCTCTCTACAGTTCGTCGACGAACTTCTGCAGGGAGCTGCCGTCCGCCCAAACGAGCCCCATGCCGTTTCCAACCCGTTCCCGTCCGCGAAACTTGTCTAGGTGAGCTCGCCTTGCTCTCCTCTTCCTCCCTGTCTTTTTTCTGTGGCCTATGGTGGCTGGAATCGCAAGTTCAGCAAACGCCGGCGAGCTTCTCGTCGAAAACCATGGAGCCGCCGCGCCGGAGCTACTGTAGCTGGCCGATTATTTCTCTCTCTCCCTCTCCCATCTATTCTCCACCGTTCATCTCTTGATCAACGGCTATCAGCCCTCCATACCCCTTCGCTGCCAATTTTGCTGAAGAGCCCCTGACCTATCTCCATTTTGAATCCGCAGTCCACTCCAGCTCCAATTTCTGATTTATCATTTATTTTAATCCGTAAAATAGTTCACATTATTTACAAAAATGCCATCCAGAGCTTAAATTCATCATAACTTTCACATTTTAAATCCGTTTTCAGTGCAATTTATGTTTCCGTGATCGTAGCGTTGTGTGGATTAATTTTATTAGCTTTTTAACATATTTTTATAATGTTTGGTGTATTGCTCTAATTTAGTTGCTTGGTGCGTGATTGTCCGGATGCTTGCGTGTTGTTGTTTGATGATCGGTATAGACGGTGATCAATTTGTCGGTGACCAATGTGATTGCTTTGACAACCAGCAGGACCAACAAGAGCACTTTGAGCAAGCCAAATATAATACGGGATTTCCTTGTTGACCTATTCACCTTAATCACTAAATCATAATATATGCATGTGTCCACCTTGATAACTGTAGCAATTCTCCCTTAGATGTTGATATCCGAGAACCTTGATACCTACGGGGTTTGCAATTGGGTAGTTTTAATGCTAGTGCTCGAAGAACATTCCATGACCTTGTAACTTGATTAATGGAATATGCAACTAAATGTTAAAAGATGCATTTTAACAACGGACCAGGTGCTAGAGCATGGTTTTTTGTGATGCTTCAGATTTCTCTCCCTAAGGACTTATTCATAATTGAAATCTAGGATTTACAGTACGACCGTAAGGGCTATATGGCTCTGGCTTTAGTTCAGTATGAGGACCTTTTCTAGCTTCTTAGTGGTTATCGAAAGGCGCAAAAGGGGGTTGACACGTTGGGTATAGGGAGGCCTCTATTCTTATATGTGCTTCTGTGTGAGTGAACCATTTGAAAGGGGTTTCTATATCTGCCTACCAATTGGAAACCTAGCGGCCCTAACTTGTTAGATGAGCATTTGAAAGACTTCATAGTGAACCCTACCGACCTTCCTTGGAAGTGAGTTAAGAGGCTCATGACTTCGGGCAAAATGGCAAATCATGACTCACGGGTAAAGATGTACACACTCTGTAGAGTTAATTAAACTGTTATAACAGCCGTGCTCATGAACACGAGCGGCCTTGGACGTCTTATGGAATAGAGATGATTATCACTTGTTATATGCTTATATTGTTGTTGTTGCTATTCATTATTCATATTTACCTGATCATGAGTTTGTTGGGCTAGAATTATTGTTGCTACTCAATTCCATTAAAAGATGACATTAAAAGCTAGTGCAGTCAAACCAGTGTCTACTTTGGAGCCTCATGAACCCCATGTTATTCTTGTTAAGTACGAGATGTACTTATGCTTGTTTATTTTCATTATTTGGATAAAAATCCCAGATGGGTAACAGATTGTGGTGGACATGAGGACTTTGCTGAGGATTACTAGAATTGCAGTCAACTAGTCAGCCGTTCCCTGTGGCAATGGAGGCGCATTAGTTATTTTTATATTTCCACTTGTTAGACTTTGATACTCATATTATTGTAATGGATTAAATATTCATCATGTAATAAGCACTGTGCATGGTATTCCTTTATAATTTGTCTCTTATGTTTGAGATTGTTTCGTGGGCACACATAAGATTTGTACTCGATTTTGCCTAGATAGAACTGGTCGCTTTAGGATGCTTCTTATTTCGTCTAGTTCATGCTTTCGCCTTTATCTTGTTATTTGTAAACTTATGCTCATTGTAACTTATTCTATTACAAAATTATTTGACTCTGTTCTAATCCTATCTTGGTCTATCTCTGTAGATGCATGGCCGCATAATTGCCCACAAGAATACTGGAGGATGTGTTCCCCGTTGGCAGCTTTCACTACGTGAGAATGACATTGTGGTGGTGGACAATACTGAGGTAGCGCGTATTCGAAAGGCGCGTGTTCAGGAAGTGCAACCCATAGAGGTCGTCCCTGCTAGTGATCCATTGGAGCAAGGATCCAATGCACCACCTCAAGATGGACTAGAGAAGACGCTACAAGATCGAAGGTTGGATGGAAGAGAAGGACTTGCATCAGGAATATGGGCGACACTTACTACCACAGCCTGCTAGTGAACCAGTTGTATCGTATTTACCGCAACCGCGAATTTGCAACATACTACCATTGCACTGAGTACATGCATCCTTTGGTGGGTTCTGAATGGGAGGTGGAGTTATCTGTCACCTTCGACAACCCATTCATGGAAGGTCGTGAGGTCGATGCCAGATTCACTTCTATTGCAAGATGTGATACTCAGCAACATGCTCTGGCAGATGTGGCTCAACATGCGTATCTTGAGTACAAAGGCCGTGACCTGAACCCACTTTTTGAGAATGATTCTGATGTGCTACAGGAGCAATGGAACATCGCCCTTGAGGAACTAAAGAGGAAGGATAAAGTTCTCGAGGATACCTGCAACCAACTTGATGATCTGGCAGAGGAGTTTGGAATGTCCAGAACTTTTGACATGATCTCGGGTGGTCGCAAGAAGTGGAGAATTTATATGCTATTAATACTCATAGGAGGGTCCCTTTATGTAATAAAAGACGCTAGCTGCGCAAGTTATGTCGAGTTGAGTCAAAGTTTGTGTGCGTGTGAACTTTAATGCTTAGTTGGTTTGTTCTTATGATTAATGTGTGATTTGGATCTTTGTAATGACTACTGGGAGGTTGTGGGAATGTCCACAAAATCGCTTAGTTAAAGGTTTAAGGTTTAAGGATGATGAAATATATAGTTTGGTCGCTTTATCTCTGTTTCCTGCGTGCTGTTTTCTGGAGCAGCCTGTGATCTTTTTGCAGTACCTCAAAATATGTTCATGCAATGGTTATGAAATTTTTCTAGGAACAATTACACTTATGTACCTTTCAAATGCCACTGGAAACACCCTCATATCTATTTTGGTTTGAGAGATATAGCTGTTGCAATTTGATGTTGCTGCGCTGACAGAATTTCTGGACTGATATTATGTTTTGCTAGTTTATCCTATTTTAACGATAGAATCTGGGAAAATGCTCTAAATAAAAGTTATAAAGAATTTCATAAGTTTTCCAACCATATCTAGAACGTCTCTGTTTGACTTCTGTAGCTTGAGATATGACTGTTTTACTTAACTGCTGTTCTTAGAACTCGCCCAGAAATTTTCAAATTCATTCTTTGTCTATTATAAGTGATCTATGGTTTGGATTATCTCTAAATCTTGGGTATTTGTCTTGGAAAACAGATGGCAGCGAAAGTGGCAGAGGAAGGAGAGGTGGTAGAGGTGGCCAAGGTGGCAGAGGTGATCTTTACCCCAATCTCAATCTGCCACCACCACCACCGCTGGCGCCAACTATGGAGCAGATGTTCGCTACCCAGACTCAGCTGCTGCAAACCTTGGTGTAGCACATTCAGAACCAGCCAGCGGCAGTACCACCACCTGTACAGGTCAGAGACAAGCATGGTGAGTTCATGAAAGGCCGCCCTCTAGTGTTCAGTCGTGGTGCTGATCCACTGGAGGCAGATGATTGGCTCCGCGCAGTTGAGAAGCAGTTGGCGATAGCACAGTACAATGATCAAGAAAAAGTGCTATATGCTTCTGGGCAGCTTCAGGGTGTAGCTCAAAGCTGGTGGGAATCATACCAGAATGCCCACCCCAATCCAGATCACATCACTTGGCAGGAGTTCCAGGAGGAATTTAGGCCCTATCATATTCCTGAAGGGGAGATTGAACTCAAGCAAGAGGAGTTCCAGAACCTGAGGCAAGGTTCCATGTTTGTGGGTGAGTACCACGACAATTTTGCTCAGTTGTCATGTTATGCTCCTGACGAGGTGTCTACTGATGCCAAGAAGCAGCTCTGTTTCATGAAAGGGTTATATGATGGTCTCAAACTTCAACTCATATCCAACACCTACCCTAACTTCCAAGCACCGGTGAATCGTGCTATAGTGGTGGATAACTTGTGCAAGGAGATGGAAGCCACGAAGAAGAGGCTCCAGGGACAAGCCTCAGGCAGTAACACTCGCTAGCATACCAACTTCTAGCAGGGTTTCCAACAGAGGTACCAAGGACCATGTAATCAGTGGAACCGTAACCAGAACCAGTAGCGTCCTCAGTATCAACAACAGAGTGGCGGTCAGCGCCCTCAGCAGCAGACTGGCAATCAGACTCCACACCAAGGAAATCCTAATAGTACCCCCATGAAAACCAGTGTACCCAACACCCCCCAACAAATGCTTTGTGTGTGGGGAAGTGGGCCATATGTCTTCTCACTGTCCCAAGAAGCAGAACTAGCAGACACCCCAGAATCAGAATAGCAGCCAGAAGGGAAACCAACAGCGGCTAGCTCATACTAGAAGAGTGAATCATATGTCTACAGAGACTGCACAGGATGCGCCAGAGGTCATGCTTGGTACGTACAATGTCAATTCTATTCCTGCTACAGTTTTATTTGATTCTGGTGCTTCGCACACATGTTCATTAGACAACATAGCATACCCCTTTGTGCTCTCAAGAATCCTATCTTAAAGCTTCCTATTGTTGTCCCTCAGTTGATCTTTCTTTAAGGGGGTAGAGTTCAAAGTGAGCCCCATTGTGTTGAGAACAGTTGGGATCGATCTTATTCTAGGTATGGATTGGATGATGCAACACCGAGTAGTTATTCAGCACAAAGAGAAGGTTGCATTTCTGATAACTCCCAGTGGAGGTAGAATCAGTGTTGATGTTACAGTGCAACCACAGCAGACAGCTATAGCGAATTAGCTGGGTGATGGCGCCAACAAGGACCCTATTGTTGATGAGTTCCCATGTGTTCTTCGATGATTTGCCAGGTATGCCTCCCGATCATAACATTGAATTTCTTATTGAGCTTTTATCTGGAACTACACCTATAGCTAAATGACCATATAGAATGTGGGTACCTAACTTAGAATAACTTAAAAAACAATTAGAGGATTTGTCAAATAAGGGTTTTATTCGTCCTAATTAAAGGATTTATCAGATAAAGGTTTTATTCATCCTAGTTCTTCACCTTGGGGAGCACCTGTTATTTTTGTTGATAAGAAGGATGGTGGTCAGAAAATGTGTGTTGATTATCACTCACTTAATGAGGTTACTATCAAGAACAAGTATCCATTGCCTAGAACTGATGAATTATTTGATCAGTTGAGAGGTGCTTGTGTGTTTTCTAAGATTGATCTTTATTCTGCTGTCATCAATTGAAGATTCATGCTAGTGACATACCCAAAACAACATTTACTATGAGGTATGGGTTGTATGAGTACATAGTTATGTCATTTGGCTTGACTAATATACTTGCATACTTTATGTACTTGATGAATAAGGTATTTATGGAGTTCCTTGACAAGTTTGTTGTGGTATTCATCGATGATATATTGATCTTCTCCAAAAATGAGAAAGAACATCTTTGAACATCTCGGGTTAGTCTTACAAAAGCTTAGAGATCATAAGTTGTATGCTACGAGAAGTAAGTGTGAGTTCTGGTTAAAGGAAGTCTCTTTTCTAGGTCATGTTGTCTCTAATGGTGGAATTTCAGTGGATCCATGTAAGGTGGAAGATGTGTTGAACTGGAAACAACCAACAGATGTGAGTAAGATCCATAGTTTTCTTGGAATGGTTGGTTACTACCGCAGGTCATTGAAGGTTTCTCTAAGCTTGCAAAGCCTATGTCTGCGCTGTTAGAGAAGAACACCAAGTGTTGATTTTGCAAGCCTTGAGCAAGAATTTCTCTATATATTGTGATTGTTGGTGGTCCTTAGCCCCTTTCTATAATAACCACCAATATTCACATAAAAAACTATAGGATTACCAAAACTTAGAATTAGGGTTTACAACTAACAAGTTCCACAAGTTTTGATGATTTTTCATTTACAGGAGGATATTATGAAAACTATCATAAATGGGTTCAAAATGACACAAGACACAAACCTAGGAAGAGAAGGTCCAATGCCAGATGAATCGGGGCCCAAAACAAGAGAAAAAGAAGGCGAAGCCCAAAATAAATCGTCTCCAAATGAACCTAAACTTTTGTAGGTGGACCTTGGGCACCCCTAGAAGACAACAGAATAGGAAACAGGCCGAACGAAGGTGTCCAGGGTGTGGTCACACCCCTACGGAAGCATTTCGAGCCTATCTTTCGTGTGGAGTTGCTTATCGACGTACCAAAGGCGGTTGCATAGGTCACTGCTAGATTCAATGCACCTAAAGGGTGGTTTGTAGGTCAGTTTGCCCTTTCCATATGGAGATAAAGCATATTCCATGGGATCCTTTCTCCTCTTCCCTAAAAAAGGATGGCCTCTCCTTCTCATTTGACAACAACATCAAGGGAAAAGAGCTACACCACAAGAGCATCACTCCAAAGGGCCCTAGGCCCTAGGCCTAGGCCCTAACTAGATAGTCGAGTTGAGTAGGTGAGATGTGAGGGAGAGTTTAGGGAAGCGTCGGGCTTGTTGGTGTCTTCTCCAAGCTTGTACCTCGACGAACACGTGCCTGGTACCTTAACGGGATCTTAGCTAAGTAAGTGATCATGGTTCGTATGGCCTTTTATATCTTTTGATTAATTAAGATTTACTTACACTTGTCTGCGGGTTCATCATTCGCTCTTGTAGCGGATGCTCTAGTAGAGGGTCCTAGATAAAGACGGATCGCCCTGTACGACGCTAGAGTAGTAATCAATAGTGTAGACGTGGTGTCTAGGCTAGAGGCTACCTTTGTTTGCCTCGTACTCTATGGTTGAGGGGTAGGCGGCAGGTGGTGACAACCCTGTCTGTCCCTCGTAATCCTCGATGTCTAGGTATGGCGTGAGCCATAGGCTAGGATCGCTTGGTAGATCAGTTGTGCTTTGGTGCCTGAAGTACGCAAGTAGGAGTATAGTTTATCTACCTTTAGACCAAGAAGCCATAGGAATCCTTCTCTACACTTTCCAACTCTACCCTTGTCACTACTAGAAAATAGGTCTTTGGTCGATGCACAAATTTGACTTTAGTCTCGGTATTTTTTGCGTTTGGGACTAAAGGTTCTTTAGTCCCAGTTGGTAATATCAACCGGAACTAAAGATCGATCTTTAGTCCCGGTTGGTGTTACCAACCCAGACTAAAGGTCCTCAACTTTTGGTCCCAGTTGGTAATACCAACTGGAACTAAAGGTTGACTTTTTAGTCTCAATTGGTGTTACCAACCGGGACTAAAGATCCTTTTAGTCCCGATTGGTGTTACCAACCGGGACTAAAGGTCTCCCACCCGAGGCTAAAGGTCCCCCATGGATCAATTCAAAAGGAGAGTATATAGGACTTTGTCACATGTGGTGTACAGCTGAGTTGGTAAGGACTTTATGTGCAAGACAAGAGGTACTGGGTTCGAATCACACATACCACAACATTTATTTTTTCACCTGGTGAGGCTTTAGTCCCGGTTTGTATACCCGGGACTAAAGGTCGGGACCTTTAGTCCCAGATTCTTAGTCCCGGTTGGGAAAACCGGGACTAAAGGCCCTTCCCAACCGGGACTAAAGGGCTGTTGTGTACTAGTGTGTGTTGTCTTGCATGAGCTAGCTAGAAGAAGTACCTTCGTTCTTTGTGAAAATATGATACCCTGAATACTTCCTGATGACATGCTACAACAGTAATTTCGTGCGCTTGTAGATTCTTTCTGTATGCGTTAAGAAATACCAATAGTGATGCATCTCATAAAGTTCTTGGTTGTGTCCTCATGAAGAACGAAGAGTAGTGGCCTATGCATGAAGAAAGCTGAGAAAGCATGAGCTAAATTATCCCACTCATGACTTGGAGTTAGCAGCTGTGGTTCATGCTTTGAAGACTAGAGGCACTATCTTGTTGGGCATAAGAGTAACATCTACACTCATTATAAGAACTTGAAGTATATATTCATTCAGTCAGATTTGAACTTGAGATAGCATCGATGGTTAGAATTGATCGAGGACTATGATTTGGAGGTACACTATCATCCAGGAAAGGCAAACGTCGTGGCTTATGCACTTAGTAGGAAAAGCCATGTCAATGAGGTACATGTGACGCCTATGTCTGTGGAGTTGTGTACTGAATTTGAACATCTCAACTTGGGTATTGCTCCTAATGCAGTGGAGTTGGTGATAGAGCCTATCTTGGAGTATGAGATATGCATGGGTCAGCTAGAGGATGAGAAACTAAAGGAGATAGCTGAGAATATAGTGATTGGCAAAGCACCTAGCTTCCGCATGGATGACAATGGTACTTTGTGGTTTAGTAAGAGGCTATGTGTGCCTAAAATCAAGTCTATTAGAGATACAATTCTGCATGAAGCTCATGAGTCAGATTATTCTATCCATCCTAGCAACACTAAGATGTATCTAGATCTTAAAGAGAAGTATTGGTGGTATGGATTAAAGAGAGATGTGGCAAAGTATGTGGCTTTGTGTGACACTTGTCAGAGAGTGAATGCTGAGCACCAAAGACCTATAGATTTGCTAGAACCGATGAAGATACCTGAGTGGAAGTGGGAAGAAGTTGGCATGGACTATATTGTTGGTTTACCACACACCCAGAAAGGTTATGACTCTATATGGTAATAGTGGATTGGTTAACTAAGGTTGCTCACTTCTTACCGGCCAAGACTGCCTATAC
Source organism: Chrysopogon serrulatus (assembly GCA_015844335.1). Classification (NCBI taxonomy): domain Eukaryota; kingdom Viridiplantae; phylum Streptophyta; class Magnoliopsida; order Poales; family Poaceae; genus Chrysopogon; species Chrysopogon serrulatus. The sequence goes on from JADLZL010002187.1 coordinate 172,335, forward strand.
TGGACCAAAGTTGGCTGAGTTGTATATGGATAGGATAGTATGCTTGCATGGAGTGCCAAAGAACTTGTCTAATAGAGGAACTCAATTCATATCTCATTTTTGGCATAGAATACATGAGTCATTAGGAACTAATTTGAATTTCAGTACAGCATACCATCCTCAGACAGATGGACAGATCGACTGAAAGGACTAATCAGATATTGGAGGATATGTTGAGAGCTTGTGCTTTGCAATATGGCACAAGTTGGGACAAGAGTTTGCCCTATGCAGAGTTCTCATACAACAATAGTCACCAGAAGAGTCTACCTCTCCCTTTCAAGGCATTGTATGGGCACAAGTGTAGAACACCTTTGTTTTGGAACCAAATAGGTGAAAGTCAAGTGTTTCGACCATATGTGCTTAAGGATGCAGGGCAACAGGTGCGGATGATCAGAGATAACCTAAAGGTGGCAGAATCTCACCAGAAGAGTTATGCAGATACTAGAAGACAAGAGTTGACCTTTGACGTAAGTGATTACGTGTACTTGAAAGTGTCACCAATGAAAGGTATTGAGAGGTTCAACGTGAAAGGCAATTTAGCACCAAGGTATGTTGGTCCGTTTAAAGTTCTTGAGAGAAGAGGTGAAGTTGTTTATCAACTAGAACTTCCAGAAAGTTTGTCAGGTGTGCATGATGTCTTCCATGTGTGTCAACTCAAGAAGTGTTTGCGTGTGCTTGAGGAGCAAATATTGGAAGAGCTTAGTGTGAAGGAGAATCTCACATATGAGGAGTATCCGATCAAGATATTGGAGACAGCTGAGAAAGTCACTAGAAGTTGGTAATCAAGATGTGCAAAGTGCAATGAATCAGTACTCAGAGGCAGAAACTACATGGGAAAGAGAGGATGATTTGATATCTCAAGGACGAGATTTATTTTAAGGGGGTAGGTTTGTAACGCCTGAAAATTTACATCTTTTAATAATAGCTTGAATATGATTTACATATGCTTTATGTGTGCATTTAAATGTAGGATACAATAAATTTTGCTAAATTAAAATCAATCATAAGAATTAGGAACATGTTGATGCATACATACTGCTGCATTTTTGTTACTGTATTTTGTGATTTTAATGGAGTTTAAAGACAGCTTTCAAATTGAGTTTCAGAAAAGAAAAGGGAAAATCCTTTTCTCCTCCTTGGCCGAAACGCCTCAGCCAGCCCAGCGCAGGCGGGCGCCCCTCCCCTCCCTTTCTCCAGCGCGCGGCCCAAACTACGCCCTTCCCTCTCTTCGGTTGGTAGCCGAAGGCCCTATCCACGTTGCCATCCCACTCTTTCTCCTCTCTCTCTCTGAATCCGACACTGTCGGCCCAGTAGCACGTCGTCCCTCTTTTCATAGGGTGCCCCATGGCCCACGATTAGCGCACGGCCCAAAAGATGTGCACACGCTGCCTCCTTTCTCTCTCCCGGTGGCTAACACCGTGGGGCCGCATGTCAGCGGCTACCTCCCACCCACCTCGTGTCCCAACCCGAGTCAGCTCTGCTCTAGGAAAATGCCACTGCCGATCCCGATTCTTTCAAGATTCGTTGCAATTTCCATCCCTAGCCATCCTCTAAAGGGCAAGGTCCCTACCACGTCCGATTTTTCCCACCCTCGCAGCTTTCAAGCCCTAGCCACACCCTAGCGCCACCTTTTGGATCTCGCGGGAGGACTGCTCCGGCCACCGCTGTGTATCCGCCGTCGAAGGTCTCTCCGCCGTCCATGACCCATTGCCGAGTTTCTCTCCATGGTATTGAAGGTTTCCGCGTCGTTCTCTCTCTTGCGCTCTTGTGCTTACAGTTCATTAACGAACTTCTGCAGGGAGCCGCCGTCCGCCCAAACGAACCCCATGCCGTTTCCAACCCGTCCCTGTCCGCAAAACCTGCCTAGGTGAGCTCGCCTTGCTCTCCTCTTCCTCCCTATCTTTTTCCCATGGCCTATGGTGCCCGGAATCGCAAGTTCAACAAACGCCGGCGAGCTTCTCGCCGGAAACCATGGAGCCACCGCGCCGGAGCTATTGTAGCTGGCCAATTCTTTCTCTGTCTCCCTCTCCCATCTATTCTCCACCGTTCATCTATTGATCAACGGCTGTCAGCCCTCCATACCCGTTCAATGCCGGTTTTGCTGAAGAGCCCCTGTCCTTTCTCCATTTTGAATCTGCAGTCCACCCCAGCTCCAATTTCTGATTTATGATTTATTTTAATCTGTAAAATAGTTCATGTTATTTACAAAAATGCCATCCAGAGCTTAAATTCATCATCCCTTTCACATTTTAAATCCATTTTCAGTGCAATTTACGTTTCCATGATCGTAGCAATGTGTGAATTAATTTTATAATCTTTTCAACATATTTTTATACTATTTGGTGTATTGCTCTAATTTAGTTATTGTTTGCTTTGTGCATGATTGTCCGGATGCTTGCGTGTTGTTGTTTGATGATCGGTGTAGACGGTGATCAATTTGTCGGTGACCAAGGTGATTGCTTTGACGACCAGCAGGACCAGTTGGAGCATTTTGAGCAAGGCAAGTATCATATAGGATTTTCTTGTTGACCTATTCACCTTAATCACTGAATCATCATATATGCATGTGTCTGTTGATATCCGAGAACCTTGACCTACGGGTTTGCAATTGGGTAGATTTAATGCTAGTGCTCGAAGAACATTCCATGACCTTGTAACTTGATTAATGTAATATGCAACTAAATGTTAAAAGATGCATTTTAACAATGGACTAGGGTGCTGGAGCATAGTTTTTATGATGCTTCAGATTTCTCTCCCTAAGGACTTATGTATAATTGAAATCCGAGATTTACAATACAACCGTGAGGGCTATATGGCTCTGGTTTCAGTTCAGTATGAGGATCTTTTCTAGCTTGTTAGTGATTACCGAAAGGCACAAGAGGGGGCTTGATACTTTGGGTATAGCTAGGGAGGCCTCTGTTCTTATGTGTGTTTCTGCGTGAGTGAACCATTTGAAAAGGGGTTTCTATATCTGCCTGCCAATTGGAAATCTAGCAGCCCTAACTTGTTAGACGAGCCTTTGAAAGATTTCATAGTGAACCTTGCCGACCTTCCTTGGAAGTGGGTTAAGAGGCTCGCAACCTCGGATAAAAGGGCATATCACGACTCATGGGTAAAGATGTGTACACTCTGTGGAGTTAATTAAACTGTTATAATAGCCGTGCTCACGAACATGAGCGGCCTTGGACGTCTTATGTAATAGAGATGATTATCACTTGTTATATGCTTATATTGTTGTTGTTGCTATTTATTATTCATGTTTACCTGATCATGAGTTTGTTAGGCTAGAATTATTGTTGCTACTCAATTGCACTTAAAGATGACTTATTAAAAGCTAATCCAGTCAAACTAGTGTCTACTTTTGAGCCTCATGAACCCCATATTATTCTTGTTAAGTACAAGATGTACTTATGCTTGTTAATTTTATTACTTGGATAAAAATCCCGAATGGATAACAGATTGCGGTGGATATGAGGACTTTGCTGAGGATTAGTAGACTTACAGTTAAAATAGTCAGCCGTTCCCTGTGGCAATGGAGGCGGCACTAGTTATTTTTTATATTTTCGCTTGTTAGATTTTGATACTCATATTATTGTAATAGATTAAATATTTGTGATGTAATAAGCACTGTGCACGATATTCCTTTGTAATTCATCTCTTGTGTGTGAGATTGTTTCCTAGCCACACATAAGATTTATACTCAGTTTTGTCTTTAAAATCAAGTATGACACGCGCCCGCGTACAGACCCACGCTACAAACGAAAAAATGGAAATCAAAATGGAAAAAAGGAAACCGCGCTCCAAACGAAAACAAAATACCACGCCTCCGACATGTCGCACCAGACCACGTGCAAAACCATGCATTAGACATTGATAGTGATAGTACCTAATTAAGCTACTAGGCCCATCACGCTTGTAGTTGGGCTAAAAGATGACGTTCGCTAATTAATTCCAGTATGTATATGATAATTTTAGAGGTCAAAGTGGTGCTGAAAATTTTCTGCTCCCCTCCTATTGGAATCCGAATTTTGAAGACATGGAGAACACTTTTAATATGCATATAGATACAAATAATCAGAATCCGGTTGTGTGCGGATGCGGGATAGGATATGGAGCTGGCCAAATTAAGTGGATATGGATTATCCGAAGTTTTGAATAGGATATCCAAAAGTTCTCTTCTTAAACTAAAACCTAGAGCAATTCAGAATTTAAAAAAAACTTGGCGTCGAAGTATTTGACTCCATTACCCATTAGCGATTTTAGAACAAAAACCCTATTAAGTGTTAATTGTGTCGTTGGCAGTAAGCGTGACAAAAATCCGTGGTTCCGGGACAACACACGGGCATATATCTATATACAACTAAAAAATACATGGCGTTATTGCCATTGTCGCCATGCCCCGCACGACCCACTCGTGCTGATGCCATCACCCCGCACGCTCGATCTGGAACGTTCACACGCAGAACCAAAGACTCCCGCTCGATCATGTCCGGCAATCAATCACATTCTCTGGCAACTCTTGTACAGAGCACGCTATTATGCCCCCGAAAATTTGTGGTCTCCATCGTCCGCACATCCACTAAACCCTAGCCAAGGAGGCTAAGCAGGATCGGCACCGCTGCAGCTTCGCATCCCCATTTCTCTGGACCTCCCTCATTCGTGACGGAGGTGGGATCCCAGCTGCCCCATCCTTCCTCGCCGCAGTAGGCATCGCTGCACTTTGCCGACACATCATACACACCGACTTGACTGCATCAGCCAGCTTGTCTAGGGATGGTAGCACACGAAGAAGGCCTCTTCTTTTTTTTTTTCTCACCTAGTCACCCACGAGGAGGACTTGCAACAATGGCCCAGGTACACGGAGGGCGTGGCTTCACTCGTGCTCTCAGCAGCAGCATTGCCATGCTGCCCTGAGGCCACGAAAAATAGCGAGTTCCTGATACTATAGGTACACGGTACACTTAGTTTTTCCTTCATGTCACCTTAGGTTTTTTTAGACCAGGCAACTTCCTACTGATACATCAAAATGCATCCATCTCAACTAAGTGTTTATAGGAATCTCCGTTTTAACATATAGAAGTAAACATGCTCTGTGCTACTTTGCTACTGAATTCGTCTCGTCTATTACTATTTGTTAGGCCAAAATGGATTTAAAAATAGTTTAGGATTCCCAATGCAAAATCACTTATTAACTTTTAATTTATGAAAATGATCAAATCCGTCATAAGTGTGGGCAAAAATTTGTGCTGTCGTGCAACACACGGGCATGATTCTAGTCTATCTATCTATCTTTCTAGGAGTAGCTTAGTAGTAATGAAATTGGCAACATAGCGACTCGTTAATAATTTAAAAAAACATGGATACTAATTAATGTACACACACCGTACCTTCGGTCTCTCGGAAGAGGAACGAATCGAGATGAAGATGCTTGGGCGCTGGAGTGAATTGAACGATTCATGAAGCAGGGAGATCGATTCGAGAGAGTTTATATTAGTTGCATTATCGACTCATTTTAAAAGAAAACAAATGAATAACTTTTTTGAATATGCAAAAACAAATGGATAACAATGTACACACCTTTAGTTTATGCTGAACAGGAGAGGAGAGGAGACGAAGAAGCCCATGGAATTGCAACGAAGTAAGCAGCTGTTGCCGTGTACGTCGTCCTCGCTAGTCCTTCCGATCCAGTAAGGCAACGAAGAGCAAAAGCACACTCACAAGATCCCTTGCTTGCATTGTTAGTTGCAGCATCTGATATATATTATATATGCATGGACGATGCTTTTCTTCTTTGTCGGGAAGCCGCTTTATTACTACTTGCTTGTCTCGCGCGCCCGCCCGGCCTTGTCTTTCCTGCAATGCTTGGCATGCATATATGAGCTGCCCCCGTTTGCTTTTTTTTTTAATTCTCATCAAGATATATGCATCGTGGTGCCGATGATTCTATCAGTCTATTGCTTTTTTTTTTTGTTTTACCGCCTCTAGGGGTTAATTAGATTGATGCCAATACAACTTTCGTGGATTGGAGATATATCACTACAATTCATCTATTTTGAACCATACCATTATATATTTTTCTGTATATAATATATGCCACCGGTCGTGTGCCCCTGCCACATGCCGCCAGCTGGCCCCGCGGAGCAGGCGCACGCATGCATCCTTTAATTTGGAACATTTAGCCTTTGATTTTGTAGACTTAATCATCATTATCAATAATAGCCACCCGATCTCTTTTATTTTCTTAAAAGAATCATCCGTTGATGAAGGTCTAACATAGGGGTATGTTATGTCCCCAGGTTAATTAACAACCCCCCCCCTTGGGGCGATTCTCCAAATCAGACGGGGGGCTACACGCATCTGGTGTGGTTGCGCGCACCCTCTGGCACCTAGTAAGTGATGGCTCAACAGCCCACATCTAACCTTCTCCCAAAGAAGTCCCTGATATCCGAGGGACAAGGCTGAGAAGCCAAGGCCACCTTTGCTCGGGGGCTCTGCCAAAGACGCGATGATTCCCGACCCAAGGCGAGCCTTGGCCGAGCCACAGCCACCGCGATCATCAGAACCTTGGTTCGGGGTGAACACTCGTCCCGGGCCAAGGGACAAGCTAGCCTCCAGAATCTACTAGGCGCCTAGAGTGCGCACCATCTTGGTCCTCATTTGTGAGGTTGTGTTGGCCACTCCCTCGGGGCATGACACATCATGACAAGGAACTGTCCCAATCCCGCGGAGAGGAGGGCTCCAGGCCCGCTCATCAGCCCCTCTAGGCAGGGGGAGGCCTTGCGTGCCAAGGAAGCCGGGATAAGGCTCACCCAATGAAGGAGCAACTGCGGCAGACAGCACCTGATGGTTAGCCCTAGGTTATGTCACGTGCATCAGGGAGTGGTTTCAGTTTTATCGGCCATTAGCTACAAGAAAAACGAAGGACCCAACGATACCAAGACAACGGAAGATCGAAGCCTAGGGCAAGAAACCCTATCAAAACATGACGATTTGTACTCCCATCGCCTCCTCGGTATATAAGGCCGGGGAGGCGTGGTCACCCGTAAAAAGGATTGAAATTTAGAGAAACCCATCGGATCAATAGAAGACCGAAACCATACCGACCAACCCGATGATCGTATCTCGAGTCGATCAGAGCCGACCACGCAGAAACCTTATGCTAGCATAGAGTTTCCTCCCACATCTTTCTCGATTTCCCCTGTTGTAAGAACTCCCGATCGAGCATTCCTAACACGAAGAACACATACTGCTAGATGTAGGGCTTGAAAGCTTGAACCGGGATAAATCACCCATATCACTGAGTGTTTTGAGTGCTCAAGGCCACCGGAGGCATGCACATCGACCCCCCACCCCCTGCCCTCTGGTGGCTCAAGCCACCATCCTCGCCGTCGGATAAGGAAGCGTCGTCCCAAAAGCGACGTTCGCTTCTCTAGGGACATCCTCTCCATCGGCAGCGCCTTCGCTCCCGGTCAAGCTCTCAGCTTTGGGAGCTTGGACTACGCCACTGACCACAACGACGAAGTCCACCTCTTCTAGGAGACCTCATCGAAGCACTGTAGTTTCAACTTATGTGGATAAAAAATTACAACAACTGACAAGATCAAAGTCAAAGGCCAAACATTCAGAAAAAAGATAAATTCCAAAAATTCTCAGAATATCAGAAAATTCTAGCCATTAATTGGGTTGACTCTAGTGAACACAACACAAACAATAATAGCAATTGATCTATTCATTTTTCTACAAAAAATTACCCATTGCTTACATTATGAAAAACATAGATAACCACATAAATATAAATCTAATGTACCAACCTCTGTCATTGTGACAGATAATTTAGTTAAAGTAACACCTAAATTTTCTTTTAGATTACCCACCTCTGCTATTATGAAAGGTAATATAAAAGTAACATTTATATTTGTATCTGAATTAACTATATTCGGTGTATTTAAATATAAACTAAAATATCACTGAAATCTACGTCTAAATTACTAAAATATAGGCTGATATATGGTGTAGAATTAAATTAAACAACCATAAATATACACTATATGTTTCTAAATTAAACCAACTCTGCCATTGTTAAATCATAAGTAGACTTATGTGTTATCATGTATGACAAGTACGCATGCACCTATGCAGCATCGACGATCTACCATCGATCTTTGTTTCGAGACGGCAAGCAAGCAATGCAAAGCACGCGCGCACAACACTAATGATCAGTTTCTTCATTGGAGTATCTATCTAGGACGTAGGAGTAGTGATGAAAGTGGCTACATACTGACTCGTTAATCATAAGAAAACATTGATAATAATGTATACACAGTACCTTCAATTAGTTTCTGCGGAAGATGGTGGAGATGGTCGATCCCAGATAGATGCTTGGCCGTGCCACACCAATATAATGCAATGAAAGAAGCCAGCCGATGGAATGAAATTGATCGATCCAATGCAAGGCTTGAACGGCTCCTGAGCCAGCTATAGCTGCAGTTGTACAATGACGCCTCATAAATCATAATAATAATATAATGTTGTATAATATTATTATTACATAATGTACGTATGCAGCAGACGGAAATGCAACAAAAGCACGCGTGCACGACACTAATAAATACTTTCGAACTTATAATATATAATATATATACTTGTTCTCATCTACTGCTAGTGCTAATGGCGGACCAGATGAGATGGAGATGATGGAGAGTGAGTTTGTCGTCGATCGCAGATTATAGACGATGCTTGGCCAATGGAAGCCGACGATGGAATAATGAACCATCCATCCAAGACGAAGGAGGCAGAGAGCGTTGGTTGTTATTACTTCTGGGGTTGGCCGGTGGTCAAAGTCGATATCGTGTTGCCGTCCTCTTTGTCCTTGCTAGCTAGCTAGGCAACACAGCAAAAGCACGCACGTATTCTCTGCTGGGAGCCTGGGAGGGTGCTTTGCTTCATTCTCTCCCAGCAAAAGCGCGCACGTATTCTCTGCTGGGAGCCTGGGAGGGTGCTTTGCTTCATTCTCTCCCCTGCTCGTCTTTTTTTTTTTTTTTCCTTCTTCCAACAAAGCTTGGCGTGCATGAGCCCCCTTTGCTGTTTTTTATTCTGAACATATATATTTGCTGATTCTCATCTATTGCCTTTCTTTTTCTTTCTCCTTTAATATGTTTAAAGAAGTTGATGATCATATATACTCCTACCACTAGTACACAGATCATTTTTGTTAATGGTATGGAACAATTTGTACAGGCGGTTTCAGTTATAACACGCCACTGGAAATCAATATGTGGGCCCCACCTCTAGAACCGCGTCAGTGTAAAAGAATCAACATTGGCGGTTCCTTAAATGAGCCGCCAGTGTAAATGGTGCCATTTACACTGGCGGTTCATTTAAGGAACCGCCAGTGTTGATTCTTTTACACTGGCGGTTCCTTAAGTGAACCGCCTGTATTGATCCTGCTATATATACCCCTTCTTCCCTCCCCGATCAGAAATGTAGCCCACAGCCACCTTCAATTGGAGGCGATTTTGGAGGTCCAGATTTAATAAGATATAAGGGGGAGGTTTTAATCTTCATTTCTTCGAAGGAGGTTGCTTAAAAAGGTTAATTTGTGTCTCTTTTGTCAATTTTTAACCATTCTATCTCAATTTTAGCCACTTTTTGGATCTAGAGTTTCATCATGTGCTAGAGAGAGAGGGCCATGGTTAGGGTTTGTTATTTATCTCTTTAAATGATAAATGAAGCTACTTAATATGGTTAGATGGTGTCTCTTCTATCTCTTTTCAAATGAAGCTACTTAATATGGTTAGATGGTGTCTCTTCTATCTCTTTTCAAATGATTGCCACTCAATTTAGTTTATCCATTATATATTTAAATGTCTCATGACTAGCTTGTTTATTTAGAGAGAGGATGATAGTTTTTTTAGTTTATGAAATTGAGATATTAATTAGTAAGGTTTAATTAAGTAGTTTTGTTTAAATAATTTGTAGGGTTTAATTAATTAGTAGATTTAATTAAGTCATAGAGTATAATTAATTAGTATATTTTAATATATTAGTAGAGTTGAATTAATTAGTAGGTTTTGATTTATTAGTATGGTATAATTAATTAGTACCCTAATATTTAATTATGATGGTTTAATTAATTAAGATGTTTTGTTTTGGGTAGCAAAATATGAGTATGGTTTAATTAATAAGTAGAGTTTAATTAATGAGCAGGGTGTAGGGTTGAATTAATTAGTAGGGTTTTTTATTAGTTTATGAGAAGGAATACGGTTTAATTAATTATTTTAGATTCTTTTGAATGAGGTTCCTTAATAATAGGGTTTCATGACTCTCTGCAAAATTATACTTTATATGATTTTTTTTTTACTTTTAGGAAACTTAGCCTTGTGGAGTACTAATTGAGAAATATAGAAGAGATAGGTTTTCATCTACATTCCTTTGAAGGAGGTTGCTTATCATCAAAAGGTTAGTTAATTAATATCACTAAACATTCATATTTTCTTTTTAGTGATTACAATAAATTCATTATACTTTTAACAGGTAACGATGGACAGATCATTCTGGATGTATAACTTATTAAGAGTAGATCCATCATACATACCTGAGGTCCATAGGTTTATCAATGCTACCAAAAGCCATGCTTGGAGAACAAAGATGAAGCACATATACTGTCCTTGCATAGACTGCAGAAATCTTGTTGTTTGTAATGACATAAAACCAATCATTTTTTATCTGATCTGCTGAGGATTTATGATAGATTACTTGATTTGGACAAAGCATGAAGAGGGTAGCTCTACGCCATATACAGCTGGAAACCCTGCGCACATCGACGCTAATGGTCCAGATATGCTTGTTGACGGATGCCAGTTCGTACACGAGACACAACACCATTGCCCCCCGCAGAGTGAACATGTTATGCCAGATGTTCATGATGATATAGTCGTTGGAGGAACCGAAGGCAACAGAACTCATGTAGTGGATGAAGCGAACGAAGACGCAGAATTCATGGCTGCACTATTGCATCGTCATACGGATCTATCAATATTCTTCATGAAAGGTATGGAGGCCTTGAAGAAGGCAGCAGGAGAGCTATTTTACGATGAGACTAAGGGTTGTACCAATGAGTTCATAATGTTACGGTCTGTGCTTAAGTTGTTGATGTTGAAAGCTAGATATGGATGGTCCGATGCTAGCTTTGATGCATTATTGAGTGCTCTCGGAGATATGCTTTCAAAGAAGAACAAAGTGTCTGCTAACACGTACTATGCAAAGAAACTAATCAGTCCACTTACTATGGGTGTCTAAAAGATCCACGCATGCAGAAATCACTGTATCCTATATCAAGGTGATTATAAAGACTTAGACAACTGTCCAAACTATGGTGTAAGTCGGTACAAGACAAAAAAAGACTATCTACAAGAAGAGAATGCAACGTCTATTTCTAAAGGGAAGAAGAGAAAAAAGATCCAACAGAGTTCAGAACCCAGCAGCAAAGAAAACAAAGAAGTAGACTATTACACAGAGAGAAGGGGTTCTGTTATGGTGATGTGGTACCTTTCGGTGGTTGATCGATTGAGGTGTTTATTCGCAAACCCTGAGGATACAGAGCTTATGACCTGGCATGCTTCTGATAAGCACAAAAATGATGGAAAGCTTTAACATCTAGCCGATGGCAAGTAATGGCAAAAATTCAATGATGACCACCCAAAATTTGCTAAGGAGAAAAGAAATGTTAGGTTTGCACTATGTACTGATGGAATGAATCCCTTTGCCAAAAGGAGCAGCAAGCAAAACACGTGGCCTGTGATCCTCACCATCTACAACCTCCCTCCACACTTGTTGCAGAACCTTTTGCTAACCATTCTTATTTCTGGACCGCCACAACCTGGTGTTGATATGGATGTATTCTTAGAGCCCTTAATGGAGGAAATAAAAATATTATGGGAAACATATGTTGACATGTTGGACGAATACCGGAAAGAATCATTCACATTGAGAGCAATTATTTTTGTTAAATCAACAATTACCCTACTCTCTTTGTATTGTCAGACCGGTTCAAGAGCAAGGTCGGTTATGTAGTATGTCCGGATGAAACCTTTTACATGTCTCTCAGTGCATCCAACAAGCTAGTGTACATGAGGCACAGGCGTTTATTATCGAAAGAACACAAGTATCGCTTGTGAAAGATGGATAGGTTCTTTGAGAATAAGGATGAACTAAAGTCTACTACTCTATCAGGTAACAGTAAAGGTCAAAGAGTTTATGAGATAGTTAAAAACATCAAGTTTGTTTTCAGGAAGAAGACAAAAGATAGAAAAGCAAGAAAGGATATGAAGCCAACTGCTGGGGCTACATTCAAGAAGATGTCAATTTTCTTTAAGTATTTGCTATATTGGAAAGAGTTTGACGTACGGCACGCGGTCGATGGTATGCACATTCAGAAGAATGTGTTTAAAAGCATAATTGGCACCTTGCTAGACATAAAGGGCAAGACTGAAGGAAGAACTGAGTTCACATCAGGTCATGATAAATTTAAAGATAAAACCCAAACTTCACCTGGTTCTTCTAGAAAATAGGAAGTACCACCTCCCGGCAAAGAAGCTACAACCCGAGCACGGATGAGAAACATGCGATGTGTGTGTGGTTGAAGAATTTGAAAGTTTCAGCTAGATTCTACTTCAACATTAGGAGCATTGTGTCAATGAAAGATCTTACACTCACCAACTACAACTCACATAATTGCCATGTCATGCTGACAACTTTTCTCCCTATTGCCATCAGGGCTATAAATCTGGTGTTCTTAAAGATGGCAATCACACGGTTGTGCTTCTTTTTAACGAGATATCATAGAAGGTAATTGACCGTGAGGAGTTGGAGTCTCTTTAGAAATTTGCAGTGGAGACAGTGTCACAGCTTGAGATGTTTTTCCTGCCATCATTCTTTGATATAATGGTACACCTTGTGGTGCATTTGGTGCCGCAAATAGAGGCATTGGGTCCCATGTATTTGCATGAGATGTGGACGTATGAGTGTTTTATGTCAATACTGAATGGCTATGTATCCACTTGTGCTCGTCCAGAAGCATCCATGATAGAGGGATACACTACTGAAGAGGCCATTGAGTCCGGAGATCCATTCTGCAACAATTGCGTAAAAGACCAAATTGCAATAGGTTTGCCTCCGTCTCAATGTTGGTGGTCCTTAACTCACATTCTATACCACCAACACTTGTATAAATTAATGACAAAACATCACCAAAGCTAGACATAGGGCTTATACACTAACCAATTCCATAGTTTTGGTGAATTGTGTATATTTTTAGGTCAAAGATGAAAATAACATCAATTGGGCCAAAAAGAAAGAAATATTCATAGACACAACCCAAGCCCAAAAGCAAAAGAAACAAGACCAAGAACATCGAACGTAACTGGGCCAAGCACCCACGAAGAACAAGATCCAATCCCGGTCGGGGAACTAACCAGAGAAGGACGGTGGCCAGCAGGGCCACCCCTAGTGTGGCTGTACCAGGGTGCGCCCATACCCCCAGCACCGCCTCTCGGGCCTACTCTTCTCAGGTGGTACAATTAATGCTCCTAGAGGTGGTATAGGCTGGTTATTGCCCCCAAACCAACCTCTAGGCAGTATAAAAAGAGACCCTCGCCCCCTCCTCTACACACAACATCACACACAAGAAGAAAAAGAGGAGTAAGCTCCATTTTCCACTCTAGCCTAGCTAGATTAGTGTAGGGAGTGAGTGAGGGAAGAGTGAAGGAGGAATCCGGGACTGTCGGCTTCCTCTACTTCTTGTACCTAGAGTCCTGGGTTAGAATAGGCGGAGAACCAGAGGTGTCGGTTCCCTCTTAGCTTGTACCTCTACGAAATGCTTGTTGGTATTTCTTAGCGTAAGCAGAAAAGTCCACAAGCACATAGAAAGTACCGTCATAGCACTTCACTCAGTGGTATTTAATTAGGGTATCATAACTCCTCAAAGAACGGATGGGTTCTAGCTTCTAAACTTAGCTCTACTAGAAGATAAAGAAGGGTAGCTTGGGTAGTGAGGTTTGTCTACGGATTAGAGAATCTAGGAGATGATAACTTGGCTACTATTACCTTACTTCGGGCACCGGCGTACACCTGGTCTGCCAAGCGATACCGGCCTATAGCTCTACGCCACACCCGAACGTGGAGGAGTGCAAGGGACGGACAATGCTGTCACCACGTGCCACCTACCCCTCAACCGTGGAGTGTGAGGCAAACGAAGGTAACTTCTAGCTCAGACACCACGTCTACATTGTCGGTTACTACTCTAGCGTTGGCCAGAAACTTCCGTCTTTATCAGGAGTCCTCTACTAGAGTACCCGCCACAAGGACGGACAACGAACCAGCAAGAGAATAGTAAACAAGATAATTCTGATAGAGACTCACCACCGTAGATGAACACGAATGTTGTACTCACTCGGTTCGTAGAGGTACAAGCTGAGAGGGAACCGACACCTCCGGTTCTTCTCCTCTTCTAACCCGGGACTCCAGGTACAAGAAGTAGAGGAAGCCGACAATCCTAGATTCCTCCTTCACTCTTCCCTCACTCACTCCCTACACTAATCTAGCTAGGCTAGAGTGGAAAATGGAGCTTGCTCCTCTTCTTCTTGTGTATGATGTTGTGTGTAGAGGAGGGGTGAGGGCCTTCTTTTATACTGCTTCGAGGTCGGTTTAGGGGCAATGACCAGCCTATACCGCATCTAGGAGCATTAATTGTGCCGCCTGAGAAGAGGGCCCGAGAGGCGGTGCTGGGGATGCGGGCGTGCGGCCGCACCAGGTGTGGCCCTGCTGGCCACCACCCTTCTCTGGTCAGTTCCTGACTGGGCCTGGATCTTGTTCTTCATGGGTGCTTGGCCCAGTTGCGTTCTGATGTTCTTGGTCTTGTTTGTTTTGCTTTTGGGCTTAGGTTGTATCTATGAATATTTCTTCCTTTTTGGCCCAATTGATGTTCTTTTCATTTTTGACATGAAAATATACACAATTCACCAAAAACTATGGAATTGGTTAGTATATAAGCCCTATGTCTGGCTTTGATGATGTTTTGTCATAATTTGTACAAGTGTTGGTGGTAGAGAATATGAGTTAAGGACCACCAATAAACTCTCCCACACTGAGTCCTTTGCTCATCCTCGAGTAAAGTGTTTGACTAAGATGGCTCTCGTTACGTTGAAATATTGACCTGCATACAAGTTATTCCAAGCTGTTCCTATATCTATGAACATTCTCAGAGTTTTTACCACATAATCCTTTAAGTAATTGAAGAATATAATGAAGTGGATTTAAATCCCTTACTCTATTTTTGCTCAAAAACTTGGGCTTTTGTTTTCTTTGAAAAGATAGCTTGTACCTTTCACATGATATATTTTGAGCCATGGCGTACCTTCCCTTCATATGTAGTCATACTAAGCTAGGATCTTGTGGAGAAGTGTCACACTCTTTAGATTGGGAGTGCAAGTGTGGAAATTTCTTTTGATTTTTAAACTCCTTATGCATGCACCTCTCTCTTTTTTCTTTTTGACAAAGCTAGGCTATCTTTTTCTTTTGGCGGGCATCTTTGTACCCATTGTTTTATTTGGTGAGCATCTTTGTACCCATTGTTTTATTTTTTTCTCGAACACACGTGTGTCTATTTTTTTTCTATTCTCCCATGCATCTCTTGGTATGGATTATTTTCTTATTTTTGTATAGCCTAGATTCTCATTTTGATTTAGAGAGAGAGTCATGTATAGGAGTATAAACTTTTATAGTGTAAGTGAATTTCCAATCTTAAGAGATATAACATATCTCCACAAAGATCAAAGCTTTAGCAGGATTTCATAGAAGGTGAGCAGCTCTGTACACAAATTTATCATAGAAGGTTATGCTATTTGTATTTTAATTTCAGAATGAATCCCAAGTCTTTTTGCAAAAGATAGAACAAGGTTCATTTCTTCCTTTTCATTTCACTTCTTCTAATTACTTTCAAGAATAAATGGCATACTCATGGTACTTGTTCATAAATCATAGGCTTTTAGCTAGGGATAAAGAGTATGCATTTCTCTTTTTAAACAGGAGGTAACATGCAGAAGGAGTTATTTTTAGTCTTACAGTTTTTTAGAGGACAAGACATATGGCAAAGATTAATTTACAATGTGTGCATACCTTGGAGAGATGAGTGGCTTCCCCCACACTTGCTTTTGTACCTATCCTTGTTTTATTTTTGGAGACAAAAAGTGCACAAAAACAAGTGGAGACACAATGCTTGATAAAATAAATCTTTATTGAATTACTAAATGAGGGATACAAGGTGCATTTGTATGAAGGGAAATATTTGGAAATGAAATTCAGAAATTAAAATTGCGCCTAATTATTGTGCAGGAGTGCTCTAGAATCCAAGATCAAGAGCTGATGACACTCCCGCAGCTTGAGCAATCTTAGTGATCCTTCGGTTTAGGCTGAAGTGCACTGTTTTGAGCTCTTGCTTAAGTTCGGTGATCCTCAAATTGGTATTGGCCAACTTGTCCCTTAGAAACTTAACAGTGCCTCTGAGTGTACGCACCGAAGTAGAGAGTGGGACGGCGGCTGATGCTCTACAGGACGGCCCCGACTCATCATCGCTAAAGAACCCATGGGGCTGCCCATGGATTTGGGGCTTGATCGTCCTCTTGAACCGGAGAGGTTGAGATGATTCCTCAGCCGGTTCTTTCCCTCAGGTTCGCTAGGGACTGGCTTCTTATTTGGAGCCAGTTTCTCTTTGCGCATAAGCCCCTTAGCGAACCCACCCCTGGGCTTAGGGACTCCTGCCAGGGTGTAGCTATGGCTAGGTAGAGAGCCGCTGGGAAGAGTGGTGGAGTGAGATACAACATTGCCCGAAGGCGGGGCTGGAGGAGCATTCCTAGGTGCACTAGGCTGATGACTCGGTTCTCCTTCCAGGGTTGCCTTCCGCTTGATGCCGAGAACGCTTGTAGTGGGTCGCTTGGTGGTCGGCTTGTCCATCTTGACACCAAGATGGGCAGCAATCCTAGTGCGAGTGGTAGGCTTCTTGCTTGCACTAGGATTGCTTTTGGGTGGCAGGATAGCGAGAGGTGTCGCTAAGATGGGCTCCGCTTCTTCCCGAACAAAGGATGGCTCCGGTGCTTCCACCATGGGTCCTTAGACGCTCTCTAGGCTAAGATCAGTGTAGGTGGATTGGTAGAGAGCAAGGGCATGACCATAAGATATGGTGGCACTAGGGAGAGCTAGAATGTTGTTGGTAAGGGAGAAGAGAGAGCTTGTGAGCTTGTGTGAAGAATGGAGAGGCCTAGGGAGGGGGTTTTATAGGTGCTCAAAGCCTCTCCTAGACGAACACTGCCATGGCCAACATTAAGATCAGCATCAAATGGCCGTGTGCGAAAATTGGGGGCCAGAGGGGCCAGGGGCAGTGCGGCCGCACCAAGGTACGGACGCACCTTGGCTGGCGCCCCCTCATCATGTTTTCGACTAGGTACAGAAGAGCATATTCTAATTTTGAAAATAAAGGTCGTAGCTCTAGATTTCCCGATAATTATTCAGAATGAGGAGAGGATAGGGTCATAAAGAATGAAAATCAAATTGATTTTTGTATTTTTAATCACAAGGTATATGAAGATAAAGTAAGAAATGCTTGTGACCAGAAATTAAGCTCTAATAGACCATGCTAAGATAAGTGAGGGTAAAAAGGTAAATAAGCAAAATTAAAATTTATGCTACAAGTTGCTTTTGACTATTTTCATGGCATGGTAATTAACTCGATTTTATCAATTTCTTGGTTTATATCATTAGCAAGAGACGGTTCCAGAAAACTTTTAAACATTGGCCATTAACTTTAAAGATGTTACGATCTTCATCTTGGATGGTGATTGCGCCATGTGATGATGTGTTGATGACGGTGTATGGCCCCTTCCATTTACTATGTAGTTTTCCTGTACCGAAAAGCTTTACCTTTGAATTGAAGAGTAACACCTTGTCTCCTTATTTGAATTCCTTGAGCTTGATTCGGTGATCGTGCCATCTTTTAGTTCTTTCCTTGTAAATCTTGGCACTGTGATATGCCTTTTCTCGCCACTCTTCTAGCTCGGCTATTTGTCTCTGTCGATTTCTGCCAGCCATTTTGACATCCATGTTCTAGTTCCAGATTGCCCAGTGAGCTCGATGTTCGAGTTCGACTAGTAAATGGCAACATTTTCCATATATTAGTTGGAATGGAGACATGCCAATGGGGGTTTTGTAGGCTGTCCTATATGCTCAAAGTGCATCAGGAAGCTTGCTTTTCTAGCCTTTCCCCATTTCGTTGACCGTTTTCTAGAGGATGTTCTTGATTTATTTATTGGATGTCTCAGCCTGCCCGCTGGTTTGAGGATGGTATGGGGTAGCTATGTTGTGCTTGGCTCTAAGTTCTTTCAGGAAAGTCCTAAAGGTTCTATTGATGAAGTGAGATCCTCTGTCACTTATGACTATCCTTGGTGTTCCAAAGCAAGGAAATATCACTTCATGGAACATCTTCCTTGCATGCTTGGCATCTGCAGCTCTGCAGGGCAATGCTTTCATACATTTTGAGACATAGTCTACTGCAACCAGGATGTACTCGTAGTCTTGGGACTTTTGGAAATGTCCCATGAAGTCAATGCCCCATACATCAAATATTTCTATCTAAAGGTTGTAGTGTAAGGATATGGCATTGTGAGCTATGATGTTGCCTTGAAACTGGCACTTTCAAAACCTCCGAATGAATTCTTTGGTGTCGTCATGCATCATTGGCCAGTAGAAGCGACACTGTCAAATTTTGGCTTGTGTGCAGAACACTCCATACTGGCCTCTGTATGGTGCTTTATGGCATCTCTCAATAATTTGTATCCCCTCGGTTGCTGGTACGCACTTCTTAGCAAACCATCTAAGCATACTCTATATAGGTATGGGTCATCCTGCAGGTGACGTCACGCTTTCTACATGTAGCTTTCTCCAATTTTCTCCCGGTGGTACGAACCCAAAGAACCATGTAGTTGACAATGTTGGCGTACCATGGGTTGGAGTCAGTCACTTTGAGAAGCATGTCATCGCGTAGGAAGTCATTGATTGGTAACTCTTGCATGTTAGTGACTTGCATACGCAACAAATGATCTGCAACAGTATTCTCTACTCCTTTTTTATCTTTTATCTCTAGATCAAATTTTTGGAGTAAGAGAATCCATCTGATTAATCTAGGTTTCACATCTTTCTTAGTGAGTAAATACTTAAGAGCAGCATGATCGGTTAAAACGATGAATTTCGAACCCACTACATAAGAGCGAAAGTTATCGATAGCAAAGACAACTGCGAGGAGCTCTTTCTCGGTGGTAGCATAGTTAAGCTATGCTCCTGTCAGGGTCTTGCTAAAATATGCGATAGCATGATGTTTCTTATCTTTGGTTTGGCCTAAGACTGCACTAGCAGCGTAATCAGTAGCATCGCACAAGATCTCGAAGGGCAACGACCAATCGGGTGGTTGTATGATTGGTGCTGAGATGAGCGCCTTCTTAAGGGTGTGAAAGGCATCTAGGCATTCATCTATAAACTCGAAGGGTGCATCTTTAGCTAATAGGTTTGTGAGGGGTCTAGAGATTTGAGAGAAGTCTTTGATAAACCTTCTATAGAACCCTACATGACCTAAGAAGCTTTGGATCCCTTTGTTGGCGGTCGTTATCAACAATCTTATACCGCCAACTAGACTCTAAAAAGGGAATATTTAGCATATATTACTCACATATACCTTTACTATTGATCTATTTCCAATTGTATTGGAGTATCATTGTTTTACAGGAACCATACAGGAAATCAATGGAAAAGGTCACAGGAATACGCTTTCCGGCAAGGCGTATTTCATAAAACAAAGCAAAGCCCAATCTAAAGATCAAATCTGGGCCAACGACCCACGGGGGAGTGACCCAGGAGCAGCAGAGAGGCCATGCGCCGAAGCTGGGCCTGAGAGGGGCCACCCCTGGTGTGGGCGCACCAGGGTGTGGCCGCACCCCTAGGTGGGCTGGCCCAGCCTAGCTTCCTCAGGTGGTTTCCCATATCGGTTGCAAAGGCGGTTTGGCCAGGCATTTACTCCCCTCAGCCCTGGAAATGACCTGAAGCTAGTATATAAGAAAGGGGAGACACCCTATAGAACACACACCACACACCCTACACATTCTACACTCTCAAGTGTACCTCTCCACTTTTATTTAGTCTTTATTAGTAGTAGTGGAGCAAGGCTTATCTTGTAAGAGGAGGAGAACATCTTGGCTTGTTCTTGGTATCAATAATATTCTTTCCATCATGTTCTTCATCTCTTTTTATCAATATAGCAATGTTCTAGAATTAGAGTATAGTTCTTGTTATATGATCTTGTTATATGAACTAGAGTATAGTTTGTGTGATATGATCATAGAGCATAGGACTTCTAGTTCATGTTCCTTATTCATGATATGCTTGCTAATTCATAGTGTTCATATCATGTTCTTAGCATATCGAACTCTGTTCTTAATCGTTCATACATTTAGATGATTAGGAATAGAGTTGTGTGTGGGATAGTGGATCATCGTATCTTAGGATAGACCCAAGTTCTTTACTTGTCCATCCGTAGGGTGAGAGAACCGGGGGGACTTGGGTAGCTTCTCTATACACGGGCATGGTGCCCGGGTGTAGTTGAGTCGGTGGATGCATTTCATAGTCTGTGGATGAGGGGTAGGCGGCAGGTGGTCACAGCCTTGTTCGTCCCTTGCACTCCCTCATGTTCGGCTATGGTGTAGGAGTGCGTAAATTACTACTAGAGGTTGCTAGCAGATCAGTACTCATGGTAGTCTCCTGATCCATTCCATGCATAGCCCTATATTCTAACTCATGTATTTGTATGCCTAACTACATTTTAGACATTAGCTGTATTAGGACCATTGCTCCTGTAGGATATTCTTTTATTCTTTTATTCTTTATTCTTTTGCTACCACCATCTTCCCCACTTGAGAGTAGGTCACAAGTGTGTGTGTCCACTATCATCAAAAACCATTATTTGTTTACCCCTGTTATGACATTCCTATATATTTTATGCAAGTATATTACTCAGATGCATGTTCATACTAGAAGTCTTTACTAAAGCCTTCCTTTGGAAAAAATATAAATACGACACCTAGGAATACTCCCAGGTTGAAATGCTACAATGATAACCTCCATGCACTTGCGGATATATATAATCCATAACCTGCAATGAGTTATCATATGACGGTTCACAATATCGTAGCTAGGAACATGGTTTTGATGTCAATACTAAGGAATGCCGAAAGAGTGCTGTACCGTATCTCCAAAGTATTGATTATCTAAGCCATGATCCTAGTGTTGCTAGAAGTACTACCCTCTTGATAGAGGTAAGATTAGCCCCAGTTGACCAAGGCGCCAGGCCGGACTATTCTGAAACTATTATTAGAAAGGTATCTCTAGCAGCGATGTTGGGAAACACCACAACAGTATTTCTTAGGGCCATTGCCGGAGATAGATTCTATCTCTATTCTCTGCGATTGTGTTAAGAAATGCCAATAACATTTCTGGCGCCGTTGTCGGGGAAGGCTTGTAAAGACTCTAGGATGAACATGAGCATGAATATATGCATGTATAGAATAACCTTTGTTCATACAGGATAATTCTGCTTGTTTTCTTCTGCTATGGATGAAAACAGATAGTGTATGACTGGGTTAGCTCTACCGAAAAACTTCACCAGCGATCCAGAGGCAATTCTGAGAAGGAACTGGTCTCGTACCGTTTCTTCCGCAGTCACTCCATCGACAACCGAACCGGTCACCCCCGCACCATCAACCAACACCAATGTTGACACCTCTTAATGTTATCTCTAGCAACGGTGCTAAAAATGCTTGTGGGCATAGCATCGCTACTAGAATGCCAAGTTGTCATCCCCGGCAATAACACCAAGAGGTGTGGTATTAAATCATGCCACCATTTAGAATATAGAAATAGTATCCGCAAGCGTATGGATCAAATACCATTGTAGCATTTTACCCCAGTATTACCAGGTTGTCATTTATATTTTACCTCACGGGAAACAATGGCTAAAGACATTGATAATTCACCATCATGTATCTACTAACTAGTATACCAACTAGACCTAAGTAGGGGTAAGTGGTAAATGATAAGAGTTATGCATAATATCACACACAGAGGAGAATCCTATAATATATAGTCAGCTAACTTGAGAGGACTAAAGGAGAGTTCAAGGTTCCTATGTACTTCTCTACTACTCGGGTTCTATTCTAGTTGACACTAGAATGTAACTAATGCATGGGTAAGTATAGCACACACCATAGCACTCGGGGGGCGTGATACCTTTCCAACTCTCGAATAAGACTGGGAAGAAGGTAGTTGGGGAAGGCTGCCAAAAGCCCTACGAAACACCAATCCCAACGTGGTGGAATACGAAGGCCACATAGAGCTGTCACCCCTATGGGCTACCACAGCTAACCGTAAGAATTGGGCGCAACCTTAGGTAACCTATAGCATAGACACCATGTCTACACTATCGATTACTACTCTAGCCACATATGATAACTAGAGCACCTAATACAGGCGGAGATCCTATGCTAAGATGCAATAACTACACTAATCATACAAATAAGGCATGGAAGTAAATAGAGAAGATAAATATACTAAAGCATAAGTGTTGCAAAGATAAGATACAAAGATATACCAGACCTCCAAAGCTCCACGGCGAGATCCGGAACGAAGCCTCTCAACCCTAGCTCTCAAGTTACTACATTATTACATTGAAGAGTCTTGCCCTAATCTCCCTGGTGTGTTGATCTCCATGAGAGTATGATCCTTTCAAGGGACGCCTCTCAAATGGATCCCAACGAATAATGAATTAGGGTTTCAGGGGATGCCTCCCCCAGGGGGGTCCTGCCCTCCTTTTATAGCCCAGTGGGATGAACGTGAGCCCTTGGATCAAACCGACTTTGGCGGACGGCTGAGATTGAAACCCTAAGGCGGTGGAGCACCTGGGCCAAAGCTGGGCCCATTTGGCGGCTGGCCTGGGTGATGCAGGGTGGGACCGGCCGGTCCCACTCCAGGCCCTGGCCGGGCGGTCGGTTTGCCGTGGTGTCTTCTCGCGCCTTCTGGAGTCTTCTGGTGCAGCCCCCGCGGTGGAATTGATATCTTTTCATACGGAACTCCGAAAAAGGCAAATAATGTGTCCGTTTTGATCGTCTCGATGAGCTCTTCGCAATGGTGCATTCTAATCCATCATTTCAGATACTTTTATACTGTCATATTGATCAACTTTGATAGCTTTTCCAGTATGTACCTGTAGAAACATAGATTCACCAAAACTCGTGGAACTCGTTAGATCAAAACCCTATACCTATGCTCTGTGGTTCATTTCATGTCAAGTTTAGTGATAATTGATGGGCTATAATTGACATTAGTGACCGTCAACAAGGTCCCCCAAGCTTAACCTTTGCTAGTCCCTTAGCAAAGCTAAACTTAGAAACAGATATAGATGTTCGTAATTCTTAGAGCATTATCGCAACCTCGAAGTAACTCCTCAAAAGCATACCTGCATTCAAACAAAAATTCTCCTCCAAGCTTAAGCAATAACCGAGCTGACTTTTAAACTTACTCATGTTACCTTTGACTATGGGGCTTATCAGCTCTTCCTTGGGCCTTAAGTACTTGATAGACAGAAAGATCCTACCTAAGCACTATGTCTCAAGCTCTTCGCTCAACTATCATTCTAGAGTTTTTTAGAGGTTTTCAAATAAAACTCAGAGCTTCCCATGTATGACACTCTCAAGTCTCTCAATATATATGGTATTTGTGGATTCTCACCAAGGCAGTGATGATGGTTGCCTTTCTTTTCATCCTATAGCTAAAGCTTATGTGGAGCTCATAGGTAAGGAGAAAACTGAAAGAGCAAACTTGCAATGCATGTGTTGTAAAGTCAAACAATGGATCCACGGAGAAACGAGTCATGCAGTCGAATCAAGATGTATAGGTGGATATATGGTGGAACCTAATTCTACTTATCTCCTTGGATGCTTCTCTCTCCTTTTAAACTTTGAAAACTGGCCAGAGGTTATGAGCTATCTTTTTTTTCTTTTCTTTTTTTTAGGAAGTTGGGCATCTACATACCCATTGTTTTATACTGGGACACTTGTCCATCTTTCTTTTCTTCTCCCCTTTTCTCTCTTTTTTTTTCAAACTATTTTTTGCATAGCTCATAGCACTCCTTTTGGCATTGATAGGATTTGAAGAGATAACAACAGGAACATGGAGCATTTATTGGGTGGCTAACCTAATGGAATATTTTTGGTGTTCTCTCCCAGTGTAGGAGAAAAACATTTTTGGAATGGATGTAGGTGAAATGGCATGTTATTGCGCCTACCCCAGTGTAGAGTAGTGCATACGGAGGTGGATCTTGATTCAAGAGCATGACAAATTTCTCACTAGGGTCACAATGGTTGATAAAACTCAATGCATGACAAGCAGCATGTATGTGAAAGTTTAACTAGCCTATCTCATCATGTTTTGGCTCTGGTGGGAATGTAAGCTTTGTCATATAGGAACTCATCATGTTTTTGTATTTTTCAAAAGGTAAATCTCCAGAACTCTAGTGTCACTGTTGACGGTCACTAAGTCTAAATTTTATACCGTCAACAATGGCTCTTGAAAAGGCAATAGTAG
Organism: Chrysopogon serrulatus; assembly: GCA_015844335.1. NCBI lineage: Eukaryota > Viridiplantae > Streptophyta > Magnoliopsida > Poales > Poaceae > Chrysopogon > Chrysopogon serrulatus. Next base: position 197,103 of record JADLZL010002187.1, read on the forward strand.
ACTAATAGAGGTTATATCCGACAAATTCCACGAGTTTTGTTGATTTGTGAGATTTCCAGGGGATTTTCCAGAAAAAGCTAAAAGAAGGATTTTAATGCAAATTTACCACGAAACTTAACCGCGACGCAACTACATCACCGGATGGTTCAGGAAGACTCCGTAAGACACCCGAAGAAGCGGGGCCCGCAGCTAGCCACCAGGTGGGGCCGGGCCGGCCCCACCATGGGGCCGGTCGGCGCCCTAGGGTTGCCGGCGGTGCCCCCCTTCAGAATCTTCCTCCTGCCGCCTAGGGTTTTCATCTCCACCGTTGGCTACGTCGGTTTGATCCTACGGCATGCGTGTACTCCACTTAGGGCTATAAAAGGAGGGGTAGACCCCCCTTCAACAACACTAATTCATTCCTCCTACTTCATTCGTCAAGAGTAGTCAGAAGTTAGGGTTTCCAGAGATTAGAAGTAGAGCTCTAGTTCTTCAAGTTCTTAGTTTAGTCATCTAGCAAGATTCAAGTAGAGATCGGGCGCTCCGCTCGGGATTCCAGATCTGTCTTCTAGAATTTGGTAATTTTATCTTGTATTTCATTATGACTTTGCTCTACTTTAATATATTGCTACTTATTCAGTTCTTAGTTTATTCTAGTTGCACATTCGATATAGATGTAGTTTATGATGATTATTGTTATATGATCGTAAAGCGCCTGATTCAATACTCGAGTGAGTCAGGTGGTGCACATTATGTAGACGTGGTGTCTAGATATATTGTGTACCTACGGAGGCACCCTGATGTGCCGGGTCGTGTGGTAGTCCGCGCAGGTGACACTGCGTTGGTTCCTCCGTAGTCCACCCCCCGCACGTAGGACTAGCCGAGCATGGTCGCGAAGGAGGTGACCGTTGTGTCTTAATATCCTCATTAGTTGATGCTCCTTATGATGTCTTCTGATTTTATTGCACTATAGATGAAAATGTGTAGCATGCGTAGGCTGTAGACCTTATATTAGCAATTACATAGGTTTCTTTATTTCTAACTGAACCTCTAGATTACTTTACTACATTAGAGAGTCTCTATATTCTAGCTCTGGAATACCATTTATCTTAATTACTCATTTATCATTTATCGTTACTGTTAACTAGTTATTGCTAAGGCATTGGTGTATTAGGTTATGATGGGGTTTATCCATTTATCCATTTATTTTTCTTAATCCTTAAAAGTTCCTGCTCCTAATAAGTAGAATGCTGCTTTATCCTTTTGGCATAAAAATAAATCAACGATACTGAATACTTCCTCCGGGTGAAATGCTACAACGGAGAATTATCTCGTGGCGCTTGCGGATATATTCTATTTAGAGTCATTGCGTGTAGATTATTTTTATCCTTGGTTTTTGGCATCATGTTAGGGATGACAACTTAATTTGAAGTGATGTTAAAAATACCAACAAGCATTTCTGGCGCCGTTGCCGGGGAATGGAAATTTTATTTATTAGGATAATTTATTAGGATTATTAATTCGCCAGGATATACATATTTTTCTAGAATTTTATAATGAGTAAACCTTTATGGAAAACAAATATATTAAAATCATATTTAGATCATAACCTTTTTGTTTTTAGCAGGCTTACCCATATTTTATTTAGAAAATCTTATAGGGTAAGTGCAGGATTGGTTGTAGAATTTTAACTCTTATCAAGAACAACCATAGGAAGAAGGGTCTTACATCATTCTGAGAAGCAATGGCTGAAAAGACTCTGCGTGAATTCTCTGCTCCAAGCACCGAGAACATTCGCATAGGTCCAACTTTCGACACCTTTGACATTGGAGAACATGATTATGAGATCAAGCCAAGCCTCATCAAAATGGTGCAAGTTATCATATTTAGTGGAAAGAAGGATGAAGATGCTATTGCTCATCTGCAGAATTTTCTAGAGATTGGCAACACCATTGACATTCAAGGCATTCCTCAAGATGTCGTGCTACTTCGTTTATTTCCCTTCTCATTAGAAGGAAGAGCGAAGCAGTGGTTTTATCAGAGTAAAGATCAAGTCAAGACATGGGGAGAATGTTCGAAAGCTTTCCTAGAGAAGTTTTTCCCAATAGGCCGAACGAATATCTTAAGAGGGAAGATTTCAGAATTCTTTCAGCAGAAAGGTGAACCTATTCCAGAAGCTTGGGAACATTTTCAAGGATACATATCAGATTGCCCGCATCATGGAATGGAGAAGTGGTTGCTCATGCAAATATTCTATTATGGACTAACCCAAAGATCATGTGAGCAATTGGACGCCACTGCTGAAGGATCATTTATGTCACTCACCCCTGGAAGAGCTGAAGCAATTATGGTAAGGATGGCAGAAAATCAGAATTGGACATTCAACACCCAGACATGCCATGAAAGTGAGGAAGTTCCAGAGGAGTTGTGTACAATATCAACCAAAATGGATGTATTATTGAATTGGCTAGAGCAGAGGGCTAATTTCAAAAGAGATCGTCAGGCAATTCAAGATATATTCAAAGATCAATATGAAGAAGATATTAGTGCAATCATCAAGAAGCAAGGATGGAGTCAACCTCAGGCAACAAGACAAGGTAAGTACCAAGGTAACTATAATTCTTCAAATCAAAGACAACCACCCTTGAGAGAATTAATATTAGAACAAGCTAGAATCAATGAGAGTATTTATAAGAAGCTTGCTTTTAATGATGAAATGTTAGAAGGAATTAATTCAAAATTAGATAATTTTTCTCTAGCAGTTAAAGAGCAAATAATATTTAATAAAAAGATAGAATCACAAATTACACATTTAGCTTCTACCCTGTCTGCCACTAACCATGAACAGATTAAAGGAATATCTACTAGAGGAGGTAAGGTTACACGTGATCCACCTTACCCAGAAGGGGCACGTAGACCTTCACTTACAGTGCAGATAGACAAGGAGGCTGAAAAGAATACTAGAGAAAAAGAAGCAGAAGCACCCCTACCAACAAATGATCTGCAAGAGCCCGAATTAACGCAAGACTTCAAAGATACCACTATCCTACCGTTCCCACAAAGGAGGAGTATCTCCACTGATGATCGGTTCAGTAAGTTTGTAGAGATTATACAAAAATTATATATCAACATTCCGTTGTTAGATGCTATGCAGGTACCCACATATGCAAAGTACCTTCGATCCATCCTCAACAACAAGGGACCACTACCCTCTACCGAAGTCATCAAGCTAACAGAGGCGTGCAGTGAGGCAATCCTACATTCTTCACCTATCAAGAAGAAGGATCCAGGATGTCCCACTATTGATTGCTCTATAGGCAACCAGATGTTCGAGAACGCCTTGTGTGATCTTGGAGCAAGCGTCAGCGTCATGCCTAAGACGGTCTTCGACAAACTCAACTATTCCCCGCTCACTCCAACAACAATGTGCTTGCAACTAGTCGACCAATCAGTCCGCTACCCCTGCAGGGATAGCAGAAAATATTCCGGTAAAAATCCGTGACTTTTTCGTTCCTGTAGATTTCGTGGTACTTGACATGCAGGAAGAGAGGAAGATACCTCTTATCCTTGGGCGACCATTACTAAACACCGCAAATGCGACCATCAACGTTGGAGCTGGAGAAATTATATTCACCATTAACGGGCAAGAAGAGCGATTTGCATTCAGGCCAAGACCCGAGCAATGCAAGACTCTGAAGGATCAAGAAGGGCAAGGTGCATCAACATCTCCGACCGCGGAGATCAATCATAAAAATTAATTTAACTAGAGAAGTCCAAGTCGGTGGACTTTAAAAACCCCGAACCTTCGCCGGGAGGTAACTCGGTAGTTATCAGTAATTTAAATTCTTGCATTAACTAGCATATTTATTTTTCCTACCAATTAAATTATTAAAAAGAAAAATAATAATAATAATAATAATAAGCATGCCATATATAAATCCAAGCCCCATGAAATTATGACTAACGGAGTGTAAATCCCCGTCAGTGAAATTTACCGTGGTGGCAGAAAATTATAAAAAAATACTATCGTTGTAATTCTAATTTTTTCGTAGATTCATAAAAGTAATTTAGTTTTTTCATTCTTGTGACATTATACGGTATAAATACAGAAGACATGTGGGGCCCACATACATCACCTCACATCATCTCACACCCACCAATTATTCACCACATCCAAAAATTTCAATTATCACACTCATTCACATGCACTCACCTCCATCCATGTCTGCCACCGAAAGGAGTACCTAGGGAGTAGGGAATTGATCACATACATGCCAAAGAGGACACCAGAGAAATGAGAGCACCAGCAGGCAGCAGGTGGGGCCGGCCGGCCCCATCACCACGCCGGCCGGCACCCCATCATCTCCTCTCTGCCTCCAACTTGTCACACCCCCTCACTCATTCACTCCAAGTCCAGAGAGCTCTGCTCCACGGCCAGTTACAACTACGACATTTCATTCTTCCAAATCACTCATTAACTAGCAAGAAAAGAGAAAAGAAAAGAGAGAGAAATCAATTTGCAAGATCATCATCAGGACTCCCTCTTCTCTCCCTCTTTGATTTGCTAATCCTAATCACTTTTGTGTTCATCGTGTTCTTGTTGTTCTTGCCGTGTTCTTCGTGTTCTTCATTCTATAGGCAAGATGAATCAAAAAGTTGGAGGTGCACTCAGGAGCATCAAGAGGACACTCTCATTCCGCAGCACCCGAAGCCGTTCGTCATCTCAAGCACCTTCATTTGCCGGCTCCGGAATGGACGTTGACCCTCCATCACCTCCTGAGCAACATCAATCATCATCCTCTTCCCCACAGGAAGAGAGGTATGAACTAACAAACCTTAATCAAATTCTATTACCACTTAGGCCTCAAATAGAAATATTCAATGTGGTAAAGACAAAAGAGTTCACTCATACTCCAACATTTGATGACAATTTGCTCGTTGAAACCGGAATGGATTCTGAATTTGAGCTTATTTTTAGAATGATTGGATGGGAAGATGCATGGGAAATCACCGAAAGGGGTAGCAAGTTACTCACCATAGAATTTATTAGCTCCCTAGACTTTGATGATGATTATGTTCGGTTTAGAATGTTCAACAAGCCTTTTACTCTCACATGGAAAAATTTCAGTTTAGCACTAGGATTTTCTGAGCAGTGCGTAGTGAATATAGCTGATGTTCTTGGAGATTTTAATAAAGATGATTTTTGGGAGAGCATCACTGCTAAGAAACTAGAACGCAAACAAAAATATACCACTGAAGAAGTCCATAACCCAACACTGAGATTCATGCTAAAATGGCTAGCTTTTACTTTCTTTCCTAGAGAGGAATTAAATACCATTAGACAGGATGAGTTACATTTATTATACATCATGATTAAAAAGAGAAAAGCATCCCCTGTAAAATTAATGTTGAGCTACTGGAAAACCGTACCTCCTATGAGAAAGTGCAGCATTTCATTCACATCTTGGATTACACGCCTAGCTACAGGATTAGATTTATTGTCCAATGCTACACTCACTTTTATTACTGGTGCCCGAAGAGTTATTGGATATGACTTTTTCTTTCGTGCTCACATGGTGAAACGCCGAAATAACAAGATAATCATGATCTATAAAAATTATCCAAATGAGTACGAGCTGCCTAACAGGGATTTGGGGATTTATTCTATTGACAGTTTTACTTTTCCAGAGACCGCTAACATTGGCAGGTGTCCATCAGCACGCATCAACAGAGTACCCAGGACTGTGTACACTGGGACTGACACAGCACCATCGGGACCAGCTCATTTCCATTACACTAACTTTAATGAACCAGGTGCATATCATGAGCCACATCAGCCATGGTCCACCCACCCAGGTTGGGAGGACCAACCCACTCATCATCAAGGAGAGTCGTCTACATCCACGGGATGGGGAACATTCCCCACACAGAGCCGAAGATCGGGGACAAGATTATCGAGAGGACGTGCATCATTCTGCTCTGCGGGGAACACGGAGTACACCACCGGTGGACCGCACCTGTACCATGCACCACCGGCAAATAATTACATGCCGCCTCCCCGAGCAAAGCATTTTAGCACTCCTATTAATGATTATCCCGCCATGTCTACATTTTTACTAACCTCCAACATGGGCATCAGGCGACAAATGAGACCTTGCACCGACATGAGCAAAGTGGCAACACCAAAGTTGACAACAAAGCTTCATCGGCAGCACTGTGGCAAAAGACCGGGCAAAACCAGCAGTTCGAGCAGTTACATCATGGACAGCAGCACATACAAACCGGAGTGGAGTACCTAATAGACCAGTTGGGGTATCCACCACCGCCTTCACCACATTATTGAATACGGCAACATGCAGCTTGGGAGAGCCCCCCGCGAGGTGAGCATCATCCACCTCTGTATATACTTTACCTTTTAGTATTTAAACTATATCTGCTTTTTGGTATTTAAATTCTGTCATTAGAATAGTTAGAATTTGTCTTTAAATTCTGTACTTATTCAAAAAAAAGCAATTAAAAATCTGCAATTACTTAGCATCTAAAATTAAAATCTGTCTTTGAATTATATGAAGTTTATCTACCCCGAGAATTTATTCTGAAACCCGATATACGTGGGTAGCATAAAACTTGTGATTCAGTCTAAGTAATTGACAGATATGATAAAAAAAAGGTTTGAGCTAGTATATGTTTCATTCTAAGTGATAGCTAAGCTCCAGATATTTTGCAAAGAATTAATTAATCAATCTGGTAATTTATCCTACTAATATGATTTGAGTAGATTACTCTGTTATGTATTCATGATTGAATCCACACACACAAGAGTTTTGCTCTCTAACAATTCTCTCTTAGAAGTCTAAAAGAGAGTGTGGGTTATAACAATTAAAAGATGCCATACCAAAGAAGTATGAGCCCAAAAGATGCCATATCAAAAAGGTATCAGCCAAATCAAAAGAAAGAGATTAAAACAATGGGTGCAAAGACACTCGCCTGAGAGAGAAAAATGGGTACAAAAAGTATCCACTGGGAGATAGCCCACACTTCTCAGAAAGACAAAGAAGAGAGAATGTTGCAAAAGAGCTGGAAATAAAGTTTTAATCACTAGCACATTCAATCATGATGTATAGCTTGAGTAGTCCACTCTCATCTTATTAGTAAACTCTCATGGTTTCCAAGATAATAACCTATACAAGCTCAAAAAGAAAACCTCTAGAGTAGTGCTTAAGCAAAGAATGAAATATATGCAGTGCTTGCTTGATTATTCTATCTTTCAATCACCCAAGATTTAATTAAAAGTTTGATAAGCCCCATAGTCAAAAGGTATAAGGATAAGTTTGAAAGATAGATTAATGAATTATGATTTGGAGAAGGATTTTTTTTTCTTTCAATGCTAAAGTATTTGTTGCTATAATATGAGATACCCTGGAAGTATTATTTCAAGTCAACTTTGCTAAGGGACTAGCAAAGACTTAGCTTGGGGCTAATTGTTGACGGTCACTAAGTCTAAATTTTATACCGTCAACAATGGCTCTTGAAAAGGCAATAGTAGACTAATAGAGGTTATATCGACAAATTCCACGAGTTTTGTTGATTTGTGAGATTTCGAGGGATTTTCTAGAAAAAGCTAAAAGAAGGATTTTAATGCAAATTTACCACTTAAACTTAACCGCGACGCAACTACATCACCAGATGGTTCAGAAGACTCGAAGACACCGAAGAAGCGGGGCCCGCAGCCGCCACAGTGGGGCCGGCCGGCCCCACCATGGGGCCGGCCGGCGCCCTAGGGGCCGGGCGGCGCCCCCTTCCGAATCTTCCTCCCGCCGCCTAGGGTTTTCATCTCCACCGTTGGCTACGTCGGTTTGATCCTACGGGCGTGCGTGTACTCCACCGGGCTATAAAAAGAGGGGTAGACCCCCCCTTCAACAACACCAATTCATTCCTCCTGCTTCATTCGTCAAGAGTAGTCAGAAGTTAGGGTTTCCAGAGATTAGAAGTAGAGCTCTAGTTCTTCAAGTTCTTAGTTTAGTCATCTAGCAAGATTCAAGTAGAGATCAAGCGCCCGCTCGGGATTCCAGATCTGTCTTCTAGAATTTGGTAATTTTATCTTGTATTTCATTATGACTTTGCTCTACTTTAATATATTGCTACTTATTCAGTTCTTAGTTTATTCTAGTTGCACATTCGATATAGATGTAGTTTATGATGATTATTGTTATATGATCATAAAGCGCTTGATTCAATACTCGAGTGAGTCAGGTGGTGCGCATTATGTAGACGTGGTGTCTAGATATATTGTGTACCTACGGAGGCACCCTGATGTGCCGGGTCGTGTGGTAGTCTGCGCAGGTGACAGCTGCGTTGGTTCCTCTGTAGTCCACCCCCCGTACGTAGGACTAGCCGAGCATGGTCGCGAAGGAGGTGACCGTTGTGTCTTAATATCCTCATTAGTTGATGCTCCTTATGATGTCTTCTGATTTTATTGCACTATAGATGAAAATGTGTAGCATGCGTAGGCTGTAGACCTTATATTAGCAATTACATAGGTTTCTTTATTTCTAACTGAACCTCTAGATTACTTTACTACATTAGAGAGTCTATATTCTGGCTCTGGAATACCATTTATCTTAATTACTCATTTATCATTTATCGTTACTATTGACTAGTTATTGCTAAGGCATTGGTGTATTAGGTTATGATAGGGTTTATCCATTTATTATTCTTAATCCTTAAAAGTTCCCCCTCCTAATAAGTAGAATGCTGCTTTTATCCTTTTGGCATAAAAATAAATCAACGATACGGAATACTTCCTCCTGGGTGAAATGCTACAACGGGAGAATTATCTCGTGGCGCTTTATGGATATATTCTATTTAGAGTCATTGCGTGTAGATTATTTTTATCCTTGGTTTTTGGCATCATGTTAGGGATGACAACTTAATTTGAAGTGATGTTAAAAATACCAATAGTCACTTAAAACAAGATAGATAGCAGCTCAGATTTTATCAATCTTATCAATCAGGTACCTAGACTTAGTTCAAGCATATGCAACCCACAAGTTTCGTGCTCGAGAGCAAATCTTCATGTCAAAAAAGTTGGAGCTAAACTTGGGAAAACTTATATCTAAACTCTAGGTACTTCAGAGGTGTTGTAACAGAGCAGCTTATCATCATTTCAGATCATCTCAAGAGCTTCCTTTTTATTGACAAACATTTTTATTTGGTTTTTCATTTTTCAAGACTCATACTAAAACTCAAAAAAAACTCTAAGGACTCTAAAAAGCATGGACCTTCATGTGCCCACGTATTTTTGGTATTTTTTTTATTTTTATGACTGACTCAATAATCGCGTAGGTACACTTACCTGGGTACCTAGGGGACGCCTTCCCCCAAGCTAGTTGTTGTTGTGGTTGAGCATTGAAGCTGAGTAGTCCTCTCGATGGAGCTCATGCTTGTAAGAGCTGGTGTGGTCGGGAACCTCCGTCTCATCCAACAAGAAGTTGCTTCCTCCACACAGTGTTTAGCTATGTGTAGGGAAGGTATACTTCGAGTGATGTAGATGATGATTCCTAGGTGGACTAGCTCTTAGGGTCATCCTGCAGCAAACATCTCACAAAATACCAAAACTCGTGGAACGGATTAGGATAAATAGTTAGTGGTTAGCCGTTTCGTGGACTGGTTGTTGTGAGAGGTTTTCAAAGGTTGTTACAGTTCATACAGTGCCGCCAGATGCTCAATAATTATTTTTAGATTTTTTTATTGAACAGAAAGGAAATATGCATGCTACTTTTTATTTTATTTTTAGACCACCACAATGAACACTCCTTTAGTTTGCACTATAGGGATGTCACATGGGGCTTTGAGTTTTTAGATGCAAAATGGATGTATTATATTTTTCTCTTTTTTTAATGCAGTGCTAGTGCAGAAGAGTAAACATGCTAAACAATAATTGATGTAATGCAAGGAAGTAAATATGGATAACTACCGACTTACCTTTCGGCGAGGGTTCGATGGTTTTAAGTCTACCGAACTAGACTTCTCCTTTGTAGGTTTCTTGGATGAGTGCCTCGTTTGATGATGGAGATGAAGGACTGGATGATTATACTTTCTCGTGCCAAACTTATTTGGATCTTGGACTTGATATTGGTTGGACAGGTTCATCCTCCTTGTTCATCCATCTTGTTCTTTTGAGGTTGATTCCTTTAGTATTTCATTGATCGAGGCTCCTCGTTGACAATATTCACCTTGACCTATTTTGCACCATCTGATCCAGGAGATGAGAACGCAGACGGTTGCACTTTTTTCTATCAACCTTTCTTGCTCTTCACTAATTTTGGGTTGATGAGTTGATGTCCATTGGAGCTTCAATCTTGAGTTCCTCTGTGATTTTCTTTGTCTTCTAATGGCGGGTGGAAAATTTGTTCTTCTTTGATGATGCACCAGCCATCTTGATGATCAAGGAGGGAACTCCATTTGTACTTGCATGAGAGCTTTATCTCCAATGACATTGTGGGTGTCATCCTATGTCTATGATTGTTTATAAATTTGGGAGACACCATCGACATACCACCATTGATGACTGATGTTTATTGATATAGGAATGCACACTATGATGTAGTTGGATCTCATCATCATGGTCTTTGTTGTCGACATTCGGGTGTCTTCAAAGATGATGATGAGAGCAGGCATCAGTTTGGCCTATATAGGGAAAGTTGCATCCTGCTTGTCATCTCCTTCCTCACTTGAAGACAGAGTAAGGGTCACTCTAGTTCTATGTCATGGATCCATGTCATGTTCCTTAACCAACCACAAACTTGCCTTGTGTTCCTTTGACTTGTATGCAAACATGCTTGGGATGGTGAACTGTGGCAGAGCACAAAGGGTAGGTTGACTGGCCAATGCATGGAATGAGCTGGTCAATCTACTCTTACTGTCTTGAAGGTCCCTTTTGTCTTGCAGGGTGATTGGTCCACTATCATGGTGAAGTGTAGGAAGTGTTGAAGTCTTCTCACATTGATTTCTTTCTAACATGGTCCTTTCTATACACTTGTTCTTCTTCCTTTTCATTTCAAACCATGAATAGACATTTATTCTTTCTTTCCTGCAAAAATGTTAGTGGACACATACCCGAAGGATTGCAACAAATTTAAAACATGGGTTGTTGTCCATTTTCATCTACGCTAATGAAAAGATGGTTTCAGGATCACTTTTAGCATAGATTTTGGTTATCATATTTTTTTTTGTTTGCTATATTCATTCATAGCTCAAGGCAAAGGTAACTTTGTAGCAAAAGATAAACTTTGATACTTACAATTCTTCTATGAATGATGAGTTGTTCTTCTTTTGTGCAAAGCCATTGGACTTTATCACAAGCCTTGATTCATCTCCGATGTGAGTTCACCTCAGGACGTACCCGAATTGAATTTGAGAGGTCCCTATAGGGGTTAGTCCAACAAATATAACCTATGTCTACTTAAGCAGGTTTTAGTTCAATAATCAAACCAGACTCCATATCTAATTTGACTAAGGTAGGCTATTTAACCTAAGCACCACGCTTAATTTAAAAGCCTATAGAAGTATGGCGAGTACTTCCAAACCAAAGCATACTATAGCAAACAAAGGCAACATGCGAGCACATAGTGATTTACTCAAACAGAGATAAAAGCATGATCATGTATGGTGAGAATGTTTTTTTTTAATTTTTTAGTAGAGATGCAAGTACTATGCATGTGTGCAAGCAACTAAACATGCTATGAATTTGATATGAGATAGAGTGGATGCATGGATTGTTCAAAGCAAACATGCAGTCATATACAATATGATAACTACTCATTAAGTTTAGAGTCTATGAGCAAGACTTTCTCACCTTTCTTGATCATACTTACTAAGACTCACAATAGACTCTATGAGTAGTGTAGCATCTTTCTTCATCACACATGATGAGATTTGAATTCTTGTGACAAAGATCTTTTTCTCCAATCTACACAGGGTTAGAATAATATATACATATTTATACTTACCTGTGAGATGGCAGGGCTCCATTGTTGATGGATCATGAATGTTCAGGCACCTTGGATTCTTTAATATCTCCCTTGTCTTGTTCTTGTGGAATGTCACTAGAAGGTTGAACAATTGATTTCCTGCTTATTCCACAACTCAACAAACACAGGGGTAATCCTACTAGAGCTAGTGGTACACTAAGTTAGCGGACATCAAGATCAATATCAAAATCTTTACGCCAATTGTTTCCCCGGCAACGGCGCCAAAAATGCTTGTTGACACCTCTTAATGTTATCTCTAGCAACGGTGCTAAAAATGCTTGTGGGCATAGCATCGCTACTAGAATGCCAAGTTGTCATCCCCGGCAATAACACCAAGAGGTGTGGTATTAAATCATGCCACCATTTAGAATATAGAAATAGTATCCGCAAGCGTACAGATCAAATACCATTGTAGCATTTTACCCAGAGTATTACCAGGTTGTCATTTATATTTTACCTCTGGGAAACAATGGCTAAAGACATTGATAATTCACCATCATGTATCTACTAACTAGTATACCAACTAGACCTAAGTAGGGGTAAGTGATAAATGATAAGAGTTATGCATAATATCACACACAGAGGAGAATCCTATAATATATAGTCAGCTAACTTGAGAGGACTAAGGGAGAGTTCAATGTTCCTATGTACTTCTCTACTACTCGGGTTCTATTCTAGTTGACACTAGAATGTAACTAATGCATGGGTAAGTATAGCACACACCATAGCACTTCTGGGCAGCGGTGCCTTTCCAACTCTCGAATAAGACTGGAAAGAAGGTAGTTGGGGGAAGGCTGCCAAAAGCCCCCTACGAAACACCAATCCCGACGTGGTGGAATACGAAGGCCACATAGAGCTGTCACCCCTATGGGCTACCACAACTAACCGTAAGAATTGGGCGCAACCTCAGGTAACCTATAGCCTAGACACCATGTCTACACTATCGATTACTACTCTAGCCACATATGATAACTAGAGCACCTAATACAGGCGGAGATCCTATGCTAAGATGCAATAACTACACTAATCATACAAATAAGGCATGGAGGTAAATAGAGAAGATAAATATACTAAAGCATAAGTGTTGCAAAGATAGGATACAAAGATATACCAGACCTCCAAAGCTCCACGGCGAGATCCGGAACGAAGCCTCTCAACCCTAGCTCTCAAGTTACTACACTATTACATTGAAGAGTCTAGCCCTAATCTCCCTGGTGTGTTGATCTCCATAAGAGTATGATCCTTTCAAGGGACACCTCTCAAATGGATCCCAACGAATAATGAATTAGGGTTTCAGGGGATGCCTCCCCCAGGGGGGTCCTGCCCTCCTTTTATAGCCCAGTGGGATGAACGTGAGCCCTTGGATCAAACCGACTTTGGCGGATGGCTGAGATTGAAACCCTAAGGCGGTGGAGCACCTGGGCCAAAGCTGGGCCCATTTGGCGGCTGAGCCAGACCGGCCGTTCTGGGGTGGGACCGGCCGGTCCCACTCCGGGCCCGCTGGCGGTCCGGTTTGCCGTGGTGTCTTCTCGCGCCTTCTGGAGTCTTCTAGTGCAGCCCCCGTGGTGGAATTGATATCTTTTCATCCGGAACTCCGAAAAAGGCAAATGATATGTCCGTTTTGATCGTCTCGACGAGCTCTTCACAATGGTGCATTCTAATCCATCATTTGAGATACTTTTATACTGTCATATTGATCAACTTTGATAGCTTTTCCAATATGTACCTGTAGAAACATAGATTCACCAAAACTCGTGGAACTCGTTAGATCAAAACCCTATACCTATGCTCTGTGGTTCATTTCATGTCAAGTTTAATGATAATTGATGGGCTATAATTGATATTAGTGACCGTCAACAACCAACATGGCCGGAAAGTCACTCCGCGACTACTCTATCCCCAATGTTGCCAACGTGCCAACTGGGCCCGCTGTCAACCTTGGCGATAAGAACTTCGAACTCCGCACCGGTCTTATCCCTATGGTGCAGGCAAGCACATTCTGTGGCTTGCCAATTGAGGACGCCAACGCTCATCTCCAACACTTCCTGGAGCTGTGCGACACCATTGTCATTAAAGATGTCGCACCGAAGGCCATCCGTCTCCGTCTGTTTCCCTTCTCCCTCACGGGAAAGGCGAAACAGTGGTTCTACAAGGACCGGGAAGCTGTTGATACCTGGGCCAAGTGCTTAGCAGTGTTCTTTGTGAAGTTCTTCCCTCTGGGCAAGACAACTACCTAAGAGGGAAGATCACTTCATTCGAGCAAAGCAGCCTGGAAAACATTCCGGAGGCATGGGATAGGCTACAAGACTACATCCGAGCCTGTCCTCACCATGGAATGGAAGACTGAATGATCTTGCAAACTTTCTACAAGGGGTTAATCTCCATGTCGAAGGGTCATCTTGATGCTGCTGCTAGAGGAGCATTCCTCTCACTCACCATCAATGGGGTGAAAGCCCTAATTGATAAAATACTTTCTAATCAAGGGTGGGGAGAGGAAAGGTCCCAAACCCACAAGAAGGGTATGTATACCGTTAAGGAGGCGGATATGCTATCCGCCAAGATGGACCTTCTGCTCAAGCGACTGGACGAAAGAGCCCAAGAGAAAGATGCCATGATGAAGGGCTACGTCCAGGCCATAGACTCACACATAACGTGTGAAGTCTGTGAAAATGTTGGCCATTCGGGGAATGACTGCCCCGAAACCTGTGAAGAAGCTGCCTACATCAACAACAGCAGCAACGGGTATCGCCAACAAAATAATGGCGGATGGAACAATCAACTCCGCCAACAAGGAGGTAATTCGAACTTCAACTCTAATTACAATTCGAATCAACCATCGTTGAAAGACTTGGTACTAGGCCAAGCAAAAATCAATGAAAATCTAAATAAAAATTTATCTTTTAATGACAAAATGTTTGAAAATTTAAACACTAAAATAGAAAACCTTTCTTCTGCTGTTAAAAATCAACTGAGCTTTAATAAAATGTTAGAAATACAATTAGCTCAGATAGCTGCTGCTATTCCTGTTAATAATGAAGGGAAGATTCCAGAGCAACCTGAGAATCCCCTAGAGAAAGTTTGTGCGGTGACCACGAGAGGTGGTAAGTCCACTCGTGATCCACCATATCCTAACCAAAAGACAGGAAAAACAAATGGGCCGCAAGGAGAAAAGGTTTCTTCAAATGAAACGCAAAAGAATCAAGAGGACAATGAAGAAGAAGAACAAAATAGCACCCAAAGACTTTGTTGATAATTCATACCTACCATTTCCCACAAGACAAAGGAAGAGATCTATGGATGAACAATTCACTCGCTTTGTGGAAATGATAGAAAAGATACATGTAAGCGTTCTGCTCATGGATGTTTTACATGTACCATCTTACGCCAAGTACATCAAAGATATAATCAACAACAAGTAACCATTGCCAACCACGGAAATCATCAAACTAACGGAAGAGTGTAGCACAGCTATACTCAACTATCTACCTGAGAAAAAGAAAGATCCCGGCTGTCCCACCATCACTTGCTCAAACGGGACACTGAAATTTGAATCAGCCCTATGTGACCTAGGGGCTAGTGTCAGTGTGATGCCCAAAGTTGTCTTTGATAGGCTAAACTTTACACAACTCGCCCCCACAGCAATGCATGTCCAACTGGCAGACCCATCTGTCCGTTATCCTGCTGGAATCGCTGAGGATATACCAATAAACATACAGGGATACTTCGTCCCCGTAGACTTTGTGGTACTAGATATGGAAACAACAAAGGAATCACCCCTCATATTAGGGCGACCCTTCTTGAGCACAGCCGGAGCCCAAATTGATGTTGGAGCTGGGGAAATCCGCTTCAACATTAATGGAAAAGAAGAGAAGTTCGATTTTAGGCCCCGACAAGAGCAGTGCAATATGATCAAGATCAAGTACAGGCCTAATCCACAAGGTATAAAAGAGGTAGAAACTAACCCTCTACCAATGGGCAGCCTCCCAAAGAAAACAAAAGGCAAGGGGAGGCAGGAGCAGAACAAGACCAAACAAATCCAAAAAGAAGAAAAGATCAACCCCACACCTCAAAGAAAAACCAGAAGGTGTGGAAACCCAAGGAGGCTCCAAAGCCCACCACACCACCAAAGAAGACCAAGATGGTGTGGAAACTCAAGGTGCCAGCATTCGTGCCCTCTTCTCTAGGCACGAATATTCCATCCACTTCAGAAACCAAAGATGAGGAGAAGAGTCCTGCTCACCAGACTTAAAATAGAGAGCCCTCTACCAAAAGGTAATTCGGTAAGTTATCCTACTAACCTTTCTAAACTATAAAATCATGTTTTTGCATAAAATTTTGTTTAGTTTGGAGTATGTTGTTATCATACCAACATATTCTCCATAGACTTTATAATGTAAGCATGGTGCTTAAATTATTTAGCCTACTTTGATCAAACAGGATACATGTTTGCCTGATCATTGAACTAAATTTAATATATGTAAATTTATGAATAAAAAAACACAGTTATCTCTGCCAAATAAAACTTGCCTATCCACCTTAGCTTTATACAAATGTATTTTTTTATTTAAAATATGTTGTTTGTACCAACATGTTTTATAAACTTTTTATACAAGCATGGTACTTGGATAGATAAGTTTACATTGGTCAAATAAAATATTTGACCATTGAATCAAAAAATATGTTTGCCATAAGACTTTCATCGATTTTAGACACTAACTCATGTAGAGAAAAGCAAAAATTTTCGCTAACCTTAGGCTTCAGTCCAGCTTGGGGTAGAACCCCACTCAGGTATCTTGCATTTGCATTGCATATTTAATTTCAAATATTTCCTTTTCTATTTTTGGCATGAGCATATTTAAATTCCAGTAACTCTTTCTAAAAAAAAACATGATAAAAAGACCAAAAATGTAATTCCACTCCAATATATGTGATGTAAGATATGTCTAGTGTTTCCTTTGTTGAAATAATGAATAGTTGCTCTATCTTATAATTCATAAGCACCTAATTTGTAACTTAATTTTCCTCAAAATCTGAGTTTATTGGCAAAATATTTTATCCTAGAAACTTGTTATCTAGTGGAATGCATATGCTTAAATCTAGTCTAGGTTGGTATAAGCTATGAGATGGTATGTCTAAAAATTTGCTACAACCTTGTTCCTAAAAAAAGCTTGAAATTCCGGAGTTTACCTTTCTAAAAATTTCTCAAATTCCAAGTTCCTTTGATATGATCTAAGTAGACTACCTTGTTATACACCCATGATCGAAATTTCACTTGCACAAAATAATTGGCTCTCTATACAATGATTCTCTCTTAGAAGTCAAAAGATAGAGTGGGCTATGCAAAAAGAAGAAAATAATCCATGCCAAAGTTGCATGGGAGAATAGAAAAAAAATGGATACATGTGTGTCCAACAAAAAGAGAAAACAATGGGTACTTTGATGCCTGCCAAAATAAAAACAATGGGTACTTCGATGCCCACCAAAAAGATAGCCCATTCTTCTCAAAAGACAAAAGAGAAAGAGTTACGTATAGAAGCAATAAAAATACAAAAAAATATTTCCACACTTGTACTTTCTGATCAAGGTTTATAGCATCGTAGTTTACCATGATCTAATCATTTGAATTTTGAGTTTGTGTCAAAAATACCAAAACACCTTCGGAAAGAAAGCAATATCGTGGGACAAGGACCCAAGATAAAGAGAGAGCTGAAAAGCCCCACAAGTAACAAAGTGCAAAGGATAGATAACATGCCAATTCATTTAGATCTAGAAACAAAGTTTTGTTATAAACCTGGCACTTGATCAACAACCAAGTTCTTAAGCTTTTGCTCGAGGACGAGCAAAGAGTAAGCTTGGGGGAGTTGTTAGCGGTCGTTATCAACAATCTTATACCGCCAACTAGACTCTAAAAAAGGAATATTTAGCATATATTACTCACATATACCTTTACTATTGACTATTTCCACTTGTATTGGAGTATCATTGTTTTACAGGAACCATACAGGAAATCAATGGAAAAGGTCACAGGAATACGCTTTTCAGCAAGGCGTATTTCACAAAACAAAGCAAAGCCCAATCTAAAGATCAAATCTAGGCCAACCATGGGGGAGTAACCCAGGAGCAGCAGAGAGGCCGTGCGCCAAAGCTGGGCCCGAGAGGGGCCACCTCTGGTGCGGTCGCACCAGGGTGCAGCCGCACCCCTAGGTGGGCCAGCCCAGCCTATCTTCCTCAGGCGGTTTCCCACGTCGATTGCAAAGGCGGTTTGGCTAGGCATTTACTCTCCTCAGCCCTGGAACCGACCAGGAGCTAGTATATAAGAAGGGGGAGACCCCCCATAAAACACACACCACACACCCTACACATTCTACACTCTCAAGTGTACCTCTCCACTTTTATTTAGTCTTTATTAGTAGTAGTGGAGCAAGGCTTATCTCGTAAGAGGAGGAGAACATCTTGGCTTGTTCTTGCTATGAATAATATTCTTTCCATCATGTTCTTCATCTCTTTTTATCAATATAGCAATGTTCTAGAATTAGAGTATAGTTCTTGTTATATGATCTTGTTATATGAACTAGAATATAGTTTGTGTGATAAGATCATAGAGCATAGGACTTCTAATTCATGTGCCTTGTTCATGATATGCTTGCTAATTCATAGTGTTCATATCATGTTCTTAGCATATAGAACTCTATTCTTAATCATTCATACATTTAGATGATTAGGAATAGAGTTGTGTGTGGGATAGTGGATCATCATATCTTAGGATAGACCCAAGTTCTTTACTTGTCCATCCGTAGGGCGGGAGACCCAGGGGGACTTGGGTAGCTTCTCTATACGCATGCATGGTGCCCGGGTGTAGTGGAGTCGATGGATGCATTTCATAGTCTGCGGATAAGGGGTAGGCGGCAGGTGGTCACAGCCCTGTTCATCCCTCGCACTCCCCCACGTTCGGCTATGGTGTAGGAGTGCATAAATTACTACTAGAGGTTGCTGGCAGACCAGTACTCATGGTAGTCTCCCGATCCATTCTATGCATAGCTCTATATTCTAACTCATGTACTTGTATGTCTAACTACATTCTAGACATTAGCTGTATTAGGACCATTGCTCCTGTAGGATATTCTTTTATTCTTTATTCTATTGCTACCACCACCTTCCCCACTTGAGAGTAGGTCACAAGTGTGTGTGTCCACTATCATCAAAAACCATTATTTGTTTACCCCTGTTATTACATTGGTATATATTTTATGCAAGTATATTATTCAGATGCATGTCTATACTAGAAGTCTTTACTAAAGCCTTCCTTTGGGAAAATATAAATATGACACCTAGGAATACTCCCAGGTTGAAATGCTACAATGATAACCTCCGTGTGCTTGCGGATATATATAATCCATAACCTGCAATGAGTTATCATATGACGGTTCACAATATCATAGCTAGGAACATGGTTTTGATGTCAATACTAAGGAATGCCGAAAGAGCGCCTTACCACATCTCCAAAGTATTGATTATCTAAGCCATGATCCTAGCGTTGCTAGAAGTAGTACCCTCTTGATAGAGGTAAGATTAGTCCCGGTTGACCAAGGTGCTAGGCCGCGCTATGCTGAAACTATCATTAGAAAGGTATCTCTAGCAGCAATGTTGGGAAATGCCACTACAGTATTTCTTAGGGCCATTGCTAGGGATAGATTCTATCTCTATTCTCTGTGATTGCGCTAAGAAATGCCAACACCCTTTCACGTTTACAGGTATGGTAATTATTCTATTACTTCGATCACAACCTTATCTACCTCGATCCCACTTTTGAACACAAGGTGCCCAACAACGATTCCTTCTTGGACCATAAAATGGCACTTCTCCCAGTTAAGCACTAGTTCCTTCTCTTGGCATCTCTGTAAGACTTTGTCTAAGTTTCCTAGACAATGATCGAACGTCTTTCCATAGATGGAGAAATTGTCCATGAAGACCTCCATGATTGTCCATGATCACTGGGAAAAAAGCGGGTGCATTACATAGCCTAAAAGACATGCGTCGATATGCATAGGTTCTGTATGGGCATGTGAATGTCGTCTTGCTTTGGTCAGGGGGTGAATGGGGATTTGGTGATAACCTGAATACCCATCAAGGAAGCAAAAGAAAGAATGCTTCGCCAACCGCTCTAACATTTCATCAATGAAAGGCAGTGGGAAGTGGTCTTTCTTAGTAGCTGAGTTGAGTTTCTAGTAGTCTATACACATCCTCCATCCTGTGACGGTACATTGGGGGATTAACTCGTTCTTGCTATTCTCAACGACCGTCATACCTCCTTTCTTAGGTACCACTTGGATGGGACTAACCCAATCGCTATGTGATACAGGATATATTATCCCTGCATGAAGAAGTTTAAGGACTTCTTTCTTCATGACACTACTGCGGGGGGGCTTTTAGTCCCAGGCTGTAAGGGCCTTTAGTCCCGGCTCAGGAGCCGGGACTAAGAAATCGGGACTAAATGTCCCCCCTTTAGTTCCGGTTCTGAGACCTGGGACTAAAGGTCGACCTTTAGTCCCGGTTGGTAATACCAACCGGGACTAAAAGGTGCGCCGAGCTATGCCACTGGCCGTCCCTTTTAGTCGGTTGGTATACAACCGGGGCTAAAAGTGTTTTTTTTTTTCTTTCCTTCCAATTCATTTTTTATTTTGGTTTTACATTACAATTATATTAGATTTTCTAAATGTGTATTCTTTGCTGCATATACTATATGTAATACGCGCACCTATAATTTATATAGTTTTGAGCATTACACATAAATAAACTATAAAACTATATATATTATACATATGTATAGCTCTATGATAAAGTATTTACACATAAAATTTATAACATTATCCATGCATCTGGATAAAGTATTGTCACCACAAATGTTCTCCGCCACGTAAATATCGTACAAATGTTCATCTTGGTTTGGTTCATTGGTTCATCAGGATTAAAGTAGAACTCGGCGCCGGCCTTGAGAACTTGCTCGTTAAGAAATCCTGTGATTATCTCTTGAATTCCTTTAAGGCGAACCGTATCCAACACCTATTCCTTCCGCCATGACTCCTTCAATAGACATTAATGGAACAAGTATTGATATACATAAGATTTATTTAATAGCAACAAATAAATAAAATGGATTTATTATATATACATGTTACTTACTTTGAGGTCCTCTAGACAAGTCCTTTTTGCATAGACCGTGAGAAACTCACAAACGTAGTAGCCACACAAATTGTTGCCTGGTGGCTGCGGTAGAATCCACTGTAGTAGGATAGGATTAGAAAGTGGCGCTTTTAGATCCGGATGGTGTTTCTCAATGAACCAAGCCCAAACCCTAGCCAAAGATTGGATCATTATTAATTAACTATTGCAGAGTTAAAGAGCAGAAATAATTATTTAAAGATCGAAGTTACCCCTGAATAATATCTATTATATCTTGGTAATCTCCCTGTGGCTTTCTCAAGGAGTAATAGATTACCAAATGACTTTGGAAGAGATCAATGACAATTAGTATCCAGTGAAAGCTGCATTTGTTTATAGAGTCAACATATATATCTTTTTGCTGAATTGAGTAAGTTAAATAATTAAAATGTACATATGATAACAACACTTACCCAAAGTTATAGGGAAAGAGTATATATCTTTTGTTCTTTTGGTTGATCAAGAACCTCCGTAGATTTCTCTCCGTTTGAGGTTTCCTTAAAGCATAGGGGGTCTTCGGGTCCTTGAATATGATATATGGATCAATGAAACCAATCTCCTTATCATTTCTAACTCTGAGGTCCTCATCATGTCTCCGCATATGTATAGTGGGTGTGAGTAATTACTTATACATATACATGATATGTTAGAGTGAGATTATTAAAAGAAAGAATCACTTACAGACAGAAGCAACTGATTAGAGATTTGTCTAGAGCATCCATGTGGCATAGCTGGTGTAACTCATTAAACTGAACATAAATAATATCATCGCCATGGAAGTAATGATGGTCTCTAATTCGGACGCAAATATAGTCATCTGCTTTTCTGCGACACGCTTCGATGTACCACTGGTTTACCAAGTACATTTGCGTACCAAGTTTGCTAAGGGCCACAGGGTTGTATAGACTCTTGCCATATACATATTCCTTCTTCCAATGATCAATTTCTAGAGCACTTTCAATTGGTGCTCCACCGAGCATTTAGGCTAAGCTTAGACCAGTTTCCGTAAAAAATTCATCAAGTTGTTCATAATTCAAATCTCGGTGTTTGTTCTATCACGTTCATGTTTGAACCATATTCATTCCCAATGACTAGCGGGGGCACTGATTGCTTTGATTGTTCCTCGAGCTGTGCGACACCCTTCCGTGCACTTTTTTTCTTTCTTCTTCTATTCATCAATGGACTTGCTGAGAGTGCGATCATAATCTGATAGTGATGATGAATCCTTACGAGCATCATGCATCTTTTTCTGGTGAGCCTCAACCCTTTGCCGTAGAACTTCTGGCCGTAGTAAGAGGCACGGCTTCTCAGGGTTTCGCTTCGCTTCTCTTTAATCCTTCATTTTCTTGAAGAAAGCGTACACATCTGACTTTACCGAGGCATCTAGTTCTGCGGCGGTCTTTTCATAGGGACAGCTTCTGAGGAATAATAGTTTGTTTTTTCTAAGGCTTTCTTCTTTAGCGGCGGGGCGGCCGACGCCTTTGTTTGTGTGGTAGGCCTCTTCTTTAGCGGTGGGTCCACCAGTTTGTATTTGGAGCCATGCATGGAGGCGATGGGACGGCCGGTGGCAGTGTTGGATCTTGGCGTGGAAGCGATGGGGCGGCCGGTGGCGGCGTTGGGGCCCGACGTGAAGGCGATGGAGCCGCTAGTGTTGGCGTTGGACTCCGGTGTGGAGGCGATGGGGCGGCCGGTGTCGGAGCGGGACCTTTAGTCCGTGCAGGCGATGCGGTAGCTGGTGTCAGCATTGGAGCTCGGTGTGGAAGTTGAGGGGATGCAACCATGTCTTCCACTGCATCGTCATCATCCGCAGCACTATGACCTGCTGGTGACCAGCTGTGAAAACAACGAGGTATATGAGTAAACCTCTAATTAAGCCAATACAAAGTTAGTGAATAAATGTATCATCAACTTTCATCCGCACCTAGGGTTAGGTTGATGATGAGGAGGTGGTGGTAGATTACTAGGTGATGCCCCAGGAATAATGATATAGCACTTGCGTCAACAAATGAATGTCTTTTCCGCTTCTTCTAGAGTCTTCTCCCCATCACCTCCTTCAATCTCAAGCTGCACATTGCTGAAACCTTTTTCAACTCTATCCACCGAGACACTAGCATATCCAGGTGGTATTATTGCCCCATGGCATCTTGGTGTCTTTGTAGGGTTGATACGAGATACAACACCGATAGCCACCATGACTGTGGTAGTCCCCTGTGGAATGTGCAGCTCACATGTTGTGAGAGGTTCAGTGATGTCATCTACGGGGAAGCGCAGCCCCACGTCGTCTTGAATCATTGGCACATCTGTGGAAGTGCAACTACTTTTCAACTGACCAGGGGGCTAATGTTGACTCCTGGCTCTGATGCAGTTTGCCTTTGCATGGAACTTACTGCCATCTGCACTTGCCTTTTGATTTTCTCATTCATTCTCTCTTCAAGCGCTTTCTCTCACTGTATTGCTTCTCGAGCCGCTTCGCGTGACCCAAGAACCATTTCCTCCAACCTACGCATCCGCTCTGCCTTGTCGTCCTTCTTTCTCTGGCGGCTTCTATATGTATCTCTGTCTTTAGGGAAGGCATGCTCCCACGACACCTCCCCATAGCCTCTTGTTCGCCCACCGTGTTCAGCATTCTCCAGGGCGTATGTCAGCTCATCCCTATCTCTGTTTGGCTGCCAGCTGCCACTTTCAACCAAGCCTCAGGCATAAGCCATTCTCTCTCCTACTCTCTGGAGCTTTACGCCATACACTATCTTTCCAGTCTCTAGGTCCAGGGTTTTAGGCCAGTTCATTGATTCTGGTACGATCCCCTTGGCAAGAATCTCCTGTTCCAGTCTTTGTCATTTAGGAATAGCACTTATGTAGCCACCTGATCCCAAGTGATGGTGGTAGTGCTTTTGTCTAGCATTTTCTTGGTTCTTTATCATCTGTGCCTTACCCTCATCTGAGTTCTTGAACTGTACAAACTCATCCCAAAAATGCCTCAACTTGACGTAGGCCTTGGTAGTGAAATCCGGTGTCAGGTCATTCTTGATAAAAGTCTTGTACAATTTCTTCTTCCAACCCTAGAATTGTTTGGCCATCTTCTGCATAGCCCAGCTCTTAACTTTCTCCTTCAAAGCTTCATCTTGAGTATCGAGCGTGAAATGTTGAAGGATATCTTGCCAAATTAGTTCTTTGTCATGATCAGAGACAAAACTAATATACGGAGCGTCTTTCCTTTGCCTCCATTCTCGAGCATTGATCGGGATCCTGTACCCTCTTCGAAGTACTTTGCCTGTACCCACAATGCGCGACAAATTTCTTTGCATGTGGTCCAAGTACTTTGCCTGTACCTTCTTCGAATTCTGACAGAATGAACCGACCAAGGGATATACGGCTTCTTGGGGCCTCGCACATTTCTACTCTTCCCGAAAGTTGTCGCCGATCCAGAGGGCTATACGTATGTAGAAACACAAAAAAGTATAAATATATTTATACAAATACCATTTATTTTAATTTCATGTATATACATAATAGATTGTGGATAAACCTCATCGAGGATTGTCTTTCATGATATCTTCATAATCAGCAAATGTAACAGAACCGACCAATTTATAAAAACATAAGTGAAAAATCACTCGCTAAGCAAGTAATCGTCACACTTAAGCCATTATAAACCCGGTAGTCTGGAAATCTCGAAGGATTTCAAACCAAACATCATCAACCAAAATCGTACAAGTTTAGCGTCACCATTCGCACGTTACAACATTTCACAATTAGTTCGACAACATCAGAGTGCGAAAATAAAGTTATTACAAACCAAGTTCTTAAAATCCGAGTAGCGAAAGCCAAGTAGTTTTGAAAGCTCAACCCAACTCACGTATTTTTAAAGATTAATACAGTGCGTTACCCGAGTCTATCCATCAAAAGCAGTTGGGGAGAATATTAAGATTAACCTTGCCCAAGGTCTTCTAGTCCACTGGAAAAAGACAGGTAGCACGGTGCATTCGTGGAAGGTATGTCCGTGCGCACAAACAACAAGCGGGGAAAACCCCGAAAGTACGAGAAGGTACTCAGCTACACTTACCCGATTGACTCAAAATCAAAGACTCCAAGGAGTATGACAGGCTTTATCTGGGGATAGCTTGACTCTTTTGCAAAAAGGCGGTAATAACATTTAAAGTGATAGCTCGGCTTAACCATTCCTATTTATGCTAGGTGAGCACCTATACTATGCATCATAGTATATTAGTCATGATCAAGCAATCAAGTAGTAACCATAATCATAATCATTAGCTTAACCCATCATCATCATTAACCACATTTCATAATCATTACTACGATCTTTGCGGCTCAAGTCAAGATGTTCACCGTCCAGAACGATGGCGATTCGAATCGATTACTCTACCGAGCTCGGGGGTATTCCTCACACAAACCACACTCACCCGTCGGTGAGCTATAGATCACCGTGGCACGTATCCGGGAAAAAAAAAACAAGCACGCGGACTCGCATAGAACCACCGTACCCGGGGACCGCCCCGACGCTTTAGCCAGACCATCTTTGGACCTCGGACTTACTCTTCACGCCCCTCGTGGTCCCCCATCCATCTCCAATACGGTGCGAACGGATCGAGAACCGGCCTGGATAGTGTTAGGCTTCGCGGTCGGAAGTGCTTATCCGGCCAGCTAAATGTGAGGCATGCGTTCAATATGACTTGGGGTACAACAACGGTACGGTCCTTAATCGACATAGACGGAATCATGACGGTCCAACCACCCCACAAGACTCCGCCCGGTCTCCATATATCACAACCATAACCATCAACCAGATGATATCAACATAAGCCTCCCATCAATCATAAGTAACCACCTATACTCGCGGATGATAGGAAATCACCCGACTTCTACCGTCTAAGCAAGCTAAGCATAAGACTCGCCCTAGACTAGTAGGGTATATCAAGGTGGGTAATTCAATGGTAAAGCAAGGATATAATGCATCAACGGTTGCACACAACTCCTATACTTAATGCAACACTCATAAAGCATAATTAGACTGTTAGAAAGCATAGGTAAGTAGATGCTCTGGTGCTTGCCTTGCTCGAAGTCACTAGCGAAGTGGTTCGGGCACTCAGGTAAGTCTTCCTCATCTCCTCCTGCTGGGACCTCCTGCTGGAACTCCTCCTGAGGGTTCTCCTCGATCTCCGAAGGTTGGGGGTCCTCCTGCGAACCTGTATGATGCGATGCACATGCTTAAGTATAGTGAATGCACACACGTATGATGCTCATGAATGAAGATGATTAATAGATCATTTGACAGAGTAGGTGCATATCTCCTCTCTACTAACAACTTAACTCATTTACTGAGTATGTGCATACCTCTTCTCTAAACACTTTTAGAAGTGTATAAAGAAGGGAGGTGTGTATAAGCGCACACACACATACTCACAACACATGTCTAAAGGAAAAGTACACTAATCATGGATACACATCACACTTCAGTTATGGTGCTGCATAACAAGACCAGCAAGCAAAACATAACTAAAAGTGCACAAGAAGTAATTATAGAACCTACTAAAGCACTTAAATCAAAGCCTTATCATTTCATGTGAAACAATAGGCTCGAACTGTGACCTCTGTCTAGACAGTCCAGAAAAATCTACAAAAATTACAGGAGCTACATCATGCTATAACAAGGCCATGGTAAAATTTTCATCACATTTCATCAAGCACAACAGCCTACACAAAAAGATAAAGCCACAGGACAGAATTGCACTTTTAATAACTTTGTACTGTGAAAAGTGTCAAACAATAGATTTCATATTTTTAACTAGAACTTCTTAACACAAGAGCAGTCATCAGAAATTATCAAGGCATAATTCCTCATATTTAATTTATTAAAAATCATTCAAGAATCAGCCTAGAATTGAATTTAAATCATATTCCAATATTTTTATATAGGAATTGCATGAAATATATTTTTCTCAGAATCTACATCACGCAACAAGTCTAAGAAAATAAGAATCACATTTTTCAGAGCACTGTACAATTTACTATGCATTTACTCAGTTTTCAGCCATTTTAAGCAATTAAATAAAACTATACAGAAAAGTATCTCAAAAATTGCATCACATATTTTTCCTAGATAGATCTATTTATCAAGAACCTAGCAAAACAAACCTCACTCAATTTGGATCACAAATGCTCAAGTTATGAATTTAAAAGCATTTAAACCTTTTTCTGGAAAAGAATAAAACAAAAACCGAAACCCTAAAAGCTAGATGCACCCGGTCCATTGGACCAGGGCTCACTGGCACGCGGGCCCAATGGGTCAACCGGCCCCACCGGTCAGCCGACCAGGCGCAGAGCCGGGGGCGGTTGACCCCTTCAGCGGGCCGGGGCGCTAATCTTGGCGGCGGGCACCGGTGGCACCGGCGTGATCCTCACGCGAGGCGGACCCGGAGGCGGGGTTGGTTGCGCGAGTGGCGGTCGGAGCGTCTTTGGCGACGAGCGGCGGCGGGAGCGGCTCGGCATGCCCTTCGCCGGCGACTACTCCGGCGACGGCGTGGGCCAAGGTGAGGGCGCGCGAGCTTCACAAGCTTACGGCGAAGCAAGCCCGTGGGTTTGGTTGCCCCTATTGGGCAGCCTAGAACCCCGACGCTGTGAAGGGGGTGGCCCGGCGGCGGTGACAATGACGGCGAGGCGGTGGCGGGTAGCTAGGGGCCCTAATCGCCTCCGAGCTCACTAGAGTTCGATTCGAGCTCCGGCGACTCGCGCGCCGAAGAGAGCGCAGGGGTGGAGCGGATGAAGGGAACGCGCGGACCGCGAGCTCCGGCCATGGCGGGGCAACGGGCGAAGCCGCTCGCGGCTTACCGGGCGACGCACGGTGCCAAGCGGTGCCGTGAGGTGTAGCGGTCGAAGGTGGAGGTGGTGCGCGTGTTGGCGGTGCTCGGGCGCGCACGGGGTGGGTGAGCACGCCGGCGACGGCGCATGCCGTCGGGCGGCGGCGCTGCGGGCCGCTATCGCGCGAGCGAGGGAGAGCGAGCGAGGCGTAGAGCGAGCGGGTGAGGGAGTGAGCGTGCGCGAGAGAGCGGAGGGGCGGGGGTTTATTTTTGGCGCGGCCGGGTCGTGGCAGGGGCCCACATCGCCGGGCGCATGGTGACCACGCCGCACGGCGCAAGCCGGGAGGGCGAAGCGCGGGCACCCGGCGCGCCGACGCCGGTCGGCCATGACGCTGGCAGCGCTGGGCGCGCAGCGTCGGGCGCGGGGCGATGGGCGAAGCCGGGCCGAAGCGGCCTGGCCGGTTGCAGTGGTCTTTTCTTTTTTTTGAATTTAAATTTAAAACTGAACAAAAACATAAGTTTTGACCAATTTGTGAACCTTTTCAAGAGATGGTCCAAAAATAAAAGTTGTAGAGAATTTTAAACTGAACAACTTCCATTTTGGATTCAACTCAAAATTCCCAACAGATTTTGAAAGATAAATTCATTTTGAATTTAAGGGCAATAAAAGGGAATTTTCAATTTATTTTCTTTTGCTCTAAATTCCACCAAAAGTTTTGCAATAAAATTTGTTAAATCATTTCAAAATGTTGGGCAAGTGGATCCAAACTTGATCAAGTGGTTCGCAAGGTAATTAATTAACTAATTTAAACAATCAACAAATCAAGCATAACTTAAATGCAAGGCACATGAAATGACAATGCAATTTTAGGGTTTATGCTTGATGATGCTCATGCCATATTTTATGAAGATTAAGGTTAATTAATTACTAGCCTAATGCATGCTAAACACTTGAGGTGTTACAGCCCTACCCCTTAAAGAAATCTCGTCCCGAGATTTGGGTTTACTAACCAGGTTTTATGGAATTCGGGATAAACTTCTTTCAGGTAATCCTCTGTTTCCCATGATGCATCTCTATCATCATGGTAGCTCCACATGACCTTGTATGTACGCACCAAACGATTTCGAGTAACTCTTTCTTTACTATCCACAATTCTCACAGGTTCTTCTTTATAGACCAGGTCAGCGGCTAGCCTCAAATCTTGCTCATCGACCCTTTCTTCGGGCACACGCAAACACTTCTTCAACTGAGAAATGTGAAAGATCAGAAAGATAGCACTCATCGACTCTGGTAACTGCAATTTGTAAGCAACTTCACCTCTCCTCTCGAGAATCCTGTATGGACCCACATATCTTGGGGCAAGCTTCCTCTTGGCTCCAAACCTTTTTGTACCCTTTATCGGTGAAACTCTGAGGTATACATAGTCACCTACGTCAAACGTCAAAGGTCTTCTTCTATTGTTAGCATAACTCTTTTGTCGGGACTGTGCAGCTTTCATATGTTCTTGGATGGTTCAAACCTTCTCTTCAGCTTCGGGAACAAAGTCAATACCGTAGTATCTCCTTTCTCCCGCTTCAACCCAGTTCGACGGAGTTCTACACTTTCTGCCATACAAAGCTTCAAACGGTGCCATCTTGATACTTTCTTGATAACTGTTGTTGTAGGAGAATTCAGCCAATGGTAGCCAGGATTCCCACGATCCTTTTGCAGATAGCACAAATGCTCTCAACATATCTTTAAGAACTTGATTAAGTCTTTTTCGGTCGACACAAGTCCGAGGATGATAAGCGGTCTTTGCGTAGTAACTTAGTTCCCATACCTTCATGCAAACGGTTCCAAAAGTGAGCAGTGAACTGCGGTCCTCGATCAGATACTATGGTCTTGGGTACCCCATGTAAACGAACAATCTCATCAATGTAGAGGTCAGCATATTGAGGTGGTCTGTAGGTTGTCTTGACAGGTAAGAAGTGAGCTGACTTGGTTAGCCGATCAATGATCACCCAGATCGAATCATTCCCTTTTTGTGTAGTTGGCAAACCTGTGATGAAATCCATACTGATGTCATCCCACTTCCAAGCAGGAACTGGTAGAGGATTCAGTAAACCTGCCGGCCTCATGTGAATGGCCTTGACACGACAGCAGGTATCGCATCGAGCCACATATGCTGCTATCTCTTTCTTCATCTTTGTCCACCAATATCAAGGTCTCAGATCATGATACATCTTGTTGCTTCCAGGGTGAATGGATAGCTTGGAAAGGTGAGCCTCATCCATTATCTTGTTCTTGAGTTCTCGATCCTTCGGCACGACAAGACGAGTGTCGAACCAAAGTACACCATTGTCATCCAGTCTGAAATGCGGAATTGATTCCTTCTTCATCTTTTCTTTGAGGTGGTAGATACCAGGATCTGTCTTTTGCCCTTCAATGATCTGTTGGTCGAGAGAACACCGAACTTGGATATCATGTAGGACTGCAGGATGCATCAGATTGAACTTCTCTCCAAACAACGGCTTTACGGCATGGTGATGTGTCTTGCGACTCAAAGCGTCTGCAACAACGTTTGCTTTGCCAGGATGATAGTGCACTTGCAAATCATAGTCCTTGATCAACTCTAACCATCTTATTTGCCTCATGTTGAGCTCCTGGGCTGGGTAAAGATGTACTTGAGACTTTTGTGATCGGTGTAGATATGGCAAACATTTCCTAAAAGATAATGTCTCCATATCTTTAATGCATGCACAACCTGCAGACTAACTCCAAATCATGCGTGGGATAATTGACTTCATGCTTTCTCAACCGACGTGAAGCATAAGCAATCACTCGGCCTTCTTGCATCAACACACAACCCAACCCGGTCTTTGATGCATCGCAATTACACATCAAACGGCTTCTCGATATTTGTTCGTGCCAAGACAGGGCGATGGTTAGCAACTCTCGCAAGGTACGAAAAGCTGCTTCACACTCCTCTGTCCAGACAAACTTCTGATCTTTTTGCAGTAGACTCGTCATTGGCTTGGCTATCTTAGAGAAATCCGGAATGAAACGGCGATAATACCGCCATTCCTTTAAAAAAACTCGAATCTCGTGAACCGACGTTGGTGCCCGCCAGTCCATGACCTCTTGTACTTTGTCCGGGTTAACTCGAAATACCATTCTCGGATATGATGTGACCAAGGAAAGCAACTTCCTTCAGCCAAAACTCGCACTTTTTAAACTTGGCATACAGCTTATGCTCTCTAAGTCTGGTGAGCACAACTCTCAAATGCTGGGCATGTTCTTCTTCATTTGCAGAGTAAACCAGAATATCATCCAAAAATACAATCACAAACTTATCCAATTCTGGCATAAAGACTGAATTCATAAGATACATAAAGTATGCAAGAGCATTCGTTAAGCCAAAAGACATAACAAGATACTCGTACAACCCGTATCTAGTAATGAAAGCAGTCTTATGTATATCTGACGGACGAATCTTGATCTGATGACACCCTGATCTCAAGTCAATCTTGGAAAACACTTTAGCTTTAGACAGCTGCTCAAACAGAATATCAATTCTCGGCAGAGGATACTTGTTCTTGACTGTTACGGCATTGAGCGGCCGATAATCAACACACAACCTTAAGGAGTGATCTTTCTTCTTCACAAACAAAGCTGGACAACCCCATTCAGAAGTACTTGGCCTGATGAAACCCAACTTCTTCAGTTCATACAACTGTTTCTTCAACTCTGCTAGCTCATTGGGAGGCTACGATACGGTCTCTTGCAGATTGGAGCTGTACCAGACACTAGATCAATTGCAAACTCAATGTCTCTGTCAGGCGGTAGCCCAGGCAAATCTTCAGGAAAGACATCAGGAAACTCACAAACCACTGGAATCTCAGTAAGAGAAGAAGCTCGGATAGTATAAGTCAACTTGGTCATGTCTGCGACTCGAGGCAATAACACTTGGAAGGTCTCATTACCCAGAGGATCCGTGAGGGTAATTGTTCTATTCCTAGTATCAATCACAACTTGCTTATCTTTCATCCAATTCATCCCCAAGATCACATCCATAGTTAAACCAGGTAATACCACCAAATTAACCCTATATGCTTTATCCCTAATCTCAAAAGTTGCATGCTCAAGCATCTGATTAGATAGAACATCAGCACGAGCAGAGCTGATGCGGTACCCATAATCTAATTGCTTAAGTTCTAACTCATGCGATCGTGCATATGCTTGACTCATAAAAGAATGCGATGATCCAGAATCAAATAAAACAACTGCAGGATGATTGTTGATAAGGAACGCACTGCGAGAATCGGGTTCTCCTTCGGGAATCTCATCCACGGTGGTGTGGTGTGCACGTGCAGGATAGGTCGTCTGCTTCTTCGGGTAGGGACAGTACTTGGTGAAGTGACCCATCTGATTGCAGTTGAAGCACGGGCCCTTCACGGCGGGATAAGCTGCCGTGGGACCAGCAGTCTTGGCTTGAGCTTGAGGTGCAGGTGGATGATAACCCCTCTAATTCTTCGGAGGTGGTGGAGCTGTAGGATTCCTCCTTGGAGCGGGTGCACGAAACCTTGAACTCTGAGCAGGAGGACGATACTGCGGACGATTAGCCATTGGAGGCCTGAACTGAGAAGATCCTCCCTCAAAGCTTCTTTTGCGGTTCTTGGAAGCAGAATGCAGGTTGTTGTTATTCTCCTGAGTTAAGCAGTCACTGATGAACTCATTGAAGGTAGCCCTCGAACTGATGCCCATGGTTTTGGCCATTTTGGTATTAAGACCCCTCTTGAAGCTAGCTATTTTCTTCTCCTCCGTGTCCACATAAGATGGAGCATAGCGAGACAGGTTGTTAAACTCCTGCAGATACTCAGTCATGCTCTTGTTGCCTTGGTTAAGCTTCATAAACTCTGACACTTCCATAGCCATCAACCCAGGAGGTATGTAGGTGCTGCGAAACATCTGAATGAACTGTGCCCAGGTGATAGGAGCATTCGGCGGAAAAGTGGTACGTTGGTGGGACCACCAAATTCCGACCGGACCCTGCAGCTGATGTGCCCCATACTCAACCTTCAATGACTCGGTCATGCGGAGCAGGCGAAACTTGTCTTCCATGGTATTGATCCACTCAAGAGCCTCAAGTGGTTCCTTGGCTTGCAGGAACTTGGGTGGGTCAGTATCGAGGAAGTCTTTGAAAGTGCTATACTGGTTGACATGATGATCGCGATGGCCTCCACGGCTAGTGTTGGCCGTGATATCGCGCAACGTAGCTTCCATGTTATGCCGACCGCCGAGAAACCGTGAAAAAAAAGTTGCTCGCTGGTCAACGGTGGTGGAGGTGGTGGTGGTAGGTCCGCCCCGGGGTTTGCTCCATTACCCCCATTTCCTCCGTTTCCTCCACCACTACCATTCCCTCCGTTGCCTCCATTGCCACCTGCGGTGCCTTCATCCACCATATTGCCACTGGCAGTGCGGCGGGTCCCAACCATCTGCATATTCCGGCAACAAGTAATTATTAGGTGATGTTACAACATTGTAAACAAATGTAATAATCATGCCAATGAATTATTGGAAGAAATAAATTCATTCAACAACACACAGGCATAACGATCCATTTCCACAACTCATAACATCACTAATTAGATTACTGAAATAGCATCATCTAAGGCATACAACATCTAAATTGCCAGCATACATACACTGGACTTTAGGCGTTCGGATAGCACCACAACACATGAAGATCCAAACATACATGAGTCACATCTCATAAAGGTTACATGCCAACAACAAAAGAACAAGAGTGCAACTACGACTAGTGATGAGACTACTAGCCTACTCGTGCTCGCTACCAACGTCGGACTCAGCAGCCAGAACAACGTCGTCGTCAAGTGCGAGGCTTGGGTGCGGAGTGGAAGGTCAGCGTCCTCCTCTCCTCCGTTAGCGTCAATGACGCCAGGCTCCATCTGCAGCTCCAGGCTGGTGGTAAGGATAAACCTGGTTGTACAAAGCACATGGTAGTCCTCGTGCAACTGGTCAATGTACCGCTCACGGTCAAAGAGCCGAGTTGCCCTACCGGGTGGGCATCGTTCCGGCTTCATTCCCTCTGTCACCAGCCTGTGCCATCATCCATGCCGCTGTTCCTCTCATATCGCTCATAGCGTGCAACACGTGCGCGCAAGGTAGCGATCTCCCCCGTTGGCCTCCCTCTCTCACGGGCCTCGGCGTCGTCTCTCGGGTAGCCGTGACAAGCTCTATCTCGGTGCCTCGGGTCTCTCGACACGGTCCGGGTGCCTCTTCTTCCTTTTCTCGCTCCTTCTTCCATAGGGCCTTGTTCCGGGTCATTCATCTTGTACATGCAGGACTGAGTAGCATCCAAAGTCCGCATCATAGCAAACATGTTACTCATTGCCGCGTTGTCACCGCCCTCAATCTCATGAATCCCTCGCCGGCGTTAGCGCCGGGGATCGCTCCCGTAACGTGTCGGCCAGGTCACCACGAGGAAACACTCCCGCCAAGGCCCGAGCCAAGCTCGGCGGGGAAACGCTCCATGATGGTGCGCAAAACGAAGAAGGCGGCTCGCTAGCCCCTCCTCCGGTGTGACTCCGCAGGCACGCTAGGCGCCACCCCTCCCACTCCGAGTCCTCGTGGAGTGGTGGGACGGTAACCTCCACAAAGAACCATGTTGTCCTCGGTGCTCGGCTCCTCGGTCACCCAGAGTACACGGGTCGCTGCTCATCCGTATACCCCACGTGGGCCAACACACGCCAAAGAAGCGTGGGCATCCCAAACTCCTCTAGGAAGTGACACTCCCGGATAGTGGTGCGAGGTGCGAGCTGTCCACGCGGTACACGGCCTCTGATGGACTTGCGAGCAGTCTGCTTGGTGCGGGCCATCTGTTTAGAAATTTATCCCGAGTGAGTCAAGTAATTAGTTATCCAATTTTAATTAACGGAAGTAATCAATTTACAAGGGAAGGTAAATGCAATGACATGAGATGAACAAACATGATGTATGCACGGATCTTACGTTCTCACAAACTTAACAAAAATAATTCTAGCGGATAAATGGTGGCATACAACGTTCTCTCATAGCGTATAACTAAACGTTCTACACGAAGCGCTGTTATGTACCTGCAGAAAATCCACTTCAGCCCATCCCAACAGTATGAATATATGCATTGCAAAATGTAAAGATTAAGTACTCACACGCACGTGCATTCCCAAATACACGCACATGTAGTACAACTACCCAATCCTCGTCCTCATGACGGCATCGTCTCAATAGACGGCACAACCCACAATTAAACACCTTGGTAAGTACATGGTTTTTGATGAGGACATCGCCACGCTGGACGCACCGACGCCATGGTCTTCTCAAAGTTGCAACTCATCTCCAACTCAGCAGCCACGTCACTTTCGGATTCAGCAGACACGTCGTCATTGTTTTGATCATAATTCTCTCATACGACGTCGAAACAAGGCGTGTGAATATGCGTTGGAAAGGGGACGACGACGCCGTCAGTTTGGTTCTGGTCCTAGCTCCAGAACATTCGTGGATCATGCTGTGTGACCACAAAAAGGTGCTGCGACACCTATTTTTGGGCCAACTTGGCCTTGTATCGAGTTGGGCTTGTGGCCCATGTTGTGGGCGCCCCACCGGTGCGCCTCCAACCCTAGGACATTTATATCTTCGTAGCCGCCACCAAATAGACTCGGGTTTTGTTTAGAGTTTAGTTTTCCATCGAGAAACCGAATCGTTCATTGTAACCGTGGTGACAAATCCTTTTACAAATGATCCAGACCCCCATTCTTGATCTCCTCCATGCGTGTCGATTAGTCCTTTGGAACCGAAGTTCTTGAACCTTCAATTGATATTCGCTTCATTCATATTTGCAATTTCAGATTTGCGTGCTGAAACCTTCTTGTTTGTGTTCTTCGATTCGCTGCAGGAACAGCCTTCTTGGCGAGGTCAATCAAGTTGTGCTTGGTTGATAACCAACGGAGCAGTGGTGTAATGGTTGCAGGGTTCGAATCGAGTCTGATTTGAAGCCGGATCGCCAACGTCGAGTTCTCCACCAATCGAACTTACCAATACCTCTCGGAAGATCAGGCCGTGCCTCATCAGTTTTGACATGTAAATACTTCCGGTATCACACTAGCACTCCCTTAGATTGCCGGCTGGACAACCATGCTCTCACAACTCCCACTTACCGAGGCGTAGAGGCATTTTGAACCATACATTACCATTCAAGCAAATGGCACCCATACAATTACCTTGCTGCATGGGCAACAGTGAAAGAAAAATATGATGCAAGCCCCTAAGTTAGTACTTAAATAGCCACCTAGAGTCCTTATTTGGGCATAAAGGATATGACCACTGGCACACTCTTAATTTGCAAACAAGGTTTTCTCTCAAAAGACTTATAGATCTATAAGTTGAAATTCAGTTTTGAAACCAAAATCTTTTGTTTTAAATACACATGTGAACAGTAATCGCTAAACCATGCTCGATGCCACTGTAATGTAACCGACCAATTTATAAAAACATAAGTGAAAAATCACTCGCTAAGCAAGTAATCGTCACACTTAAGCCATTATAAACCCGGCAGTCCGGAAATCTCGAAGGATTTCAAAACAAACATCATCAACCAAGATCGTACAAGTTTAGCGTCACCATTCGCACGTTACAACATTTCACAATTAGTTCGACAACATCGAGAGTGCGGAAATAAAGTTATTACAAACCAAGTTCTTAAAATCCGAGTAGCGAAAGCCAAGTAGTTTTGAAAGCTCAACCTAACTCACGCATTTTTAAAGATTAATACAAAGTGCCACCCGTAGTCTATCCATCAAAAAGCGGTTGGGGAGAATATTAAGATTAACCTTGCCCAAGGTCTTCTAGTCCACGGGGAAAAAGACAGTAGCACAAGCACTGTGGAAGGTATGTCCATCTGCACAAACAACAAGCGGGAAAAACCCCGAGTACGAGAAGGTACTCAGCTAGACTTACCCAACTGACTCAAAATCAAAGACTCCAAGGAGTATGACAAGCTTTATCTGGGGATAGCTTGACTCTTTTGCAAAAAGGCGGTAATAACATTTAAAGTGATAGCTCAGCTTAACCATTCCTATTTATGCTAGGTGAGCACCTATACTATGCATCATAGTATATTAGTCATGATCAAGCAATCAAGTAGTAACCATAATCATAATCATTAGCTTAACCCATCATCATCATTAACCACATTTCATAATCATTACTACGATGCCTTTGCAGCTCAAGTCAAGGTGTTCACCGCCCAGAACGATGGCGATTCGAATCGATTACTACCGAGCTCGGGGGTATTCCTCACACAAACCACACTCACCCGTCGGTGAGCTACAGATCACCGTGGCACGTATCCCAGAAAAAAAAACAAGTACGCGGACTCGCATAGAACCACCGTACCCTGTGGACCGCCCGACGCCTTAGCCCGCCCATCTTGGACCTCGGACTTACTCTTCGCGCCCCTCGTGGTCCCCCATCCATCTCCAATACGGTGCGAACGGATCGAGAACCGGCCTGGATAGTGTTAGGCTTCACGGCCGGAAGTGCTTATCCGCCGCCTAAATGTGAGGCATGCGCTCAATATGACTTGGGGTACAACAACTGATACAGTCCTTAATCGACACACGACGGAATCATGATGGTCCAACCACCCCACAAGACTTCGCCCGGTCTCCATATATCACAACCATAACCATCAACCGATGATATCAACATAAGCCTCCCATCAATCATAAGTAACCACCTATACTCGCGGATGACAGAAATCACCCGACTTCTACCGTCTAAGCAAGCTAAGCATAAGACTCGCCCTAGACTAAAGGGGGTATATCAAGGTGGGTAATTCAATGGTAAAGCAAGGATATAATGCATCAACGGTTGCACACAACTCCTATACTTAATGCAACACTCATAAAGCATAATTAGACTGTTAGAAAGCATAGGTAAGTAGATGCTCCGGTGCTTGCCTTGCTCGAAGTCACTAGCGAAGTGGTTCGGGCACTCAGGTAAGTCTTCCTCGTCTCCTCCTACTGGGACCTCCTGCTGGAACTCCTCCTGAGGGTTCTCCTCGATCTCCGAAGGTTGGGGGTCCTCCTGCGAACCTGTATGATGCGATGCACATTCTTAAGTATAGTGAATGCACACACGTATGATGCTCATGAATGAAGATGATTAACAGATCATTTGACAGAGTAGGTGCATATCTCCTCTCTACTAACAACTTAACTCATTTACTGAGTATGTGCATACCTCTTCTCTAAACACTTTTAGAAGTGTATAAAGAAGGGAGGTGTGTATAAGCGCACACACACATACTCACAACACATGTCTAAAGGAAAAGTACACTAATCATGGATACACATCACACTTCAGTTATGGTGCTGCATAACAAAACCAGCAAGCAAAACATAACTAAAAGTGCACAAGAAGTAATTATAGAACCTACTAAAGCACTTAAATCAAAGCCTTATCATTTCATGTGAAACAATAGGCTTGAACTGTGACCTCTGTCTAGACAGTCCAGAAAAATCTACAAAAATTACAGGAGCTACATCATGCTATAACAAGGCCATGGTAAAATTTTCATCACATTTCATCAAGCACAACAGCCTACACAAAAAGATAAAGCCACAGGACAGAATTGCACTTTTAATAACTTTGTACTGTGAAAAGTGTCAAACAACAGATTTAATATTTTTAACTAGAACTTCTTAGCACAAGAGCAGTCATCAAAAATTATCAAGGCATAATTCCTCATATTTAATTTATTAAAAATCATTCAAGAATCAGCCTAGAATTGAATTTAAATCATATTCCAATATTTTTATATAGGAATTGCATGAAATATATTTTTCTCAGAATCTACATCACACAACATGTCTAACAAAATAAGAATCACATTTTTCAGAGCACTGTACAATTTACTATGCATTTACTCGGTTTTCAGCCATTTTAAGCAATTAAATAAAACTATACAGAAGAGTATCTCAAAAATTGCATCACATATTTTTTCTAGATAGATCTATTTACCAGGAACCTAGCAAAACAAACCTCACTCAATTTGGATCACAAATGCTCAAGTTATGAATTTAAAAGCATTTAAACCTTTTTTCTCGAAAAGAATAAAACAAAAACCGAAACCCAAAAAGCTAGATGCACCCGGTCCATTGGACCAGGGCTCACGGGCACGCTGGCCCGGTGGGTCAACCGGCCCCACCGGTCAGCCCGGCCAGGCGAGCCGGCGGTTGACCGGTCCTAGCCCGGCGGCGAGGCCAGCATAAATGGCGGCCGGTGGCGGCGCGTGATCCTCACGCAGGCGCACCCGAGGCGGGGTTGGTTGCGCGAGTGGCGGTCGGAGCGTGCCGGGCGACGAGCGGTGGCGCGGAGCGGCTCGGCATGCACTTCACGGGCGACTACTCCGGCGAGGACGGTGGGCCAAGGTGATGCGCCAAGGAAGCCACAAGCTTACGGCAAGCTAGCCGTGGGTTTGGTTGCCCCTATTGGGCAGCCTAGAACCCCGACGCGGTGAAGGGTGGCCCGGCGGCGGTGACAACGACGGCGAGGCGGTGGCGGGTAGCTAGGGGCCCTAATCGGCTCCTCCGAGCTCACCGGAGTTCGATTCGAGCTCCGGCGACTCGCGTGCGCGCGCCAGAGAGCGAGGGGTGGAGCGGATGAAGGGGGAACGCGCGGACCGCGAGCTCCGCGAGCTCCGGCCATGGCGCGCGGCGGCGGCGGCAGCCGTTCGCGGCTTACCAGCGGGCGACGGCGGTGCCAAGCGGTGCCGTGAGGTGTAGCGGGCGAAGGTGGAGGTGGTGCGCTGTTGGCGGTGTTTCGGCCAAGACGGGCGGTGGCGATCACGCCGGGCGACGGGGCGTATGTGGCATGGGCGGCGGGCGCCAAGCGAGGCCGGCCTGCGAGAGCGAGAGAGAGCGAAGCGAGGCGAGAGCGAGCGGGTGAGGGAGTGAGCGCGGCGCGAGAGAGTAGAGGGTGGGGTTTCCATTTCGGGCACGGGCGGGTCGCGTGGCGGGGCCCACATCGCCGGCCAAGCATGGTGACCACGCCAAGACGGCGGCCGCGGAGCGCTGGCGCCGGGCGCCGACGCCGGTCGGCCACGACGCGCGGGCGCTGTGGGGCGGGCGTGCGGCGGGCGTGGGCCAATGGGCCGAGCCGGGCCGAAGCGGCCCGGCCGGTTGTAATCGGCCTTTTTTTTTTTTTTGAATTTAAATTTAAAACTGAACAAAAACATAAGTTTTGACCAATTTGTGAACCTTTTCAAGAGATGGTCCAAAAATAAAAGTTGTAGAGAATTTTAAACTGAACAACTTCCATTTTGGATTCAACTCAAAATTTCCAACAGATTTTGAAAGATAAATTCATTTTGAATTTAAGGGCAATAAAAGGGAATTTTCAATTTATTTTCTTTTTGCTCCAAATTCCACCAAAACTTTTGCAATCAAATTTGTTAAATCATTTCAAAATGTTGGGCAAGTGGATCCAAACTTGATCAAGTGGTTCGTAAGGTAATTAATTAACTAATTTAAACAATCAACAAATCAAGCATAACTTAAATGCAAGGCACATGAAATGACAATGCAATTTTAGGGTTTATGCTTGATGATGCTCATGCCATGTTTTATGAAGATTAAGGTTAATTAATTACTAGCCTAATGCATGCTAAACACTTGAGGTGTTACAAAGAAAGTACCGACTCCCATCGTCTACTTCATTGCTATTGTCATCACCTTCGACTTTCAAATATTGATTTGCGCTACTGTTGATGAGGTCCATCATTGCATCGTCCATGTTGTCATTCGGGTCGGCCATTTCTGTAAATATAAGTGTAAGACGTTAGATTTATTTATCATGGTAAAAATAAAAATAGGAATATATGACAATCTTTATACACTCGGGGATTAGGGTTTTGTGATCCGATTAGGGTTTCAAGAACATATTCATCATTCGTTTAGGGTTCCACATCAAGTGTCGATGATTCGACGCATCAAGTGATCGTGACAGGGTTTCGATGCATGTGTGTGATAGGGTTTACTATTTATTATATGTCAACACTTAGGGTTTCCAATCAAGTCTCGATGTGCTACGCACCTATGCATACACAGTGTCGATGTGACAGGGTTTCTTCATGTTCTTGTTTTCTTTTCTGGATCGATATCGAGTTATTAGGTGTCTAATTTTTATTCTTATGTTTTCTGTATTTTAATCAGGTTTACTTAGAATCTAAAAAATCTATTTGAATTAAATGAGAAGATGTGAGCCATATAAGCATGACTTGTGATGAGTCCGAGTCGCATACACAAAAATCAACTTGGCGGGATCGTGATCGGCTTATTGTTTCATTATCGAACACATTCATCACCGTTTAGAGTTTCGCATCCAGTGTTGATGGTCGTGGCAGGGTCATGACATTAACTTGGGTCACGATCGCATTAGCGCATGGTCCGTGACATGCATCGACAAAAGGAAAACAACGTATACTTGGTTCGTGACATGCATCGGATTCGGCTCGACAAGAGGAAAACAACGTATACGTGACATGCATCTCGGCTCGATGGCTGGTGGCAAAACGATCTTGGCTCGATGGCCGGTGTCGGTGTTAGAGCTCGTTGCTAGGGTTTAGTGCTCTGTCGGCGGCTCCTGCAGAGAGATGCTATCGGCTCGATGGCCGGCCATATCACCCACATACACATACAAATTAGGCTCGGCTCGATGGCCGATGACACAACACATGAAATGCACGGCATGGCGTCGCGTGCGTGGCGTTGCTCACCGAACAGCGTGAAGTCGTCGACGGTCCGCGGAGCCGCTGCTAGGGTCGCCAGCGGCTCGGTGGAGGCAACGGAGCGCAGTGAAGTTGACGGCAGGGTAGAGCGCGGTGGAGACCGGGAGGTGCAGCGGCCGGGTTGCAGCGGGTCGCCGGCAGCTCGGTTGGGCGCGGGCCGGAGAGGATGCTGCGGGGCTCGGGTCGCCGGGGGCGCCGGGTTGGCACGCTGCCGGGAGAGGGCCGGGCTGTGCCGCCGGCCGGTGTCGCGAGGGTGAGGGCCGGGTCGCCGGTGAGCGGCAGCCGGCTCAAGGACGGCGGGGGAGCGGTGGGCTTGGGGACGGGGGGAGGCGGCACTATCTAGGCGGCCGGTGGCGAGCGCGCACATGGATGGTGGGGGGAGAGCCCGTGCGCGCAGATGAGGGGCAAGCCAGCTGGCCAAGACGCGAGGAGACGGCGAGGGAGACGGCCTAAGCGTGGAGATGGCGGGGGTCAAAGCTGAGCACTCAAGCAGCCGATGGGTGGCAAAAGGGGCGGGCGGGCAAGACGCCGATTCTCCGGGCGAGAGGAAGAAGAAGCTCGGCCTGTGGCTTAAGTACCTGCAGGCATCTTTAGTCCCGGTCGAGCCATGGCCCGGGACTAAAACATCTTTAGTCCCGGGTGGAGCCACGGACCGGGACTAAAGGTATGACCTTTAGTCCCGGATGGTGCCACGGCCCAGGACTAAAGGTGCCTTTAGTCCCAGGGTGTTTATACGGCCCGGGACTAAAGGTGACTTTTGGCGCCCTACTATTTAGTTTCCGGGCAGTTTCCATTTGGGTTTTCTTTTTTTCTATATTTATAATAAATATGTTAAATCTTATTAATTGTCTAGTAAATTAAAGACTAGGCAAAAAAATTTTTGAAAAATAACAATCGTATTTCCTTTTTTTCTAATTGCACACTAGAAAATTTTGAAACATAAATTATTTTCTTACCTTATAATAGCAAACATAAATATAAAAAACAATTAGTATTTTGTTAATGCAAAAATATATTGCTCAATTAAAATATTTAAAACTATAGGTTTTCGACAGGGAATTTATTTTTACAATATTCTAACATAAATTTTTTCATTTATCATCCTTCATACTCCAAATACGCGACACAGAAATTCACCATTAAATAGGATTTTTATTTGAAGGATAAATTTTTTATTTTTCGGGTGCCGGATTGGTCTCAAATTTTTTCTTAGCGTCCACATGCTTCACAGAGATCCATGTGCCCTTTCATCGTAAAAAGGAATTTCATTTCAAAGGATATAAAACAAGAAAACATGATACAAACATCTGAAGTTACAATTGTCACATCTAATCTCTAATACACACTATTTATTAAACATCACTATAGATCAAGCGGGCACAGTCATGAACTTCTTGACGTATGATCCTTGGTTATGATCATGCTGTAACCATGGAGTGTCCCGGTATTTATCAGAATGCTTGGGTCTTTGGACACACTGAGGGGTGGGATTCGGTCATCCCTTTCATAATCTTCTAAAATGTCTAGCTTCTCCTCAATTCCCATAATGTTTCTTTTCCCTAAAAGAACTATGTGGCGTTTTGGCTCATTCATTGATTTGTCATCGTTTTTCCCTCTCTTGGGTTCTGTAGGCTTGTCTTTTACATAGAACACTTGATTCACATCAGCAGCAAGGACAAATGGTTCACCTTTGTAACCAATATTGTAGAGGTCCACTGTTGTCATTCCATAATCCTTGTCGACTGATACCCCGCCTCCGGTCATCTTCACCCTTTGGCACCGGAACAAAGGGACTTTAAAATTAGGTGCATAGTCTAGTTTCTAAATCTCCTCTATGTGGCCATAATATGTTTACCTCTTTCCATTCGGGTCTGTGGCATCTACATGGACACCACTATTTTGGTTTATGCTTCTTTTATCTTGGGCTAGGGTGTAAAATGTATTTCCATTTATCTCGTAACCTTTGTACGTGAGGATATACCATGATGGTTGCCTAGCCAACAAATACAGTTGCTCATCAATCTTATCATCACCCTGACATTCTTTTCGTAACCAATCGCTGAAAGTGTCCATGTGCTGACGCATAATCCAAGCTTCATTCTTCCCTGGATACTGAGATCATAGGAACTCCTTGTGTACCTCGACATACGGCTCCACCACAGAGAAGTTTTGAAGAACTGTGTAGTGCGCTTTATTAAAATAATCGTACCTCGTACCGATATTTGTTT
The DNA here is from genome assembly GCA_015844335.1 of Chrysopogon serrulatus. Classification (NCBI taxonomy): domain Eukaryota; kingdom Viridiplantae; phylum Streptophyta; class Magnoliopsida; order Poales; family Poaceae; genus Chrysopogon; species Chrysopogon serrulatus. Next base: position 241,205 of record JADLZL010002187.1, read on the forward strand.
TCCTCCCTAGTGTTCCCTTTTCACTCAGTCTCCCCTCGTGTCGCGATTCAGGAACCCTAATTGGGTCAAGTTTAGGAATGAAGTCAACACAGAACTCAATGACCTCCTCTGTCCCATAGCCCTTTGCGATGCTTCCTTCTCGTCGAGCACGCTGGTGAACATATTTCTTCAGGACTCCCATGAACCTCTCAAAGGGAAACATATTATGTAGGAACACGGGACCAAGAATATTGATCTCCTTGACCAGGTGAACTAGAAGGTGTGTCATGATATTAAAGAAGGATGGAGGGAACACTAACTCAAAGCTGATAAGACATTGAACCACATCTTTCTGTAAAGTAGCTAGTTCTAGTGGATTGATTGCCTTATGAGAAATTGCATTGAGGAACGCACACAACTTCATGGTGGTCAGACGTACATGTGGAGGTAGAATTCCTCTTAAAGCAACAGGAAGCAATTGCATCATAAGCACGTGGCAGTCATGCGACTTTAAGTTTAGAAATTTCTTCTCTGGCACATTTATTATACCCTTTATATTGGAGGAGAAACCAGATGGGACCTTGATGCTGCTTAAGCATTCGAACATGATTTCTTTCTCTTCATTGCTAAGAGTGTAGCTAGCAGGTCTTAAGTAATGACGTCCATCATCTGTCTACTCTGGATGCAGGTTGTCTCGTTCATTCATGCGCTGCAAGTCCTGTCGTGCTTCAAGTGAATCCTTAGGCTTCCCATACACACCCATGAATCCTAGAAGGTTGACACAAAGATTCTTTGTCTGGTGCATCACGTCGATCGCATTGCGGACCTCTAGGACTTGCCAATAGGGTAGCTCCCAAAATATTGACTTCTTTTTCTACATGGGTGCGTGTCCCATAGCGTCTTTCGGAACAGGTTCGCTGCCCTGTCCCTTACCAAAGACTACTTTCACATCCTTGACCATCTCAAGTACATCTTCCCCAGTTCTGTTGTGAGGCTTGCACCGGTGGTCTGGCTTACCTTTAAAATGCTTGCCTTTCTTTCTAACCTGGTGATTCATAGAAAGAAATCGACGATACCCAAGGTACATGACCTTTCTATATTTTTTTAAATATATACTGTCAAGATCATCAAAACAGTGTGTGCATGCATTATATCCCTTGTTTGTCTGTCCTGAAAGATTACTTATTGTAGGCCAATCATTGATTATCACAAACAACAATGCTCGCAAGTCAAAGTGTTCCTGTTTGTACTCATCCCACACATGAACACCTGTTTGGCTCCATAAAAGTAGGCGCTCCTCAACTAAAGGCCTCAGATAGACATCGATGTCGTTGCCGGGTTGCCTCGGGCCGGCCTTGGATGAGCATCGGCATCATAATAAACTTCCGCTTCATGCATAACTATGGAGGAAGGTTGTAGATACATAGAGTAACAGGCCAAGTGCTATGACTACTGCTCTGCTCCCCAAAAGGATTCATACCATCCATACTTAAAGCGAACCTTAAGTTTCTTGTGTCTTTTGCAAACTCCAAAAATTCTCTATTTATTGCTCTCCACTGGGACCCATCAGCAGGGTGTCTCAACATGTTGTCTACTTTACGGTCTTCTTTGTGCCACCGCAACAACTTTGCATGGTCCTTGTTTCTGAATAGACGTTTCAGGCGTGTTATTATAGGAGTATACCACATAACCTTTGCAGGGATTTTCTTCTTGGGACGTTCTTCCCCCTCAACATCGCCAGGGTTATCTCGCCTGATCTTATACCATGATGCTTTACATACGGAGCATTCATCTAAATTCTCATAGTCCTTGCCACGGTACAGGATGTAGTCCTTAGGACATGCATGTATTTTCTGGATTTCTAATCCCAATGGGCAAACGACCTGTTTTGCTTCGTACATAGTGGTGGGCAATTCATTAGGCTTCAGAAGCATCTTCAATAATTGCCCAAATGCCTTATCGGATACACCATTCTATGCCTTCCATTGTAACAACTCCAAAGTGTTGTACTCAACTTTTTTTGTCCATCTTCGGCGGACGGGTATAGTAATTTCTTGTGATCCTCTAGCAAGCGGTCAAACTTTGCCTCTCCTTTTCACTTTCACAATCTCTTTGTGCATCACGAATGACATCACCAAGAGCATCATCTTCAGCGGGTGTGCCTTCTGCCCCTACCTCTTCTTCACCTTCTCCCATTGCAGTATCATCGAAGTCACCGTATTGAGCAATAATGTCGTCAGGCTCCAATTGTTCTTCTTCACCTTCTTCCATCATAATCCCGGTTTCTTCGTGCTTGGTCCAACAAATATAGTTTGACATGAAACCCGACTTCAACAAATGTGAGTGAAGACTCCTTGAGCTTGAATATTCCTTCAAGTTCTGACACAAGGCACATGGGCAGCATATGAATCCATCCCGCTTGTTTGCCTCAGCCACTCTTAAGAAATAATGCACTCCATCAATGAACTCTTTGGAGCGGCGATCGGTATTGTACATCCAATGGCGTGTCATCATCTGCATTATATGACATATGACATATTTAAATATCTCATTTTTGTAAACAAATGAAATTTAAAATTAAATATCTCAAATGACGTATCACATAATCTGGCATGCATACTAGCTAGCAAAGAAAGATACACTAATCTAATGCTTGATCTAGAAATAATTTTATAATATAAAGTGTTATAGATTTCACTAATTAATCCATGAAATGTGGTATGCATAATAGCAATGGAAGGTATTATAAACAAATGAAATTAAAAAACCACGGTATGCATAATAGCAATGGAAGGTATTATAAACAAATGAAATTAAAAAACCACAATGTTTTCTATTTTTCTAACTAATCTATGAAATGTGGTATGCATACTAGTTATAATTAACTAATTAACCCGGTCACAAATTGTAAATTAAAGTATTATAAATTTCTAATTTTTTTTATACACAAATTAAACTAACAAATAATCTAAAATTCTCTATTTCTAATTTTTCTAAACAAATGAAATTAAAAAAACCACAATGTTCTCTATTTTTCTAACTAATCCATGAAATGTGGTATGCATACTAGTTATAATTAACTAATTAACCCGTTCACAAATTGTAAATTAAAGTATTATAAATTTCTAATTTTTTCTAAACTAATTAAAATAAAAAACCCTAATATCACTATTTCTCTAACTAAACCATAAAATGTGGTAGACATAATAGTAATGAAAGATGTATACTAATTTTTAGGGTACTAATTGTAGTTGCCTTCATTGAAATATTCAAACGATCAAGTGATTGAAGTTTAAAATAGCGTAGAAATCATAAAATAAAAAACTACATATATAACACCAGGAAATGACATATGCTACTGCTAAAACTTGAGAAGATGAAGCTAGTAACCTCTTAACAAGTCGATGACGGTGTAGAAGTGATGAAATGGATCAATGGCCAGAGATGAGAGCAAGAACCAAGCAAGAACACATGAAGAACAAAGCACAAGTCAGAGCTCGGGCTCGGGCAGAGGAGGAAGAAGAGTTCAAATATGGGGAAGGCACATTTAATCCCGGTTCCTACTACCAACTGGGACTAAAGTCCATCATTTAGTCTCGGCTGGTGCCACACACTAGGACAAAACCTTTAGTCCCGGTTTGTAACACCAACCGGGACTAAAGGGTGGCCTTTAATCCCGGTTGGTGACACCAACCGGGACTAAAGTCCCTACTGCCACCATAGTTGTTGGGCAGGGGACTTTTAGTCCCAGTTGGTGTCACCAACCGGGACTAAAGATGTTTTTGTCTCGGACGCTATTGTGGCCGAGACTATTGTTCATTTTGGCGAAGCGACCAAAGGCCTGTTCTGTAGTAGTGTGACTTCCCTCGCCACATCATTGAGTCTTCGCTGAGGCTCACGGGATGGTGTGCTAGATGGGGTCTATTGGTATGCGATGAGTGCAGAGAGTCAGGCTAATTCCCTTGAGGTCTTGAAAAGAATAGCCAAAAACTGACCTATGTTCCTCTAGAATGGTGATGAGTTTAGATGTTTCCTTATCAAAAAGCTTATCACTAATGATTATAGGAGTTTCTTTGTCACCATTTAGGAAAGCATAGCGTAGGCCGGTTAGCAAGGGTTTTAGCTCGATAGGAGGTTTTGTCGCGGCTTCCTCTTTAGGAAGTTTAAAGGTTTCTCTTGGCTCATCCTCCTCTTCTACAAAGAGTTTGGCATCGTTTTCTAAGGATGTCTCAGGAGATTCAAAGGGTAGAACCGACAATACTTCCTTGGGCTGGTCATAATAGGGCAGGGATTCTGATACTGAGTTTTTAGCTCGAGTGATTGAAATAGAAAAGGTTTCCCTCCCCACCTTGATGTTTAAATCCCCTGTTTTCAAAGGTTCTAACATGAAATGTTCGACAAGGTGCCCAATTAAGATGTCAAATTCTTGCACATCTAGGATATGAAAATCAAGGATTATTTCGACATCTCCGTGCCTAACTGAAATAGCGTGGATAACCCCAATCCCTTCTTGAACTATTTTTGGAGCTAGCCTAAAGAGTTTATATGTCAGAGAAAAGGGCTCTTTACCAAACTAGGTAAATGCAAAAGATGCTGACATTATGTTTGCTCCAACATTGGGGTTATACTGTGCTTCCACCATGACTCCATGGATTTTACAAGGAAGGATTGAGGCGGGGTTGTGGATCAAGATTACTTCACTCGAACAATCCCCCTCTTCTAACCATTCACTACTCATGATCACAATCAACTCCTTCATAGTTTCTTTAATAAGGTTGTCATCATTATAAACCATGGGAGTGACAGGAATTGGTTGCTTTTTTTGGCAAGAATATCTTGAGGTATTCCCAAATTCCTCGAAAAGAGCATCCTCAAAATCGAGGAGATCCGAGGATTGAGAACATTCCTTTGGACATTCTTGTTTGGCTGAGGGTCTCTCTAGAGATGTTATGGGTTTGGATAAGGCCGCAGAGACTTTCTCCAGACATGGGGGTATTTTTTAATATATGGGTCAGCAATGCTTCCCCCTCTATTGTGGTGAGGTGATTAAAGGACCCTCCAGCAGAAACGTCTAGATGTAAGGTAGATTTCCTGCTAAGCCCTAACCAAAAATGCTGCAAGAGCATGTGGTTGGGTATAGACAAGTATGGGCCTGAGTGTGACATAATTAGGAACCAATCCATGCTGCCCCTATGGTTCTCTCTTTTTGTTGAAAGTTTAAGATCTCTTGTCGTAGGGAAGCAATTCATGATATAGGGAAGAAGGTGAGACAAAATCTGTTCCTCAATTCTTCCCAATCCCCAGGTACCTTCCCTACGTTTTGGGTGTACCACTGTTTTGCTCTCTCATTAAGAGAAAAGGGAAACAATTTCCACCATAAGGTTTCTTGTGACATGCCTATGATTGTCAGGCATGCACAGAGCTGCTCAAACTCCCATAGGTGATGATAAGGATTCTCATAATCTAGACCTAGAAAAGGTTGTTCCTGAATCATGGCTATAAAGCCAGGACGGAGCTCGTAGTTTGTGGTTGTGATAGATTTTGAGGATTGTGGTGGTTCTACAAACTCGCCCTTTGGAGTGAAAAAGTTTTGGATAGATGTGTGCTCCATTTGAAAAGATAAAAGAAAAGAAAGATAAAAAGAAATGATACACAGGCGAACTAGGTTCGAAGACTAGAATGACAACCGTTCCTCGGTAACGGCGCCAGAAATGCTTGTTGGTATTTCTTAACGTAAGCAGAAAAGTCCGCAAGCGCACGGAAAGTACCGTCGTAGCACTTCACCCGGTGGTATTTAGGGTATCATATTTCCTCGAAGAACGGATGGGTTCTAGCTTCTAAACTTAGCTCTACCAGAAGATGAAGAAGGGTAGTTTGGGTAATGAGGTTTGTCTACAGATTAGAGAATCTAGGAGATGATAACTTGGCTACTATTACCTTACTTCGGGCACTGGCATACACCTGGTCTGCCAAGCGATACCGGCCTGTAGCTCTACACCACACCCAAACATGGAGTGTGAGGCAAACGAAGGTAACTTCTAGCTCAAACATCACGTCTACGCTGTCGGTTACTACTCTAGCGTTGGCCAGGAACTTCCGTCTTTATCAGGAGTCCTCTACTAGAGTACCCACCACAAGGACGGACAACGAACCCGTAAGAGAATAGTAAACAAGATAACTCTGATAGAGACTCACCACCGTAGATGAACACAAACATTGTACTCCAAGTAGTACTCGGTTCGTAGAGGTACAAGCTGAGAGGGAACCGACACCTCCGGTTCTCCGCCTCTTCTAACCTAGACTCCGGGTACAAGAAGTAGAGAAAGCCGACAATCCTAGATTCCTCCTTCACTCTTTCCTCACTCACTCCCTACACTAATCTAGCTAGGCAAGAGTGGAAAATGGAGCTTGCTCCTCTTCTTCTTCTGGTGTATGATGTTGTGTGTAGAGGAGGGGGTGAGGGTCTCCTTTTATACTACCTAGAGGTCAGTTTGGGGCAATAACCAACCTATACCGCCTCTAAGAGCATTAATTGTACCCGCCTGAGAAGAGTGGGCCCGAGAGGCGGTGCTGGGGGTGCGGGCGCACCCTGGTGCGGCTGCACCAGGGGTGGCCCTGCTGGCCACCGCCCTTCTCTGGTTGGTTCCTGACTGGACCTGGATCTTGTTCTTCGTGGGTGCATAGCCCAGTTGCGTTCTGATATTCTTGGTCTTGTTTGTTTTGCTTTTGGGCTTGGGTTGTATCTATGAATATTTCTTCCTTTTTGGCCTAATTGATGTTCTTTTCATCTTTGACCTGAAAATATACAAAATTCACCAAAATTATGGAATTGGTTGGTATATAAGCCCTATGTCTAGCTTTGGTGATGTTTTGTCATTAATTTATACAAGTGTTGGTGGTATAGAATGTGAGTTAAGGACCACCAACACTCGACATGAGGGCAGACTATATGGGTGTGGGAGGATGGGACAGAAATCATTCATCCTGTTAGACTACTATATTGTCCTCGAGGCGCATCATAGCATCCTATATCAGCTCTCGATAATGGAGCCTTTGATTGAGCAACACATGCAAGAGCTATGCGATCATAACCTTAGGCAAATAGAGGATTGGGTAACAAAGCAACACAAGCGTCGATTCACCACATGGCTAATAGAGCAGAACATTTCAAATGGAGAAACAATTGAACAACAAACTATCAAGAGGTTGGCAGCTGGACCATCGCGATTGGTCACAACATGGCACACCTATGACATTAGTGGTTTTACAATTTGTACCAATTCCAGGGACAAAAAGAGCATGGCACAAAACAGCGGTGTTAGGTGCGAGGCCATAGATGATAATGATGAAATTACTACATACTTTGGCTTTATTGAGGACATATGGGAACTAGACTACGATTTATTTTGGACCCCTGTATTTCGATGCCAATGGGTTGAAGACAAATATGTCATAGTGGACAACTATAAGCTGAGAGTTCTTGCTAACCATGCCGTACAGGTCTTCTATACCGAACAGATCTTTTCTGAGGAAGAGAAAAAAAGTACTGATAAGACCAAGCATGTAGTTCTCTCTGGAAAGCAACAAGCTTTAGGAGTTAATGGTGTAATTGGCCTTGATGATTTTAATCAGTTTGGATAGATGTCTCTCTTTATAAATCATCCGTCCAAGATAAGAAATGTTGAACGAAATATCCTAAAGAATTCATTGCCATGGTTGCGCAAAGATGGAGAAGGAAGAACAGTAGCTGGCTACCTTCTATTTAAATTAAATATTAATTTTCATGTGTAATAATTTATCAGTTATAATTTATACTCATGAAATGCTCTCTCTTGGTGTTGCTTTTCAAGTTATTTAAGTAATTTTCTCTCTACTTGTTTAAGTCTTTTTCTTTCTACTTGTTTAAGTCCTTATTTTTCTAAACACTAATCTCTAATCATCACTTCTATAAAGCTCTATAATAAATAGATATATATTTAAAAGAAATATATAGCACTATAAAGCTTTATACATAAAATAAAAGAAAAACTTTATACATAATATAAAAGAAAAACTAAAAGAAATATAAATCTCTATAGTATTTAAAAGAAATATATAGTTTATGTATAATGCTCTATAATATTTAGTATATATTTAAATGAAATATACAATTTATGTATAAAGCTCTAAAAATGTAGTATATAGTTTATGTATAAATCTCTAAAAAATTTAGTATATATATAAAGAAATATTTAGTATATAACTAAAACAAATATATTTTTCATGCATAGATAATATCACATCTCAGTATATAATTAAAAGAACTATACATATCCATTATGAATAAAGCAGTATAGTATTTACATTATGTATATAATAATTGAAAGAAATATACACATGATGTACAAATTTAAAATAAAAATATAAAAAACAATTTCCACAGGCGGTTGGCTATGTCAACCGCCTGGAAATCATTTCCACTGGCGGTTAATGTTGTCGACCACCTGTGGAGATCGTTTCCACCGGTGGTGGTCTATGTTAACCTACGGTGGAAATGGCGTTCTATATATACAACAAGCGCGGCACACTTAGAATTTTTCAACTCCAAAGTGGACGCGAATACAAGGAAGGGACGCCGTCGGGCTACACCCGCGCCACCACCGGACCTCCGTGCCGGCCACCGAGGGCGCGCCGCCCACGCACTCACCGAGGGAAGTCAGCGCCCGGCACCATGGTCCCAGCAGCCATCATTTGCCCGGCCCGTCCGCCCGGTGAGTCTTCTTCCCCGTGCAATTGCCGGGCGGTGTGGCGTCTTTGTGCGTGTGCATGTCTTGGCGGCGGCGGTGAGTCTTCCTCTTCCCCGGCGGCGGTGTGGCAGCTACGGTGCGCGGTGATTCTTCCTTCTTCCCGGCGGCGGTGTGGCAACGGTGGTGCGCGGGTGGGGGCGGCGGCGTGGCGGCGGTGGTGGCGTGGCTAGCCACTGCTAGAGCGTGGCAGCGGCAGTGGCAGCGGCGGCGCCCATGCCCTAGAGCGGCAGCGGCAGTGCTGGGCCAGCAGTGGCTTTTTTTTTCAATTTTTTTAAATTATCAAATAGCCTAGTGTATGTAAATGTTAAAAAAAAGTGGGCCCACTGCTAGGCCCTCCAATGGGCCTGCAGTGGCCTTTCTGTTACAATTTTTATTTATAGATTACTAAATATTAAATAGCAAATGTGTATGTAAAAAAATAGCAAATTCGTATGTAAAAAAAAAAGTGGGCCACTGCTGGGCCCTCCAACGGGCCTGCAGTGGCCTTTTTTTTGCAAATGTTTTTAAGTATAGATTACTAAATATTAAAATAGCAAATGTGTATGTAAAAAATAATATTTACTTTGTAAATGTTTATTGTATGTAAATGTGTATTTACTATACATTATTTACTTTATTGTATGTAAATGTAATATTGTTTCCTTATGTAATTACTTTAGCAATTCCTTATGCAATTTATGTTTTCTCTTTAAGAAGTTTTCTTTTAGGGCCTGTTTGTTTCTATAGAAATGGACTGAATTGGAATCAGTTTCCATGGGTGGCCTGTTTGGCTCCCCATGAAATTGGAAAGCAACTTTCCGAGCGTTTCCAAAACTTGGATCTAACACCTGTGAGAAATTCTTGGCCGCTGAGACGGAATAGGATTCCGAACGCGTGCGTCCCTCTTTCCCTGACCCTCTCCTCCACAATCCCGACTCGCATCTCTCTCTTCCCCTTCCGTCGAGGATGCCATGGCTGCTAGGGTGCCGTATCGTCGCGACTCTATCGCCCCAACCTCCACCTCCCTTCGAACATGAGCACGTTGGTAGCGATGAAGTGTCCTAGCATCCCTAGCGAGGCGAGCGGGCGTCGGGTGATGGACGAGCAGGTGCCAAAGCTAATTGACAGGGAAGCAGTCGATCTGCGCGCATCGAGGGAAGCGGCGGCGGCAGCCTACGGAGTCAGCAGCAGCGCTAGCAGTCTGCAGCTCATGTCGGCGGCGGCGGGAGAGGTGGCGATTGATCTGATCCTGGCGTGCGCCTGCCAACAATGTCTCCGCTCTGCTGGACAGCTAATTACGTGTTGTCTTGCATTCAGTTGGGTCTTGCTGAATTTGGATTCCAGTTGGAACCAAACAAAAAAATTGAATTGAAACAAATTCTGAGTAATTAATTTCTTGCTGAATTTGATTGCTAGAATCTGATTTCTGGAATGACTTTCAATTCAAACGAAACAAGCAGGGCTTTGTAAGTTAGCATGTTAAGGTTTCCTTATGTAATTAATCTGTAATATTTGTAAATTTTTAATGACCTGTAAATGTGTATTAAAATTGGTTTCCTTTGCAATTCTTTATGAAATTTTCTTATAAGTAAAATATTACTCGTGTTAAATTATATTTGAAGTTAGCGAGAAGATGACTTCTCCAAAATCCGGAGAGCAGGCAGATGAAAAATGTCCAGAGTCGCCAAATAAGACTCAAACATCCCCGGAATAACGCTTTAGTTTCACCTAATTATGATGCAACTCATGTGGTTTTTTAACAAAAAAATCCTACCAAACTCACATAATTATTACCCCTACATTTAGAGCGATAAATTCTTCAGAAGATGGTGATCAAAGTGATTTGGATGGCGACATGTTGGAATTGGACTATGGGAACCAAACTCCAAGTGATCCATGTCCTAACATAGATAGACAACATCATCATAGCGATGACCCAGATTATGATCCAACACTCGATGAGGTAAAGCTACTACATGAAAATCCAATGATTTCATTTGTAGCATTGTATGCGCTGATCCATGATTTGTGAATTGTATTGGGCAGGAGGTTTTATCTCAAATACGGGATATTCTGGCGAAAGAAGAAGACGTGCTACACGGCGAAGCACCAGAAACGACTGAGACAACCACCTCAAAATCAAGAAAAAGGAAACTCAGTGACCAAAAAAGAGGTAACAGAGGAACAAACAAGTGGCCAGAGCAGACATATAGGATTCCCAACATAAGCCCAAAAGGAGAGCCTATAGTCTCTGATGAGGTGGCAGCAAAGTTACGAAACACAATTGGTTTTTCGGTTAGGGATAAACTTGATATCACAATCCCTAGGTGAAAGGATGTAAGCAAGGATGCAAGGAAAGAGTTAAGGGACAAGTTGGTAGAAAGGTTTGTTTTGGAGTAAATTGCACCGTAGGTACTTAACTATTAGGTAGTTCTCAAATATGTACTTCAACTAAAAAACGTAACAGTTAGGTACTTAAACTAATAGGTGGTTTCCAGATGGGTATCCAACTAAAAAACGTAAAAGTTAGGTACTCACACTATTGGGTGGTTTTCAGATGGGTATTCTAATTAAAAAAACGTAACAGCTAAGTTCTGGTTTTATTATTTGTCATCAACGGTCCAGTCGTGGCAACGTAGGCACCAGCGCTGGCGAGTTCTGCGGGGAGGAGCTCCTCACGTGGGCGCAGGACCCACGATCCTCTGCTGCAAGGCTGCCACTGTCCACTTTGACCATGCGTGCCATGTCCGGACGATCTTGCAAGGCTGGATGACGAGCTTGCCGCAGCCGGACACACGCGATGACGGCGCGATGAAGACGATGCGGAAGCGGAACACGATGTTCGTGGCATAGAAGTGTGGTGTTTGGGCAGGGATTTCAGCAAAGGGCCTTGTTGTGGTATCTCCAAATAATTGTGAACCGTTGATCAAAATGTCTTTTACCACATATTACTTCATAGGAGGTAAGAATAAAATTAATTATATAATCACTTATAATTTTGGAAGAAAAAGTTTCCAAATTTGTGCACTAAACAATGGAGAAAAAAAAAAAATCCTCTCAAGGCAATCTTCGTCCGAGATTTTTGCTAGAATATTGTACACACGAGTTATTTTATATTGTTCGCGTACAAGAGATGCATCATGACGAGGTCATCGTGGCTAGGTTGCACGTAGCATACCAGCGTACATGATGTTGTGCTATCAAGACGATGCACGCGCAACAGAAAAAATAATTCTATTTAGTACCTATTAATTATATGTAGTTACACGTAGCTAGCTACACGTTATGCAGCTTGTATTATTTGATATAGTATATTATTTTGTTAAAAAAAGTTTACGCCGAAGATCATAATTTTGTCTTTGATCACATTATAGAAAAGTGTTATAGTGACAAAAGCTGTTCACCTAGTATGTTCAAATCCCTACTAGTCGATGCCATACACACCTTGTGTCAAATAAAATACCGCACACCTTGTTTATCATGTTCCAAAAACTGGTACCGAAAGGTATAGTCCAGCCGAGATCTTCATTGTTTTTCCATTATTTTTAATTATATACATATATTATTGTACTTCAAAAATATATTTTTTTAAAAAAAATCAAGGGCTATGATTTGTTCAAGATATTACTTCTTCGAGAGTAAAAAGATGTACTGTAGCAAATCCCTTCAGCAAAATGGCTAAGCCATGTGTGGCATGTCCATGTCTAGCCATGATTAGACCATTGATAACAAAGAATAAAAGATCCAGGACCTATGTGCTACGTTTTTTAGTTGGAGTACTCATCTGTGACCATCCAATAGTTTAAATACCTAGCTGTTACGTTTTTCAGTTAAGTACTCATGGGAACCACCCAATAGTTTAAGTACCTACGGTGCAATTTACTCTTTATTTTTCCTACGGGGATGAAAAACTCGCAAAAGAGTATGTATTTAGGCAGATTGCTACGTCATTCCGAAACTATAGATCAGAAATGAATACCAAATTTCTGAAGAAAGAGTTGGACCCAACGACTAAGTATAAGATCACCGCTGGTCAGTGGACGGTTTTCAAGGAGCAGAGGAAAGATCCAAATTTTGTAGCAAGAATGTAGCTGCTTCTGAACTTGTAAAGAGGAACAAGTACCACCACCACCTTGGCACAGGTGGCTACAAGCTCCAGATTCTGAAATGGTGAGCAGAGAAGGCTGAGCTGAAGAAGGCAGGAAAGACGGAGCTATCAGAAGAAATTGGAGAAAGGACTAAGAATTGGCTCAAGGCTAGAAAAACAAAACAAACTATGACCGGTCGGAATGTTCCCCTAGAAATCGAGGAGCCAGCGAGGAACATGGTCGAACTGGCAGCTCAGGTCAAAGAAGGAAAATTCAAGGCACAAAGGGAGAGGGACATCCTGAGTGTTGGTCTGGGTAACCCTGAGAATCCTAGTCGTGTACGAGGCATCTCGTCAAAGTAGGGAGGGAAAAAAGATTCGGTGAGGAGTGGTCGGGAATGTACAAGAAACAAGATCGATATAAGGAAGACATGAAGCAATTGTTTGAGGAACAGGCTAAGAAACACTTCAAAGACATGATGTCTGATTTCCTATCAAATCCTGATCCTCAATTGATGTAACAGTTAGCTAGTGCAATGTCTGTTCAACAGATAAGCACACAAGGTCCACAGATGCAGCTCGTCCCAACACAACCCTCCGCTAGTGCTCAGCAGATGATTGCTGCCATGTCCACACAATCTCCTCCCTTTCTAAGCAGTGTGGTGTCTATGGCTAACAAGGACCGCTACCTAGTGGATGAGATTGATACGCCAACACCTAGCAAACTGCTCATACGATATGGTATGAAGAATATTCATACAAGGGAGGTTACCACAGGCTTTGCAATCCCAGACGTGACTTCATACTAGAAGAGTATTGCAGTGTAGAAGTGTTGACGGTCATTGGAGGATACGAGGATAATGTGCGAGAAATCCCTGGTCCCGAGGGTATTGAGACACTCGGATAGGACATTAAGAATTTCATCCTATGGCCTCGATGAGACGTCGAGTTGACACGGCCACCACCATCCTCCGAAGCCCTACCAGAAACTAAGGAGTCGACACATGTCGATCATCGTCCGGATCCAATGCCATCACCATCTGTCCAGTCTCTTCCTAACCCACCATCACCACATACCGATCCTCTTCGAACCCCACCGTCATCACCTAAACCTGCAGGATCTCCACCCCCAACATCACCATTGAATTATCCTGCTTCCCCACCACCTAAAGATCTTAATCAATCGCCTTGGACACCACCGCTGTCGCCAAAGAAGAGCCAAGAAAAACCTAAGAAGAGGAAATTTCCGATTCTCAAATTGGTCTCCCCTAATGAGCCGAGAAAAAAAACTGTTAGCATGGCCAAATTTTTGGAAAGGATTGTGTAGACCTATAAGTAATGTATCGTTGACTTAGCTAAGTAGGAGAAGTTGGCAAAAGGCCCTGACATAAGGGCCTTAGAGATCAGAAAGCCAACTTGGGATGATTATCAAAATGTCTCTAATAAATATGTACCGGCAGACCTCTACTCAGTTGGAAAAAAATTCAAAAAACTCCTAGCTGGTATAAAAAGACTGCATGACTGGTATATGAGAGCAGCTTCTATTGGCATCGACACGATCCAAGTAAGTATACCACCGGAGGCTTTCCGTAGTCAACGAGATACAGTTTTTGTTACCTTCGAGGACATATGGTTGATGGTGAACCTCCAAAGGCTCGACGTTCAGCTCGTAACGGTGTTTGTATTGTAAGTCACACTCGTACTAACACACAATGGTTTAGTATTATTGAGTTGTATTAAGATTGAATTTCTGACATGCACTTATGCCTTATAGAATGCAATATGATCAGGACGAGATGCGTTGCGGCCATGGACCAAACTCTAATGAGAGCAAAAGAACTAGATATCTTAGCCCAATGAAAATATGCGAGAACGAGCACAACTTCAGAATTGGTGAAGGCAACGATGCGTTACAGGGGTTAACAGAAGAAGAAGCTATGAAGAAAAAAGAAGAATTAGAGAAGGACTTTGAGGCTAAATACGCCGCCTACATAGGAAATGCAATGCTTCTGTTCGAACAGAGGGAAATCATAGTTGCCCCGTACAACTTTAGGTAAGTCTGAGTTTATATATATACATTAAATTAATAATTTGAGTACACACGCATAACAATTTTGATTCGATCGTGCAGCGAATTAATTGGATCTGTTTCCATATTTATCCTAGGGATGAAAAGGTGCTGATCTTTGACTCCATAGATTTTAGTCCTAAAAGATATGCAAAACTCATGACCATCTTAGAGCGGTAATTCGAGATATGCATGCATACTTTTATCGATGAGAGTTTGAGAATAATTAGCTGATTCTATTCGAGATCATAGGGTATATAGATGGTATAAGTTCAAAAGTGGAGTGTACGACACGGCGAAAAAGGGGGAGCCATTGGCAATATTTTATAAGTGGCCGGTACATAAATTTGTGAATTCATATCATGCATGTACAGTACTTAAGGCGATGTTGCAAGTAAATAAATACTTGCCCTTTATGTAGTGCCACAAGCAACCACCGGTTCGGTGCAATTGTGGATTCTATATGTGCGAAGTTCATGAGACAGGGACGGATGGTATGTAACAACCTGAAATTTACACACCAAAAATCCCAACTACAAAATTTTTCTTAAATATTCCATGTATTGTTGAGTGACATATAGAAAGCCTACCTTAACCTTGCATTAGAGGATTCCAAATAGGTTAAGTTCCCAATTAGATATGCATTATCATTGCATGTAAATGAACCTTGCTTTAAATACCACTCATAATATCCTGTGTGATTTGGCCTTTATTTGTTTTCATGTGATGAATAACTATCCAAGATGTTGATAATGAAAAAGATAAACCTTTAACACCTCCATGAGATTGTAAGCTAAATTAAAAACCTACGCTACATATATTTACTACTATTGTTAAAATAAGATAATAATGCCAAATAAATCCCAATATATGGGTAGAGACCTGGGGCTATGTCCAGGACCATCATTTGGATAACTAAAACATAATTACCATGCCTAATATTGTATTAGGCCCTAACAAATAAGTTAACAAAATAGAAAAAGCAATAGAAAAAGGAGGTGAAAATAGAAAAGGGCAAAGAGGCCCAGCCAGCCCAACCGACCTAGCCCACCTGGCCGCCTCGCCTCTTCCCCAAGCTGCGCGCGTGTTCGAAAGTGGTCGGCCCAGCAGCGCCCGGCAGTAGCAGCCCTGGCCAGCCCAGCGCATGCAGGAAGCGCCTCGGCCAAAACCGCCAACGTCGCGCCGGCCCGACATATGGGACCCACCCGTCAGCGCCCGTCCTGTTCTTCTTCTTCCCCATGCTCGGCCGCGCGTGACGACAAACGCCGGCGCCCAGCGTGAACCCCACGCCCACTCCACGCCGTTCGTGCCCGAGAAGCCCCCTTGCTAAGCCCTTGAGACCGAACCTCACCGCCGCGGTAGCGTTCTGCAGCACGACCATAGTCGCCGCGCACCTCCTTGCCGTCGCCATTCCGATCTGTCCCGGCCACCTCGCGCCACACGAGTGAGCCACCGAGCTTCGCGAAACCCTCCTGAGTCGAACCGCACAAGAGACAAGGCCGGAGCACCACCCTACCGGCCTGGCCGCATGAGCACCGTGTCGCCGGTGATCCGCCGTGGCCACCAACCGTGAAACCGACACCGCCGTGCCTTTTGGTCATCGCCGACGAGCCAAATTGCCATACAAACTCACCAATTGATCGAGCACACCCTCAATCGGACACAAGGAGAGCCGCTACCCCTTCGCCGCGCCGAGCCACCGCTGTTAAACCGCTGCCGCCATGGCCAGCCTCGTCCGGAGTACCACAGCACCAAGAAGCACACCATAGGACTCGCCTTGATCCCCTGGTGCTGATGCATTGCCGTCGAAAGTCGAGGGAACACCGGAACACAGAGAGTGCGGGCTCGCCACCGGCGGATGCCACACCGTGGCGAGACAGAGAAGAGTGAAAGGGAGAGGGGCAGCCGTGGACTCGGTGCACGTGAACCAGAGAAGGAGAAGGGGATGATGGACCGAGTCCATCATGGACCGCGAGTGCGGTCCATAGACCAGCACTGGCCAGTCCACAGTGGACTATCCCGCTATGGACCGTAGCCCAGCCCGGCATCTAGTGGCCGACGTGCCATTGAGGCGTTGACACGTGGTGGGCCAAGCCCGGCCCATACCCGACCCGTATCAGCCCGAAATTGACCCATGATGATGTCATGCTGACGTCAGCAAGCCACGTGGACCCTCAGAGCGACACGTGTCGCCACCATATAAATTAGCCTTTTATCTTTTTTAGAAAATGGATTAAACTTCAAAAATTCATAACTAATTCATACGAGCTCCAAAAATAGTGAATCAAGTCTCTAAATTCATTTAAAATCAAGATCTATGCATTACGATCATGTTTGAGTGTATTTAAATCTTTTTGCTATTCATCGTTCTTTGTGCTATCTATAGGAGTCGCTAACGCGACTATAATGTCTCGATTTCAGAGTCAGAGGAGGACTGGACTGAAGACGACCGTGAGTACAAGGAGTTAGGAGACGACTACTCCGAAGGTGCCACATCCCACCCATTATCATAGAACCTACTATGTATTGCTAATGAATAGAAATGCTAGTGCTTTACTTTTCTGTCTGGTAACCATGAAGAGGATTGCAAATTAGTTTATTCTTGATAACCATTGCCTTGACGCAACCTCACCCCTACCCACCCGCTGTTAGGCTAGATGCACGCTTGCTATTATAACTGTTGTTACTTCTACTACGCTTTATGACTTTATGTGAAGCTTGGTGGAAAACTGTTATATTGACTAAGGCATGTGGTGCTAAACTGGACTATGTGGAGAGAGAATGCTGTGTGTGTCTTGGGTGTGTGGAGGGTGAGGGTTCTGTTGACCGGGCTAGAGTATATAATGAGCCGAGGGCAAGTCTTGCCGTGGGGTGCTACCTGGGCATCCTTGTTGTGATACTTGTGGTGGGTAAATGTATGGAAGGAGGAGGTCCTGAGTGTGAGCCTCTGAGGGGTTGAGCCCAGGAAGGAGGTGCTGCGGTGGCACGTAAAATGGTAAACCTGATGAAAATATTCTAGCTTGGTCAATCCTAAGGACTCACTAGTACTTAGACTCACCGAAAATCCTTGCATCCCACTCGCTCTCTAATGGGGAGGGAGATGGCTGAACTACTTGGTAGAGCGATGCCACTACTATTGGGCGAAGAGTGTAGGAAGGTACGGGCATTGGTGGACTCACACCCTCCCGAGACAACATAGTAGCCACCAGGGGCCCGGCACTATATCTCATAGTATCAGCCATTACAGACTAGACTTAGGGTGTTCCAGGGCTGAGAGGTAGGGTGGCATCGTTCTAGGCTAGCAAGCAGTCGAAATCTGCCTAGACGGGGCACTGTCGATGATGGCTATCTTGTGGGTATGTGAAACCTCTGCAGAGTGTATGGTTGATCGATCGATACATATGCTGACTCATTGGCTATGGACCTTACCTAGGACCTGTGCTTCGCTAGATAGAGAGATGAGTCCTGAACTACTTGGTAGAACGATGCCACTACTATTGGGCGAAGAGCGTAGGAAGGTACGGGCATTGGTGGACTCACACCCTCCCGAGACAACATAGTAGCCTCCAGGGGCCCGGCACTATATCTCACAGTATCAGCCATTACAGACTAGACTTGGGGTATTCCAGGGCTGAGAGGTAGGGTGGCATCGTTCTAGGCTAGCAAGCAGCCGAAATCTGCCTAGACAGGGCATTGTCGATCATGGCTATCTTGTGGGTATGTGAAACCTCTGCAGAGTGTATGGTTGATCGATCGATACATATGCTGACTCATTGGCTATGGACCTTACCTAGGACCTGTGCTTCACTAGATAGAGAGATGAGTCTTTTTTTGCTTCCCCTAGGTGTGATAGATCCAGTCTTGGACCGTTGAGACAGGCCGAGAGGGAGTTGGCCTATCATCTAGCGAGAGTGAGATGCACGAGATGGTGACGATGGAGTGATGATGGATTTGGGATGATGTGTGTGGGAATGGTGTTAAAACTTGACCAACTTATATTAAACTTGACTACTATTGCATAGGAAAAACCACAACCAAAGGTAGGCCTTTTTTATTATAGCCCTATTGCATCCAATTCCACAAAGCAAAGCATAGGGTGGGAGTGGCCAGTACAAATCATACCGATACTTTTAGCACACAGGTTCTGAGGAGGCATATACGACTCTGAGGAATATGACGAGTGAGGGTTTTGTTACTACGCTCAAGTTGATGGCTAAAGGATGTTTCCATACCTACAAGCTGTTCTAGTTGCTGTTTGATATATGATTTCCACCTGTTGGTGATGTAATAAGTTTATGTAACTCATACTGTTGCACTCTTTTATTACGTTGTATGGATTTGGTATTCGACTGAAATCTGGGTAATGTGATTTAAATGGTCATATTACGCTTCGACACTGTGGATTTCCCTTCATGGAAATCAGGTCATTTCACGGTACATCAAGAACCCTAATAAGGTATAACTAATAGTCATGTTTGTATTTATGTCGTTAAAGATGCAAATGTATTGTTGCCAAGTGGAAATATATGATGTTTATAAACTTCCTTTCTAGGCATATGCAGGATCCAAGTCTAAAAACATGAGCAACGAAACTCTATATGAAATAGTTGAGGACCTGTGCTCCTTTATCTTGAGAGATATCATTCCCACCGAGGGAAAATATCACGATGCTAGCAGCATCTTAGGGCAGCCGAAGTTTAGAGCGCTAAGGGATATTAGCGCTCTAAAACTAAGTCGAGATGATTATTAGAATCTGATGTAAAACTTTATAATCGTGGCAAACAACTTTGATGTTTATAAATGTATGATGTAATTAAATTATTATTGATGTATATGTATATAATTGTATGATATAATTAAATTGTTATTGATGTATATATGCATAATTAAATAGCCTTTTGGATTGCAAATTTAAATTCAAATTTGAAAACTGGTGGGAAATATCTCCACTAGCGGCTAACGATAACCGCTAGTGGAAATGCTATTTTCACCGGGCGGTTCAATTAAGTGAACCGTCAATGGAAATATCATTTTCACTGGCGGTTAACTTAAATGAACCGCCACGCCAATGGAGATAGCCATTTTCACTGGCCTCTCCCACTGGCAGCCATGCAAACGCCTGTGGAAATGCTATACCAACCGCCTCTACTAATGATCTGAGTACTAGTGTACTCTATTTCTCCGTAGCATATTCTTCATCTGCCATGAGAACAAATACATTGAAAGAATGCTGCAAGTAGAAGTTTTTTTCTTTTTTGTTATCAGGATCCTTGTGCTTTGTTCAGCATTCAACTTTTAATATTTAAAGTTAGCATAGCTTCAAATTAAACAACCCATGATTCTATATTTAAACTACCTACCTATTGTTGGTATTTGTTAAAATATGAAGGATTTCATAGTTTATTTAAAAACCATTGTAGCATTTTAGGAAGTATTTTCAGGTATCGTTATTTATATTTTACCACTGAGAAACATTGGTTAAAGATATTGATAGTTCACCATCATGTATCTACTAATTTAATACACCAACTAGACCAAAGTAGGGGGTAAATGATAGATGATAGGAATTATGCATATATGACACACACAGGAGAATTCTATGATAAAAGAGTAGATAGCTAAAGTGAGAGGACAACGGGAGAGCTCAAGGTTCCTAAATACTTCTCTATTACTTTGGTTCTATATAACTAATTCATGGTAGATAAAGCAATCACACAATAACACTTTAGAGCAGCAGTACCTTTCCAACTCTCGAATAAGACTGGGAAGAAGGTAGTCGGGGAAGGCTGCCAAAAGCTCTACGAAACACCAACTCCGACGTGGTGGAATACGAATGCCTAACAGAGCTGTCACCTCTAGGGCTACCACAACTAACCGTAAGAATGGGCGCAACCTCAGGTAAACCCTAGCCTAGACACCATGCCTACACTAAAGATTACTACTCCAGTCACGATCTATAACTAGAGCACCCGATACAGGCGAAAATCCCATGCTAAAGTATAATAACTATACTAACCAATCAAATGTAATGCATAAAAGTAAATAGAGAAGATAAAATATATTAAAGCATAAGTCTTACAAGAATAGATACAAAGATATACCAGAACTCTGACGACTCCTCTAAAGACTCCTCCAGAACCCAGGCGTAGCTCCTCTCTCCCTAACTCTCAACTAGAACTAACCTACTACATTGGAAAGTCTAGCCCTAATTCTCTAGAGATGAGAGGTCATCCATTCGAGGGACGCCTCTACATCTCCATAATAATGTGGTGCCCTCAGGGAGGGGGTCTGCCTCTTTATTCATAGTCCAGTGGGATGAACGTGCGCCGTAGGATCAAACCGACTTAAGCAACGGTAGAGATGCAAACCCTAAGGCAGTAGGAAGCCGTCCGTCGAAGCGGGCCTCGAACAGGCTCCGGAGGGCACCGGCCAGCCCCGGGGTGGGGCCGGGCGGCCCCACCCTATAGCAGGTGGGCCCCACCTTCAGTAAAAGTACCCTTCTCGTGCCTTCTAGAGTCTTCTAGTGTTGGTTTCGGTGTAGAATTGATATCCTTTGACTCCGGACACCAAATATAGCAAATGATATATCCGTTTCGATCGTCTCGACGAGCTCTTCACAATGATGCACTCCAAATTATCATTTAAGATACTTTTATTCTATGCAAAATTGGATATGCCTGCAAAACGATCGAGAACAACACAACTCGTGGAACTCATTAGAATCAAACCCTACAACTATGCTTTATGGTTGATATCATGTTATATTGAGCAATAGTTGATGGTATAAAATAGGCAATAAGGACCGTCAATAAGTTCCCCCAAGCTTACCCTTTGCTAGTCCCTTAGCAAAGCCTAACTATTAAACTTGGATCAGGAGTTGCTACAATGCTTTCACTCCTCAAAAGTACACATGCTTTCAAACTAAAATTCTCCTTTAAATTAGACAAAACTGCTCTAACTTTCAAACTTACCTATTTTACCATTAACTATGGAGCTTTTCAACTTTCGCATGGGTCTTGAGTAATTGAAAGATAGAACAATCAAGTCAAGCACTATGTCTCAAATTCTTCACTCAACCAATATTCTAGAGTTTTTATAAGTTTTTAAAATAAAACTCAGAGCTTAATCGTATGACACCCTCAAGTTTCTTATTGTATGTGGTATTTATGGATCTCATTGAGGCATTTATGTTGTCATGCCCTCCAACAACTAATTGTTATAGTGAAGCTCATAGGAGTGGCATTAAACAAGGATGAGCATACTTGTAATTCATATATTGTAAAGTCAAACAATGGATCTAAAGAGAGTCAAGTCATACAATCAAACCAAGATGTGCATGTGTATGGAGTATGGTGGATAGGTGTATATATGGTATTTAGTGGCTAATCTTAATTCTACTTTTGCTCCTTGAAATAAGTCTCTCTTTTGAACTTAGAACTTTTCGTGGGAAAACATGGGCTATCTTTATTCTTTCACTTTTTTTCTTTTCTCTTTTTTGTCGGGAGGCGGGCATCTACGTACCCATTGTTTTAATTGCTTGGACACTTGTCCATTTTTTTTTAAACTCCCTCTTCTTTTTTTTAATAACTTTCTTTTGCATAGCCAATGCATCCTTTGAATACAATATGATAATTGGAGAGATAGCAATAAGAACTTAAAGCATTTAACAGGGGTTGTCCTATGGGATATATATTTTTTTGGTGTTTTACTCCTAGTGTAGAAGAAAAACAATTTTAAGGTGGATCTGAATGAAAGTGGAAAGTAACTGCGCTTACTCCCAGAGTAGGAGAAATGCATATGTGGATGGAGTGTGTAAGTGATCTTGATTAAAAAGCATGACAAGGCTCTCGTAAGGTATACAATAAAGGTTGACTGAACTCAATGCAAAGCAAGCAGCATGAATGAGCAAAGGTTTTTCTAATCTAAATGTATATCATGTATGGCTTTGGTAGGAATTCAAACTTTGTCATACAAGAACTCATCATGTAAGATTTTGAAAAAAATAAATCTCTAGAACTTTAGTATCGCTAGAAATAAGATAAATAGCAGCTTAGACTCTCTTATATCATATCCATCAATCACCTAGATTTAGCTCAAGCATATGCCTCCACAAGTTTTAAGTTCATAGTAAATTCTTATATCAAAGCGGTCATGTCCAAAACTTGGGAGAACTTAAGGTTGAAAACTAGATACTTGGAAGGAATTACGGCAGAGCAACTATTCATCATCTCCAATACAAAATTTTATTGTTCCTCAGTTTTTATTTGACTCTTAACAACTATAGAGAACTGTAAACACACTCTATGATCACACCTTAATAAATAGCTAGAGTATCTTTATTTGGTTTTGATCATTATTCATCTTTTTATTTCTTTTAGACTAATAGACTCACAAAAGACTCTACAGACGTGAACCTTCATGTGCCCACATATTTTTGGTATTTTTATGACTATAATACAGATTCGATAATCACATAGGTATACTTACCTGATAACTAGGAGATGCTCTCCCCCAAGCTAGATGTTGTCGTAGTTGAGCATTAAAGCTGAGTGGTCCTCATAGAGGAGCTTATATTTATAAGAGCAAGTGTGGCAAGGAATACTTCAATCTCATCATCCAAGAAGTTACTTCCTTCATACAAGGGTTAGCTGTGTGTCATAAAGGTGTACTTCGAGTGGTGAAGATGAAGATATCTAGGTGAGCTGGCTCTTAGAGTCATCCTGCAAAAAGCTCTCACAAAACACCAAAACTCGTGGAACGGTACTAGGATAAAACGTTAGTGGTTAGCCGTTTTAGAGGATTGGGTGTTGTGGAGGTTTCAAAGTATTTTATGATAACAGTATTGCAGCAGGATGCTCAATTAATATTTTTAGATTTTATGGGTTTATATGCAGAAAGTACAAATGTATGATATATATATATATTTTTATTTTGTAGCCCACCACAAAGTGAGCATTCCTATAGTTTTTACACTACAAGGGTTTCATATGGGGCTTAAAGTTTTTTTTTTTAAGATGCATGAATGCAACCTAATGCATATCTATTTATTTTTGTTATTTCCTATGCAATACTAATGTAGAAAAGTAAGTATGGTTAAGGGAAAATAAATCATGCAATGTAAGAAAGTAAATATGGATAACTACCGATGTTACCTCACAGCGAGGGTTCGATGTTTTGAGCCCTTCGAACTGGACTCCTCCTTGCAAAGTGGTTTGTTGATTGAGTACTTCAGTTTGCTCCTAAGGATGAGGATTGAGGTGGTGTTTCCACTAGTGGCGCTTCCAATAGTGGTGCCACCTTCTTCTTTTCTTTTGTTTAGCATCTCGACTCCAATCTTATGTGTATCCTTGTTACTAGTTTAGAACTCCCACTTGTAGAATTTGGGGAATCTCCTCACACTTTGCTTGAAGTGTGTTCTCGCTCATAAAGACAAGGTAGAGATCAAGTGCATGGGCTCCATTGGTGAGAAAACACCAACAGAACCAGAAATTTATTCATTCTCTAACCTTAGGCACAATAAGATTAATGTCTTTTTACATTATTCATTTACATCTTGGGTAAGAAAATCAAAAGTATAAATATAGCATTTAAGCTTATGAGATAAAGGAGTAGAGTAGAGTTACTTAACCTATAGAAGGATTGTTCATCTTTATAAGTTATCAAGATTAACATGATGACTATCATCTTCTAAAAATAAGATATATCATATTTGAGCTCATTTGGTTAAGATTGAGATCAAGAGAATGGTGCTATGGTATGTACTCCAAGATCAAGAAGAAATAATGACCACTTACCTTTAAGATATTATCTTTATTAATGGAGCGTGATGGCACCATGTGGTAAAGGGTAGTTGAACTTCAATGGTCTTTTCCTTCCTTGCATTTTGAGTTGTTCCTTAGCATCTTGTCTCATATGTTGTACTCCTTTCTTATTCTCCCAAACTTCTGCTTCTTTCACTATTTTTTTCTCTGCAAGGGATTAGTAGACAACACATACCCGAAGGAATATACTATTTATTTAAAGTATGGATAATGTTTTCTAAGGAGTTAATGATTAAATCGTAGTCCATGTTTTAAATGATTCACCATTATTTTAAATTTTTCAAACAAGGTTCAGTCAAAGATATAAATTTAAAGAATAACTCTAACCTTGATTTAATTCTATGAAGTCTCCTAATATGATTTAAATATTTTTATCTTGAAGAGGATCGAAAGTCTATATATACAACCAAATTTTTATACAAATATACTTTGATGTTATAATGTTTAAGTGATATTCTGAAGCACACTTGTAATAGAGTAAGGAAGTTCAAAAGACTAGAGATATTTATTCAAATAGAACCAAGAATATATAGGTGAACCAAAAGAGGATTTTATTTATTTTAAGTTTTAGCAAATTAAGCATAACATAAGGTATGGATAACCAAGATAATTAGCAATATAGTATAAGATATTGAATGTAGCTTAAAGTTGCATGATGCTTGGATAAACATACCTTATGTCTTACAAGGTGATTGGTCCACTATCATAGTGAAGTGTAAAAAGTGTTTAAGTGTTCTTACATCAATTTCTTTCCATCTTGGTCCTTTCTACACACTTGTTCTTCTTTCTTTTCATTTTAAACCATGATCAGACATTTATTCTTTCTTTTCTGCATAAATGTTAGTGGACACATACCCGAAGGATTGCAATAAATCTAGAATATGGGTTATGGTCCATAATTTTATGTGGATTTCTTCTATGCTAATAAAAGAATGGGCTTTTAGGATTACTTTAGCATAGATTTCTTTTAACAAATTTTGTTGGTAGCGGCACTTTTTATATGATTCAAGGTAAAGATAACTTGCAACAAAGGATTAAGTGTATAAATTTTGATACTTACAGTTCTTCCATGCAGAATGAGTGTGTGTCTTCCTTTTGTGCAAAGTTATTGGACATCGTCACATGCCTTGATTTGTCTCTTCTTGCTGTGAGTTCATCTCTTGACTTACCCGAATTGAGTTTGAGAGTTTTTTCTGTAGGGGTTAGTCCAACAAAATATCCAATGTCTACTACAACAATTTCTAGTTCAATAACCAAACCAAACTCCATGTCTAATTTGATTAAGGTAGACTATTTAACCTAAGCACCAGACTTAATTCAAAAGCCTATGAAAGTATGTCCGGTACTTTCAAACCAAAGCATACTATAGAAAACAAAGGTAGAATGAGAGCATATAGAGATTTACTCAAAGAGATGAAAGCAAGATCACGTATGGTGAGGACGTTTTTTTTTTCATTTTTAAGTAAAAGATGCAAGTGACATGCATGTGTGTAAGAAACTAAACTTGCTATGAATTTGATATGAGATGAAGCGGATGCATATGGAGACAAAGTGGATGCATATAGATTATTCAAAGTAAACATGCAATGGAATATAACATGATAACTACTCATCAAATTTTAAGTCTATGAGCAAGACTTTCTCACCTTTCTTGATCATACTTACCTTGATTCACAATGAAATTTATGAGTTGTGCAGATCCGTATTCGTCACATATGATGAACTTTGAATTCATGTGATGATGATCTTTTCTCCAATCTACACATAGTTAGATGAATATATATAAATGTTTATACATACCTGTGAGATGGCAGGGTTCCAATCTTGATAAATCATGAATGTTCAGGCACCCTGAGTTCTTAAATATCTCCCTTGTCTTGTTCTTGTGGAATTTCGCCAGAAGATTGAAACGGTTGATATCCTGCTTATTTCACAACTCAACAAAACAGGGGTAATCCTACTAAAGCTAGTGGCAGACTAGATTAGTAGATATCAAGATCAATATCAAAATCTCTACGCCAATTGTTTCCCCGGCAACGGCGCCAAAAATGCTTGTTGGTATTTCTTATGCACAATTAAAATATAAAGGATTCCGCAAGCGCATAGAAAACCATTATAGCATTTTACCGGGAGTATTCCAGGTATCGTTATTTATATTTTACCACTAAGAAACATTGGTTAAAGACATTGATAGTTCACCATCATGTATCTACTAACTTAATACACCAACTAGACCAAAGTAAGGGGGTAAATGATAGATGATATGATAGATGATAGGAATTATGCATATATGACACACACAGGAGAATTCTATGATAAAAGAGTAGATAGCTAAAGTGAGAGGACAACGGGAGAGCTCAAGGTTTCTAAATACTTCTCTATTACTTTGGTTCTATATAACTAATTCATGGTAGATAAAGCAATCACACAATAACACTTTAGAGCAGCAGTACCTTTCCAACTCTCGAATAAGACTGGGAAGAAGGTAGTCGGGGAAGGCTGCCAAAAGCTCTACGAAACACCAACTCCGACATGGTGGAATACGAAGGCCTAACAGAGCTGTCACCTCTGGGGCTACCACAACTAACCGTAAGAATTGGGCGCAACCTCAGGTAAACCCTAGACTAGACACCACGTCTACACTAAAGATTACTACTCTAGTCATGATCTATAACTAGAGCACCCGATACAGGCGGAGATCCCATGCTAAAGTATAATAACTATACTAACCAATCAAATGTAATGCATAAAAGTAAATAGAGAAGATAAAATATATTAAAGCATAAGTCTTACAAGAATAGATACAAAGATATACCAGAACTCTGACGACTCCTCTGAAGACTCCTCCAGAACCCGGGCGTAGCTCCTCTCTCCCTAACTCTCAACTAGAACTAACCTACTACATTGGAAAGTCTAGCCCTAATTCTCTAGAGGTGAGAGGTCATCCATTCGAGAGACGCCTCTACATCTCTATAATAATGTGGTGCCCTCAGGGAGGGGGGTCTGCCTCTTTATTTATAGTCCGGTGGGATGAACATGCGCCGTAGGATCAAACTGACTTAAGCAACGGTAGAGATGCAAACCCTAAGGCGGTAGGAAGCCGTCCGTCGAAGCGGACCCCGAACGGGCTCCGGAGGGCGCCGGCCGGCCGAGGGGTGGGGCCGGGCAGCCCCCCCTCAGAAAGTGGGCCTCACCTTCGGTAAGTAGCCTCCTCGTGCCTTCTAGAGTCTTCTAGTGTTGGTTTCGGTGTAGAATTGATATCTTTTGACTCCGGACACCGAATATAGCAAATGATATATCCGTTTCGATCGTCTCGACGAGCTCTTCATAATGATGCACTCCAAATTATCATTTGAGATACTTTTATTCTATGCAAAATTGAATATACCTGCAAAACGATCGAGAACAACACAACTCGTGGAACTCGTTAGAATCAAACCCTAAAACTATGCTTTATGGTTGATATCATGTTATATTGAGCAATAGTTGATGGTATAAAATAGGCATTAAGGACCGTCAACACCTATGCCATTAACAAACATGATCTCGACTAGACCTGAATTTGCATCGATTACCACGTCCTCGTTACGATAGATAATTTACATAACCCATGTTTTATCTTGTTATTAGAAAAAATAAATCTAATCTTATATATATAAATTATCAGCATTTTCTATTACAAAAATTCATTAAATAACTTTGTTGGCACAAAAATCGCACCTGCGCCAAGCACACAAAGACAAGCAAAAAGCGTGACTTCAATCGGACGACCTCACGGTTTGGAGATCCGGAAGCGTGCGGTCGGTTTGACCTGAAAAACCGACAAGGGACAAAGAAACTGGTTAAATACAAAATCGGAACGTGTCGGATGAGACCGCATAGTGAGTTCGTATATACGCCCCCGAAGCCACTTACGACGACATACAGCTATAGAAGGCATGCGCCAACCATGCATACGATTCATTCGGTTGATATGAGGGTGAAACACGTAATGCATTGATTGCCGAACGTGCATGTATGAGAAGACATGTTTGAACAAGTGAAAGTTAACTACGAATCGAAGCATAACCAAGCTCGGCAATACAGCCGACTTCGAGTCCATGAAGAAGGAACATTACAAATTATCACGACTAAACTAATCAAAGACCTGCATCTGCCGCACGATACCCGATCCTATCAAAGTCTAAGCGTTTCTAACATGCAAGAACCCGCAACATGTAACAATCTAGATTGATCTAATTCGGCTACGTAAGCACACGATCTATTTATCATGATAAGTAAAGAGCATTAGAGAGCAAATAGATCTATAAAATAAGAAGCCAAAACCGATCAAATCTAGATTGGGCAAAAGAGTGTTACAAATAAATAAAATATTAAAGTCATGCAACACGTGATAACTTAATGAATCTACTAGATCTTGCCAAATCTAATAGAGCCGATAACTAATCCTTGAACCAGATCCTAGCCTGCCGCACGACTCACGACCTAACCAAGAATCGATAACTATCTTGCCTCGCCGAGCTATCAAGCGGGGACGCCGCCGCACGGCCATCTAGTCGAGATAGACAAAGCATAAGCAAAGACTTCTTGATCATCAAGTAGACGCTTTGCCGCACGGCCATCCCATCGAGGCGAACAAGACTACTTGCATCAAGATCTAAATCCACCGCATGATACTAGACATGATAGCAAGGTTGCCGGAACTTACGGAGGTCGACGGATCGATTGGCTCCTCTCGAAGAACTCGACGACACGACAAAAGGGACTCGAAACGTGGCATGGGGCCAGTTGTATTGATTTGATTGTGAATTCCTTTTACAATGGTCGAGGGTCTATATTTATACCCTGGACATAACATGAATCCTAAGAGATTACGACGTACACAATATGTTAAAGGTAACTCAAAAGTATGGCGAGACTCTTGCTATAATTCTCCTCGGAGTCCTTGATCATCACGCTTTTCTCCTTCTATTCGCCTTCTTGCTCGCCACCTTTCGTTTCCCGAATGGAGCCACTGTCTACAAAGATAGCCGACCGCACCAATGCTTGCCGAATCACCCAGAGTCAATTGCACATACGCTTGCCGAATAGCTCAAAGTTAGCCGACCGCACCCTCATTTGCCGAACACGTTGGATTTTACGCTTTCTCATAGACTTTACCGAATCGGCTTTTTGTCATTGGTCTTTACCAAAATCCAGTGTTAACACATGCCCCCTTAATTTTGGGATAAAAGTAATTTTGTTCCGGAATTGAACACAGACTCTTTTCTTATTTAGGTCAACACTGTTCAACTCCGTAGCCGCCACTCAAAATCTGATTCTTCTTCGTTCTAGATTCGAGCCTACTTTTAATCCCCAATGGCGACCCTTGATGGAGTTCCAGAGGTATTTTTTTATTCCTTTCATGTATTCGGCAAATTTTCTTTGATCTTTCATCTCTCCTGATTCTCTTTCGGCTGTATTATCTTTTTGAAGGAGTACAAGGACGGATTTTTGATCCCTTATGCCCCTAATCCTGATTCGTACTTTTTGGGTCCGATGGGAGATTCCAACCCAATCGAATTCGTGGAGAAAGAAACTTTGAGGATCCCTTTCAAATCTGGAATTGCTCCTCCAAACAGATGGCCAAGCACTTTCAAAACCTGGCCCTTCCCTCCGATCTTTGGATGGCGGCAAGTGGTACCAAAGGATCTTTGAACAAGAGTAGCGATCCTTTGGGACTCTCGGGATATCCGGCCTTTGCTTAGAGTTATCCCTTTCGGGGAACACCTCGGAATGATTCTCTTCGATAGCGACTTCCCACTTTCGGTCCGATGCTACCAATGGTTTCATTTTTGGTCATGGCCCAATGTCTTTTACTTTGGCTGATATATTCATGATGACCGGCCTTAATGTGACAGAGCCAGTATACCCTTCCAAATATAAGCACAATAGCAACCAGAAGGCAGTCAAATCTAGAAGTGGATGGACCAAGTACATCCAAACGTATATGTCAACTGGTCTTTGTGATCGACAAAGAATATAAGGCCTTTTTAAACATGTGGCTATGCAGATTCATCTTTTGTGGCAAATCCAATGAGCCAACTCTCAATCACATGGTGATGGCCGAGGAGCTGGCTGCGGGAACTTTAATTCCTCACGGGCAAATATCTTACGGGGGAGCTGTCTATCACATGATGCATCGGATCATTGTTCGAGATGCGTCAACATGGGGAAATTGATTGTGTAAATGGTCCCTGGTGGTTTGTGCAGATGTGGCTACAATTGTACATGCACCGGATAGTCTCCGTGGACCTTAACACTTTGGGTTTTTCTTACGTCAATGACGATGAGGATGGCCAAATGAAAGAGAAAGCCTGTCAAACTTATGGAGAAGAAAGCGGCTGCCATCACCATTGATATAGATCTTGGCCATCTATTCAAGCTATTCTTTAAGGGCTTCAATCATGTGATATGGCTCCCTTTATAGAGAAAGTGACACTTTGACTCGCCTTGCAAATTCAGCTATGAATCTGGCTGCTTTCGGCAGGGGTTGCTACAAAGATCTTCAATTCTTTCATTAAGCCCACGTGTCTTGCCGCCAGAGTTTCATCATGGGAGGTTCTTTGAATCCTTCCTATGAATTTTATAACCCAAACATGTTTGCCGAGCAATTGGGCTGTGGGCAACTGCCCCCAAGACTGTTTTTCTCAACCATCATAAGGCCCGAGAGAGAATAGGAGATGAAATGGAGGCCAAAAGGGTTTTTGAGCTTGGATGGGATCTGCCGAATTCATGCCCTTACCTTTGGGATTAATAGAAGCTGCCCATCCTTTGTTTTTCCTCTTGGTGGCAAGAATGGCGTGCCCATATTTTTAACATGCCAGTGCAACCTTTGTGTCAAGATTTGTATGCTCAATTTGATTTCGACGGTGAGGTAACTTTCTTCATACTCACAGTTACCTCTTTTTTTCGACTTTGTTTTTAATTTCAGTATTGTCTTGTCTTTTGCGGGATCCCGAGCCTACCCCTCCTTCACAAGTAGTCCAATATTACCAATTTGGACCCATCCCCGCCTTAGGTTTTAATGTTCCATCCCCGGCAACCCTCATGAAAACACCGGTAGCTGCGGGTGCGGCTTCTTCGAAAGGAGAAGGCAAGAGGAAAGCTATTCTTTGGATCAAGTAGAGATGTTAATGTGCCTAGAAGAACAAGATCCAAGAAAGCTAAGCTCTCTCCCAAGGTAAACTCTCGGTCGGGTTTTGTTCGAACCATGATGGGGCTTATTTTACTTATTATATGTTTTCCTTGACCACAGTCGGGCCTTCAAAATCAGCCAATGTGTTGAGAATTCTTGAAACATCTTCTCGAGGCTCTCGAAGATGTTGAAACTCAAGAGGAGGATGCAGAAATTCAAGAGTCCACTGGCCATACAGGTGATTACCTTCTTAGCGATTGTTCCCCTTTTTACACCAAATGAACTGATTTTTGCCACTTGATACTCGAAGCGGATCATTCCCCTGGACAAAATGGCGGAAGAATCTCCTCCTCATGCTTCTATTGATAGTGCAGAAATTCACAAGGCTATTGGTCATATTGGTAATAATGTTTTCTACACATTTTTCTTCTTTTCTTCTTGTCAAGGTTTATCTACTGCACTTTGCATCTTATTATTTATTTTCAGATGATATCTTGGATGACATAGCAGAAGGATCTTCCCCTCATCGGGCTTCAAGTTCATCTTCTACGGGCATTCAGCTAAGCCCTCAATCAAGCCGGGGACAGGGAATCAACCTGAAGAAGCTTACGCACCAAAGGTAATACTTTATTTTATTGATCTCTCAAATAATTCTGATCAATCGGCTAATGGTTCTCCTTCTTAAAGGATGATGCTAAGCCGACTGTCGCCTATTCTTTCACCATTGAAGAGTACATTAATGAGGGTGGTGAAGAGGTTACTTCTCGGCCAGAGGTTATCGGCAGAGAACCAAGCTCGGCTAAAGGAGATATCCCTCTTCTTCGGCCAAAGATATAAATGCTCTTGTTCAAGATGCGCACCGGATAAGAGAACTGGTTGAGCTTATTGACCAAGATATCCCTCCAACTCTCAAGGTCTCTCTAGAATCGCAACTCATCTTGATGATCACCTTGGCAAGGTCGGGAGAGCAAACAGGGAATATAGCCTCTAGAGCCGCTCTGAGAATGATAATCGACCAAAAAGCATCAAGTTAAAGAGCGCACTCTCGGATCCGGGCTGCTAAGCAGTCTTTGGTAACTCTGGAACCTGAGGCGGTAGCCATGGAGGAGGAAAAGGCCAGGTTGGAAGCTCAATTGGCTCAATTGAATGTGAGAATCCAATCTCACAAAGATAAAATTGCCACCTTGCCGAACTCTATAGATGCAGCCAAGACAAAGATATCATCGTCATCAAGGAGCATCGGCCAGATCAAAACCAGGCTTACGAGAATCCGAGTTCGAAGACGATGACAAGAAGGTGCTAGAAGAAGTCAATTAATTAGGGATGATATCATAGACGCAATCAAACTGTTCTTAAATGAGTAAAACATTCGGCTTGTAAAACACTTTGTGATTTTTTAAACAATTGTATTCTTTGTTGTGCTTTGGTCTTTTCCATTCTTGTCGACCGATGACATAGCCGAATGTTCTCAAGCTTCCCGAATAGACAGACGGCCATCATTCTGGATTTCCCGATCAGAGGATTAGCCGATCAGAGGATTAGCCGATTCTTCTGAACCGTCGCTTTCGATTTAGCCGAGCTTGGCCCAGTCCGGTAACGGCCTAAAAGAGAAGTAAACCCTACTTTGTCGTTTGGTATACTCCGAGTCGTGCGCGCCACGAACTCCATCTTGGCCTATAAATAAAGCCCTCTTCCGGCTTCCACCACCATCGCCGGTTAGCATTCATCATCATCTTCTCATCTTCTCGCCGAAACTTTTAGGAAGAAAAACCCCACCTCCAAATCACCAATGTCGGCCGGTGACCATGGGAAGCGTCCTGCTGAGGGAGAGGCCGGAGGGAGTAGGCCGCGACGTCGGCAACGCCATGGGTAAGATTAATCTGCCATCTTCGTGTGTTCTCGCTCACTGTTCATCTCCCCTAACCTTGGTTTTCTTCATCCGCTTAGGGCGAGGGTCATCATCAACCAGTCTCACCTTCTTCCCCCGATGTTGGTGACTCAACGGGGACCCTCAGACAGCCGGTTCCCCGTCTCCGGCTCCTCGAGTTCGTCGAGCTCTTCTGAGTCCGACAACTCATACAACGCCAACCCTTGGGGTCCGGCGGAATCAGAGGGCGAGGACCCTTTGTACATTCATGAGGAGGCGCTCCGGTTCCGCAAGGAAAGGGATGAAGCCCGGACCGAGGCGGGCGATGTTTCCAAGCGATTCGGCATTGCGCAAGCCGAATGGGAGGATCGGCGCAAGCGATTCTGCGGACGCCATCTTTGGTTCGGCATTCTCACATAGATTTCTTTTTTTCTCTCAATCCTCTTATTTGTCTTGATTAACTTTTCATCTTTCAGCACTCTGCGGAGAACGAGCGGTTGAAGGCGGCGGCATCCCGGGCGGCTAACAAGGTGAATGCCCAGGGAGAAACTCCTGAGGCACGCCTGGATGCCATGGATGGCCGTGTTGATCGGGCCGTCATCCAAGGTGTCCACCTTGGTGTGTCCCTCGGCTTTGGCAGCAATGTCCTCTCGCACCAATGAGGAATATTACATTCAGCCGTTGGATTTGCGAAGGTCATCCTCACGAGGTGGAGGACATCGAGGAGCAACCGGAGCTCTACGGGGACCATGCTACTGCCCTTGCCGAATCCACCAATCCCCAATCTGTTCTTAATAAGTTGTTCGGGGAGTAGTTTGTAACTAGGGATTGATACGTGAATAATGAAATCATCTTCGAGAATGTGTCTTGTTTATGATCTTGTGTTGATTGCCAAATGAATGTCTTGGTGTCCTCTCTCGATTCGAAGCGGTTCTTGAGTGATTTTCCCGAATGCGGTGACATCACTTTAGTCGATTAGATCTTAGTCTTACGCCACAAACGATTTGACGAGTCAGTCGGCAGTATCATTCAGGATTTCATCTTTCTCTTTTCCGATAAACCAACCGGTCGAGAATGTTGAGGTCAACATAAGATCATTCGGTTATATTTTTGAACTGAAGGCGACACGAATCGTATCGGCTATTTACCAACTTCATATTTTTTTCACTAAAGGCGATGTTATCTCATCAATTTGTTTGACTCAAATTCTCTTTACGAACCAACTTCGATCTTTGGGGTAATATTTTTTAAGATATCGTCCGTTGATAGCTCGGTAAATTCTTCCCCAAACAAAGTCTTCAAAATATATGCATTGCCGGGCACGCATCTTTCTACCCGAAAGGGCCCTTCCCAATTTGGAGACCACTTGCCGAATGCCCCTGTCTTTTGATCCAATTGGCAGTATAGTTTTTCCAAACCAGGTCACCTTCAAGAATTGCTTTTCTCTAACTTTCTTGTTATAATATCGGGCAACACGTATTTTATTCTTCTCAATATTTTCCAATGCCTTGAGACGAATGAAATGTAAATCTTCAATTCATCTATCATCAAATTTGTATAATCTTCTTTTTCCAAATCTTTTTTTGCAACATAACTCTTCTTGAACCCGATTGCAATTCCCATGGTAAGACAGCATGATGCCCGTAAACCAATTCATAAGGAGATATTCGAGTTGACCCATGACAAGCCATCCGATAAGCCCATAATGCTTCATTGAGAACCGAATGCCATCTCTTCGGTTTCTCATCAATCTTCTTTTGAATGATCTTGATCATAATCTTATTGGATGCTTACGCTTGCCCATTGGCTTGTGCATAATAAGGAGAGGAATTATACAGCTTGATCCCCATGTCTTCGGCAAAGTCGCAAAATTCCGAAGAAGTAAACTGGGTTCCTTGATCAGTTGTTATGGTTTGAGGGATTCCAAACCTATAAATTATATGCTCTTTAACAAAAACTGATCATATTTTTCGATGTAACTTTCTTCAAAGGAATGGCTTCGACCCATTTAGTAAAATAATCGTGGCCGGGGAGCACAAACTTATGCCCTTTGCTCGAAGGAGGATGTATCGACCAATTAAATCTATGCCCCATCCTCTAAATGGCCAAGGTTTGATTATTGGGTTCATAACAGATCTTTGGAGCCTTTTGAATATTGCCAAATTTTTGACAATCATGACATCCTTTATAATAGTCAAAGCAATCTTCCGGCATAGTTGGCCAAAAATAACCAGTTCTCGAATTATCCATTTCATCCGGTAAGGCGATTGATGTGCACCACATAATCCTTCATGCACTTCATACATCATCTTTCGGCCTCTTCTTGGCTTAGACACTTGAGCAATACTCCATCTATAGATTTGTAATACAAGTGATCATTGAGAAGGACGAACTTAAGGGCTTTGTACCGAGCTTTCGGGTAACCTTCTGCGATGGATCCTTCAGATATTCGAGGATTTCATGCCTCCAATCGCCAACCCACTGTTCAGCATACGGAACATTCTCTCCTATAGTGAAGACTTCTTGATTTTCACGATATCCGAAAGCAGTTTGGGCCAATCTATTTGCTTCTTCATTATGCCCCCCTAGGGATATGATGCAAGGTTGCTACCCGAAAGCTTTTTAAAAGTTCGGCATTCCTCATAGTATTCTCTTAGCGCGTCATTCTTACACTCATATTGGCCAATCAACTGGTTGATCACCCATTTCGAGTCTCCAAAGATTTCAACAATGACGGCTTTTATCTCTACAAGAAGCCGAAGCCCTCTAAGCAATGCTTCATACTGCTTGATTGTTAGTCACATGAAATTCAATGGGAATAGCATACTCAAAAGTTATTCTCCGTGGAGAAACTAATAGAATGCCAGCGCCCCCCACCTTTCTTTGCGGGATGAACCATCGAAAAATAGAGTCCAAGGTACAATGCCTACTATCTTTGTTGCTAAGGTCATGATGTTGCGTAATAAAATCAGCAATAATTTGACCCTTCCTTTGCTTTTGCCGATTCGTATTTTAAATCAAATTCCGACAAAGCCAAAATCCATTTGCCAATTCTTCCATTTAAAATTGGCATTGACAACATATGCTTGATCACATCATGACTTGAAATAATCACGCATTCGGCTTTTTAATAAATAATGCCGAAGCTTAGTACATGAGTAATACACACACAAGCACAATTTTTCCATAGCCGAATATCTTGTCTACGGGTCTAACAGCTTTCGGCTAAGATAAGCTATGACTCGCTCCTTCCCTTCATACTCTTGCATGAGGGCCGATCCTATCGTTAGGGTATCGGCCACCACGCATAACTTGAAAGGCTTGTTAAGTTGTAGAGGTACCAAAACTGGTGGTGCCTTCATGTATTCTTTAATTTCATCAAAAGCCTTTTGTTGCACGTCACCCCATACAAATTCTTGATTCCTCTTGAGCTTTAATAATGGAGAAAAGGGCAAGACTCTTTCGATAAATTGGAAATGAACCTTCTTACGAAATTGATCTTGCCTAGCGAGGACTGTAATTACGTGAGATTAGTTGGGGGAACAACTTTATCTATTGCCTCCATGCTCTTCTTTCCAACTTCAATTCCTCCTTTATGAATAAGGAATCCCAAGAACTCACCGGTGACACTCCGAAAGCACATTTGTTTGGATTCATCTTCAAACCATGTTTTCTAGTGCATTCCAAAGTTCTTCTTAGATCAGCTAAATGTTTCTCATAGTCTCTAGATTTGACTACTACATCATCAATGTAGATCTCCACAATTTTGCCGATCAACTCATGAAATATGTAATTCATGGCTCTTTGATAAGTTGCACCGGCATTCTTCAATCCAAACGTCATTACAATCCATTCAAATAAACCAATGTGGCGGGGCATCTAAAAGCCGTTTTTGAAATATCTTCTATTGCCATGAAGATCTGATTATAGCCGACATTACCATCCATAAAACTAATGACTTCATACCCGGCTGCTGCGTCTACTAACAAATCGGCAATTGGCATCGGATACCCATCCATTGGAGTGGCCTTGTTAAGATCTCTGAAGTCTATACAAACTCTCATCTTCCCATTCTTCTTGTAAAGCAGGGGAACTATATTCGAAATCCAATCTGCGTGCACGGCCGAATGAAGTTTGCTTCCAATAACCTTTCAATTTCCTTCTTCACATCGGCCAATTACTTCTTCTTTATAGATCTTCCTCGGAGGTTGTTTATAGGGTCGATACCCCGACTTAATAGGTAATCGATGCTCAACAATAGAACGATCTAGTCCAGGCATCTCTGTATAATCCCAAGCAAAGCAATCTTTAAACTCCTTCGGGAGATTTACTAATTGCTCTCTACATTACGGACTCAAATTTGCACTAATGTACATCGGCCTTGATTTGGACTCATCGCCAACATTTATCTCTTCTAATTTGTCGGCCGACATAAAACCGTGTCCCAACTTTCCTTTGTTGCCATCGATTGGGTTACCCATCAAAAATTCTTTGTTCGAGCCGATTGCTTGGATCATTTGTTGATCCTTGTTGAATACATTAACGGGACCTTCTTTCCATACTTTGCCGAGAAAAACAATCAACACCATCATATTCCCAATAAGGCTGGCTCGAAGCAGCCACACTTACCGAATCATCGGCATGTATGATCTCCACGTCATCCCCTATCCATTGAATAAGGATTTGGTGCATAGTTGAAGGAATACGACAATTAGCATGAATCCGGTCTCTCCCAAGAAGCAAACTGTATGCCCCCTTGCCGTCAATGACGAAGAACGTAGTGATCGGGGTTTTAGACCCAATCATCAACTCAACATGCACAGCTCCTCGAGTGTCGGAAGGATTGCCAAAGCAAAGTCTCTAAGGATCATGTCGGTTTTAAGCAAATCTTCATCCGTCATCCCGAGTTTTCTAAACGTGGAATATGGCATTATATTGATAGCAGCTCCTCCATCAACAAACATCTTGGTCGAGGCTTCCCATTGGCGTATCCTTTCACGTAAAGCGGTTTCAAGTGACGATGTTTGGCCGGCTTGTCAAAAGTTGCCTGTCGTGTTAGTATAAGGCGAGCCATTAGATCCACGAAACTCACTTTCATCAAAATCGAGTAAATCTCCTCTTGTACTTCTTGATTGTCGGGAGCTATGAATTTCGATGGGAGGAAGAAAGCCATGCATGCATCACCCAAAGGACCCTTCTCATCGGATTTCTTCTTTGGGCGCCATTCCTTCTTTTCTTCTGCAGCTGCCTGCTCCAGCTCTTTATTTCTCAACATTTGCACTCTTCTCTTCTGACTTTTTCTCAACCCCGGAGGGCACCATTGCCCTTTCGCCATCTATATCCATGAGTATTTCCTTCCTCTTCGTGCTCTTCGGGATGAATCCAATCTTTGGTCCGCGAATCTCTTCCTTCGATGATCAAAGTCATTTAATTTTTTATATGCCGATCGTCCTCGGGAAATTGAGCTCCAAGTCTTTCATGGACTGGTCGGCGGTTGACTCGAGACTGCTTTGTAGCCATATCTGCGATCACGCGCATTTCGGGCAATTGTTTCTAGCGAGGCGACTTCAAGCCTTCATTCCAACAATGCTTAAAGAATGAACAACCCCAATGAGACTGTTCTAGTTCCCTCATATGTTCTTCTTGTTCTCGGTGGTACATCTCTTCTTCATATCTCCATCGTTCTTCTAAGAACTTTTGTTTTTCATAATATTCTTGCTCTTGCTGCCTCTGCCATTTATTTAGCAAGATTCGTGATGTCACCCTTGGCCCGGATGTCTCACCTCTTTTGGTTCGGCTATTTTCGAACCGAACTTTCTCTTTCAATTCTTGCCAGTAATCATCGGTTGGGGTCTGATACCATTTTTTTCGAGCTCTTTTTCGATGTCAACACTTTCATCTTTCCCTTGCCTTTAGGGTCATCTGCAGAGACCATTCCGACGGATAAAGAAATCATGTTCGAGGGAAAGGTTTGCCATCAATCTTCATCTTGCCATCAAATTTCAGATGCCCCTCCTGAATTGCTTTACGAATTCGAACTCTAAATACTCGGCAATCATTGATGGAGTGAGAATTAGTGTTATGATAACCACAATATCTCTTATCTTTCACTCCTTCAGGCGTAGCATGGGATGTCCCTACGGTAGCTTGATGCGTCCTTCCCTCACCAACAGATCAAAAAGTTTATCGATTTGGACACATCAAAATCATAAGTTCCTTTTGTTGTTTCAGCCACCGCCGACTTACTTGGGTAGGCTCTTTGTCCCAAGTCAACTCGGCTGCAGACTATTTCATCTTCATCCTCGTACTCGAGTTGCTTCTTCAGGAAACTCGATACATCTCACTAGCAACATTACCCTTCGATAGCGGTTATCCCTTACGAAACCACGAGCACGATTACTCATGATAGCTAATCTACGGCGAGTTGACCGAGATCATCAAATTCCATGCCGAACAGCTTCTCCACGACATTCGGCGGCATCCCACGCTATTGCTATTCCGGGCAAGCGATCGTGCGGTAAATTCAGCGAGAAGCAAAGACTCTTAGTTTCTACGAATCTGCGAAAATATTCTTGTGGTGTCTCATTAGCTTTACGCCTTAAACTGGTAAGGTCTACCGGCTTCTTTTCGGTAGTTCGGTGAAGAAATAAGCATGAAACTTCTGTTCAAGTTACGCCCGGTACCAATAGAATCATTTGGTAGAGAAGTAAACCGGTGAAAATTTGGGCTGTGAGAGACAATGGAAAATACCGAATCCTCAAGCTTCGTGCGTGGGACGCCTCCCCAAAGCTGTATCGGGTATCGGCTAATATATACGTGGTACTTGTATCATCCCTTGAGAAAATTTGGTCAAGTCGGTTGGTGGCTTCACCCTTCTTTGGTAGTGCAACCCTATTATACCACTGCAGGTGCGCGAGACTTGTATGAATAGGATTGATTCTTTGGCTTTAGGCCGCGGCGATGTTGCATCATATCGGCCATCCTTTGCATGATTATGTCAATATACGTCTTCGGAGTTCCACGTGCCTGTCCTCCGGATGGTACTCTCTTTGCACTTCTATATCACGGATTCGGTAGAGCATCTAGAGCAAAGTATAGTCGGTGAACTCATGATATCCATCCCCATACATGTTCCTTTGTAACTTTGTTTGATCTTTGGAGATATCTTGTATGCGATTGCGGTACTCTTTCGGTAGTGCCAAACGTCACCTGGCCATAAGTAGGAGGTGGTTGCTTTTCATGAGTCTCTACTTCATCTTTGTTAATCCCGGATGTTCTGCATCTTCGGGTTGCTTCTCTTGATATTTTGGAATATTGAAAAGCACTGGTCCACGAATTGGTCCCACACCATCTTCAAAATACTTATCACTTTGTTGGCCGAAAGTATTAGCCATGATTACTCGGAAAGTATTTAGAAAGGCCGTGTTGTGGTTCCCGATGGTATACGCCAAGGCTTTATGGACCAAATCGATACCTTTTGAGCTTCTTCCTCTTGAGCAATCGGTTTGATGTGTAAGAAGAACTCTTGGCAATGGCCTTACGAAAAACCTTGTTGCTCTTGTTCTTGGAGAAAGACATTAAGCATTTATGCTTGTATTGCTCACATGCTTGCTCCTTTGTTGCTCTCAATTGGTGCGGCAATTCATCCGGCGTCACATCGAACATGATTGTTATTAACGTCCGACATCTTGAATCGGGAGATTGTCCCACCGGGGCGTGCCAAAAAGTGTGTTGGCACAAAATCGCACCCTGCGCCAAGCACCAAAGCAAGTAGAAAAAGCGTGACTTCAATCGGACGGCCGCACGGTTTAGAGATCAGGAAGCGTGCGGTCGGTTTGACCTGAAAACCGACAAGGGACAAAAAACTGTTAAATACAAAATCGGAACGTGTCGGATGAGACCAGGCAGTTCGTATATACGACCCCGAAGCCACTTACGGCGACATACGACTATAGAAGCTGTGCGCCAACCATGCATACGATTCATTCGGCTGATATGAGGGTGAAACACGTAATGCATTGATTGATGAACGTGCATGTATGAGAAGACATGTTTGAACAAGTGAAAGTTAACTACTTAATTGAAGCATAACCAAGCTCGGCAATACGGCCGGCTCGGAGTCCATGAAGAAGGAACGTACAAATTATCACGACTAAACTAATCAAAGACCTGCATCTGCCGCCGACGATACCCGATCCTATCAAAGTCTAAGCGTTTCTAACATGCAAGAACCGCAACATGTAACAATCTAGATTGATCTAATTCGACTACGTAAGCACACGATCTATTTATCATGATAAGTAAAGAGCATTAGAGAGCAAATAGATCTATAAAATAAGAAGCGAAAACCGATCAAATCTAGATTGGGCAAAAAGTGTTACAAATAAATAAAATATTAAAGTCATGCAACACGTGATAACTTAATGAATCTACTAGATCTTGCCAAATCTAATAGAGCCGATAACTAATCCTTGAACCAGATCCTAGCCCGCATACGACTCACGACCTAACCAAGAATCGATAACTATCTTGCCTCGGCGAGCTATCAAGCGGGCGCTTTGCCGCCACGGCCATCTAGTCGAGATAGACAAAGCATAAGCAAAGACTTCTTGATCATCAAGTAGGCGCTGCCGCCACGGCCATCCCATCGAGGCGAACAAGACTACTTGCATCAAGATCTAAATCCACCGCATGATACTAGACATGATAGCAAGGTTGCCGGAACTTACGGAGGGTCGGCGGATCGATTGGCTCCTCTCGAAGAACTTCGACGACACGACAAAAGGGACTCGAAACGTGGCACGGGGCGGTTGTATTGATTTGATTGTGAATTCCTTTTACAATGGTCGAGGGTCTATATTTATACCCTGGACATAACATGAATCCTAAAGATTACGGCGTACACAATATGTTAAAAGGTAACTCAAAAGTATGGCGAGACTCTTGCTATAATTCTCCTCGAGTCCTTGATCATCACGCTTTTCTCCTTCTATTCGGCTTCTTGCTCGCCACCTTTCGTTTCCCGAATGGAGCCACTTGTCTACAAAGATAGCCGACCGCACCAATGCTTGCCGAATCACCCGAGTCAATTGCACATACGCTTGCCGAATAGCTCAAAGTTAGCCGACCGCACCCTCATTTGCCGAACACGTTGGATTTACGCTTTCTCATAGACTTTACCGAATCGGCCCAATTTTGTCATTGGTCTTTACCAAAATCCGGTGTTAACATAACCATAGAGCATATATATGTTTCTATATTACCCACTTCTATCAATATTAACATATTAAGATTTGATCAAAGCAAACATACACGTCATGCCACCATGCATGAACGA
This sequence comes from Chrysopogon serrulatus, assembly GCA_015844335.1. Taxonomy (NCBI): domain Eukaryota; kingdom Viridiplantae; phylum Streptophyta; class Magnoliopsida; order Poales; family Poaceae; genus Chrysopogon; species Chrysopogon serrulatus. The sequence continues at coordinate 284,306 of JADLZL010002187.1, forward strand.
TAAATATTTATGTTATGTTTTTCACATAAAAAATATTTTCTTAACAACTCATATACTTATGACACCGACAAATTGTTTAAAACTGTACTAGTAACCATCACATATAATTTATACAAGTTGTTACTTTGATATATTTATATATTTGAACTAAAATGTTTGCACATATAATTCCATGATAGGAAAATTCAATCATCATGACAAGTGTGGGATACCACTGGTGGTTATATTTTCCCACTCTTTAAGAGTACTTTAGAGAAAAAGCTGATTACAAGGCTTAAGTACTAAAATTCTCTTGATGTTAGCCGTGCTACCCCTTCTGAGTTCTCACTTCAAGCTTTATCACTTGCCTTAAGCGATATGGTGCAGGTTTCAAATGATTTTTTATGCTATCATAGCATTTAAGTACATATAGTACGACCTAAAATCCCTATTTTAAATATACAAAAATTAGAGGTTTTAAAAGATAAAATAAGCATAAGAGTTTCAACTTAACTTGAGGACAAAAAATTTGTAGCAATCAATAAAATTAAATTCTAAAAAATTAAAATTTAGATCATGACTTTATAAGATATGTGATGCAAGGCCACCATTTTTTAATGAAAAGATTTGAAACTTATTGCATATTTAAAATATACAGCGGTCCCATGCCAAGGAAAAAACATGAATATGGATGAAAAGCATATAGATCTGTCCCTTGCAAAAAAAGTAATTAATAAATTTATGATAACCGGATATAGACTATGGATTATCTATTATGCCCAGTTTTAGAAAATAAACAAAGAGAAAAATAAACAATTTAATACAAAAAGTTCTTTATTAATCAGATGTATTAAACAATAACTAATACTTGTATCTTTCAAAATTTTAGCCTATGCAAGAAGACAGGTTGATGGACTAGTACTAACCAAATTCAACTGAAACGTACTAATATATATACTTGTTCTCACTTACTGCTATTAACGAAATTGGCTACTGATGGATTATATATATATATATATATATATATATATATATATATATATATATATATATATATATATATATATATATATATATATATATATATATATCTGTGTGAATTTTCTTACCTGGGTGATAGCTACCCTATAGGGTGCATAGCTCTACATCTCCCAGATCTCTGCGGCGTGTGCGGTTCGAAGGATGGATTGGTGATACTGATTTTGGTAAACAAAGTACAAGGTCACAACGTGTTTAGTTTTTTTTTTTTGGGAACAATGGACCACAAGAGTTTGCTGTAGCGTGCATAGAGCACTCGGGGCACTGTGACTTTTGACTGTGGTCCAGGCGTGATGTCAGAAGGGAAGCAGGTTTGATAGCTGAAAACTAGTACTATAGTGCAAGCAGGTTTGATAGCAACATTTTGTTGTTTGGTTTCAAGTTAAAAACAATTATATCTTCTAAACCGTTCATCTAATTAACGATCTGTTTTCACCATCATGTTTATCTCATTTAAATATAAAATTTAAAACCCATATTGACTATGTTTTGAGGTTTAGAAAAATCGTGAGAAGTATCAAGTGCAAATCAACCTCTTCATAAAATCCATACAAACCACGGCAAAAAAAGTTGTCTAAATTCACTAGAAAAATCACACATGTAGATGATATGATGATACACAACCTTCTAAAATATCTTGTCAAACTCGACTTCGTTTGTGAGATATAAAAATAATAATTTTCTAACCAATCATTTGGGACGACTTTTCGGCTTAAAATTTATTATTTTTATATCTTACAAACGAAGTTGAGTTTGTATAAAATATTTTACAAGATTGTGTATCATCATAAATCTACATGTCTGATTTTTGGGTGAATTTAGATAACTTTTTGTCGCGGTTTCGGGTTTTGACAGAAAGTTGATTTGCACTAGATACGTTCCCTAGAAAAAATAGTGACACATGGCCCTACATTTTATGCTTGAATCTTAGTAAATTTGGTTCAGAAAATAACCAAACACAATTTCTCCTCTAAAATGTAATACGACCATAGATTTGGCTTGTCATTGATCACCCATCCACTTACAAAGCCTCATTTTGGCAAAAAAGTGAAGATTTTCATGATCCATTATTTCATTTGCTGAACTCATCGTTAAGAAAATATAAATCATTTGCTGAACCAGGGCCTAATCATTTTGAATCTACTTGAAATTCATTGCCAGGTTGCCCTAGTTTTTTGCAGGAAATTCAGTTCTTCAATATAAAATATTACAAAATTTGTAGTAAAGCCACGTAATGGACTCCATATGTCACAAAAATGATTTTTACTAAAACATAGTCAAGTGGGATCTTGTTTTATAGATTTAAGTACAATGAATATTATGGTGCAAATATATCAAAAAAATTGATATGTTAATTAAAAACTATAGCCATTCAAAGTTTAGTAATTGAAGTTGCTTGTGACGTCAGAACAGCAAACCATTGCATTTGGGATGCTGTGTCAACCTGTACGTGAAGCTCGTCCTGCTGGTCCTTTTGGCAAGTCTGCTCGCCTCCTAGTTTGCTCAGCATGTGCTGCTCCCTTTTTGGTGGGTGGGCAGCTATCACCCGGGGGTGATAGAAAACACCGGCGCAAGTAAGATATTTCTAATATATATATATATATATATATATATATATATATATATATATATATATATATATGAGAGAGAGTGAATTTATTTACATGGGGGATAGCTACCCACCCAGGGGGGATAGCCATCCATGGCTCAGATTTGTGCCATGTGTAGTAGTGGATGGATGGATTAGATTTACTTGATATGGTAAGCAAAGGATGTGTCTGCACCTGTTTGTTTATTTCTGGAAACACTAGGACCACATACGTACAGTATATATATTGGGGAGTGGAGCTGCTGAAACTGGCAACTTGCAATTCCATGTATTGCATGTCCCTCTGTCGTACTTGCTTTTTTGGCTCCCAATTATTGGCCGGACCAAACAATTTTGGACATCATTTTGATTTGAGCCCAACTAAATTTGTGGATAATGAAGCTTCAAAATATCTAATTAACTATTTATTTATCCAATTTGTAATTTGTTTTCACCATAATATTTCTTATGATTTTATCTACAAACCAAGATCTCACTCACATGACCATTTTTTTTAAGAAAAAACATATTCAGAAAAAGAAGCGTACACAAAAGAGCGGTACTCTGTACTCCAAAATTTTCTCCCATGGTGGCCCCATCTAGAATTTGTCCTAGCAGTACTAGCAGTGTACACAAAAGAAGCGTACACAAAAGAGCGGTACTCTGACAATCACAAAAAGTGAAGAGGTACTAGCAGTGTAGTATTCCATGTGGGGGGCATGTGACTATTTTTGTAAGCTTTAAAACATAGGCAATATGGGTCTTCACTTGTAGATTTATTTGAAAGAAACTTAATGGTGGAAACAGATTGGTAATTGGAGAAATAGTTTAGCAGATACTATGATTTGATTGTTTTAAACTTGAGACCAATCATAGCGTGGAGCTCACCAGCTGGTGGCAGGGCTGGCAAGCCAATGGGTTGGCAACAGCTGGCCTGCGTAGTCTGCATGCTCCTCCCTGCATGCCTGTTCGGTTTTGGGGGTGGGCAGCTATGCCCCCGGGAGGACAGAAAACACGGGAGTATATATATATATTGTGGAAATATCCTCCTACTCTTGGTGTATTCTACCCACCCATATGGGTAGTTACCCGCACTCACATTTGGCTAAACCAGATTTGGACAGGAGGAAGAGCGCTGCACACTTGCTATTTTCATTTCCGAAACAAACAACGGACATGCCCACATCAATCAACCTACTAATACACCAAGTTTTCTTTCCTATGTCCACCCAAAAAAATATCCCCCACTGAGGAGGCCTCCCTTCATATACCCAAAAAATTGTACCCAGCAATTCAACACCATCAAAATCAACTGACCAGATTGATTCTAGACATTCTCTCTCCTTACTCACCCACGCACGGACGGACCAGATCGAGTGTATGGTCCTTCCTCACCCAACCGCGGCGCGCTCATCCCACCAGACCGCTCGCCAGTCATTCACGTTGTCTCCCCGTGATTGACATACGATAGAAGATCAATTTCAAATTCAAAACACACGTCAGGCATCCATCCAATCCCTGCATGAGTCCATCGACGTGCTGGATCTGCATGAGTCCATCGACGTGCTGGAGGCGGCGGCATAATCCGGTGGACGGCATCATCAGATCAAGGGCATCGTTGGGTTGATCCGCACGTGGCCGCGGACGTGCTGTAGACGGCGGCGTCGTCGGGTCGCCGTCTCCGATCACCGCCGCCAACGCCGCAAGTTCGCGGGGCTGCGGCGTCGGCGAGATCTGGAAAGCTGCGGGCCGTCTGCAGACGGCAGCGGCGTCATCGGATCGCTGTCTCCGATCACCGCCGCCAACGCCGCAAGTTTGGCGGCCGCGGCGTCCAGCGAGATCATTTGAAACCGCGGGCGTCTTGTAAACGGGCGGCGTCGTCGGGTCGCCGTCTCGATCACCGCCGCCAACGCCGCAAGTTTGCGGAGGCCGCGACGTCCAGCGCGATCACGGAAACCGCGGCGTCTACGATCGCCTCCCCCCCGACGATCGGCGCCGAAGCGACCCAGGTGTGCTGCGCGAACAAATCCACCCGGACCTCCTAGGCTAATTCTATTTGCATCTCGTCATGTCTAGCCTGAATATTATATTTGATTTTCCTTTCCTAAATATTGTCTTTGAGCACAATGCAAATGATTTTTTTCCTGACTAATATTGTCTTTGATGACTGAACATGTATCCCATAAATATGTGTTTCCGTCCTGGTTCAAATAGGGATGCCTGCTGATCAGATTAGTATCTTAATTTCCCTTCCACCCTGTGTATAAATAGATGTTTCCGTCTGTACATGCCATTGCCAAATTAAAATTACACATTACAGACTTTTACAGCTTCTTTTTTTTTTTTATCTTTTCGATTTATTTTTTCCTAGATCCTTCAACAATAAATGGGCACGCCATCAGACGGACGCACTCCCTTGAGTGACATAACCAACCTTGATACTCGGTACAAACATATACTCAACTTCGAAGAACTTTCATAACAATGCCATTTACATATTATATCAACAACACCCTGTCCAGCAGCTCCCAGTGAGGAACAACGGAAGAGGGAGGAAAGGAACACGAAACAGCGTGAGTACGGTGCTAGGATAAGGGCTCAACAAACCAATGAAGAAAGAGAAGAAAATAATAGGAAGAAGCGTGAGGCATATGCTCGACGAAAGGCTGAATCAAGTATAGGGAATATGGCATCTTCATCCTCTGGGCTAGGGCTACAAACACCGTTCCCAACGGCATCTATCGCATCCTTCACTCCACCATCATCGCGTGCTTCATCCCTGGTTTTAGCTGGGCCAACTTCGCTTCAAAACATAGAAAACGAAGACCCTCAAACGAATGATTTAGCAACTTACCTTAGTATCTTCAAGAAATGATTAAGGCCTTGAGCACAATGTAACTTAGATGGTTACTATGAGAAATAACTTTACCATTTATTGATATGATAAAGTGTCTCTAGATTGTATTTATGGTTAAAAACAATTAAAAAATATAATAACTATTTATTGTTCTTATGTGCATTCCAAAGATAAAACCGTTGCGTTAGCACGGGCATTATAGTGCCGTATAGTACGCCCTTGCGCGATCCCTCTCTCACAAAGATAGCAGTGCACTCTGACACACAGCATGAAACATTTCTCTCACCTCTTCCCTCCTCTCACGTCACTTTAATTCATCGAATCACAGCAGCATGCAAACGCTTTAGGTGATACTATTTTGTAGATTTATGACTAATTTTCATTTCGTTTCTATCATATTATTTGTATTGATTTTATCTATAAAATAAGACCCATATTGACTATATTTTTATACTAAAAATTAAGTGACAGTGGGCCCCACAGTTTCCTCTCGCTACATCTAATCACCGTATATATATACGGATGGCACCAGAGGCTGACATTTGGAGAAGACTGGTTTGCTTAGCTTCTTTTCAATGTTTTTTTTCTATCCGAGTCTAGATTAATTAAATGAAATATATGATATTTATCCGCAAAGAACAAGATGCAAAAAGTTTTGACAAAATCAATCCTAAAAATTGATGTTCTTGTTTTTCCTCAAAAAAAAAAATATTATCACGTGGAATCTTGTTTTGCAGATAAGAATTACAATAAATACTATAGTAAAAATAAATTACAAATTGGATATATTATTAACTAGATATTAGGATTTGAAGCTTAGCATGTAAATAATGCTCATTGCTATAGTTCTAACTTCTGTCTACCTTTGAAATTTCGTCACAGCACACTTGTCTTGGTCCTCTTGGACTAGAGCGAGAAAGGAGTGTGGTCCAGCAGCATGTGGTCCAATGTTCCTAAAAAGATCAAACACGTCTTAGCCTTGTTTTTTATTAGCCGTAAATAGTACTTCCAATCCACCGTTCAACACACCACTTGTCATACATCCAAGGCATGGGTAGCTACCACTCCTAGGTGGGTAGCTATCCCCCCGTTGTAGAAATTCCACACTCCTAATTATATATATAATTAAGAGGCTGCATCGATCGATCGGGAGAGATAATGTACACACCTTTAATTTCTCCGAATCGTCGGCCATGGAGATGGTGGAGAGTGAGTTGGTCGTCGCTAGCTCGCAGATTATATTATAGACAGAGGCAGTGCCTAGCAAAAGCAAAAGCACACACACTCGATCACAGACCAGGTACGTACGATCCCTTGCTTGCTGCTGCCTAGCTAGCTCCATATTCTGCTGGCAACCTGGGAGGGTGCTTTGCTTTGTTCTCTCCCCTGCTTCTTTTTCCTTTTTTTTTTTCCTTCTTCCAAAGCCTGGCATGGCATGAAGGAGACCCCTTGTTTTTTTTTCTCTTTTTCTTTTTCTGAACATGTATTTGCTGATTCCCATCTGCTGCCTTTCTTTTCCTTTATCCTTTGTCTAAAGAGGTTGATGATGATGATCATATATATTCCTACTTTATTTCTCAGTAGCTAGCTAGCCATGTGCCCATGCAGTACGAGTAGAGTTTACAGTTTCATAAACACATCATCCATTTATGTTCAAATCTCAACTATTCTAAGTTCCTAGCATATTCTGAATTTGCCATGGGATAATACATTGAAACAATGCTGCAAGCAAGCCGATTTTTTATTAATTTAGCCCTTTTTTCCATCAAAAATTCACGTTTACACATACCCCTGAACGTCAAAAACCCATCTTTAGACTCTGAGCTCGGCGCCATGGTAACACCTCTCTTCACCTATGCACAACACTGATGGTCATGTGGCTGCTCTTGCATGGCGTGGTGGCATGGTGATGTGGAAGCTGCGTGGTGGCACGGTGGCGTCCTGTGTATGTGGCAGTGGTGAAGACACATTGGTGGTGTCCAGGAGGCTGGAGGCCCAGAGGCGGCCAAGGTCATAAGGGCAGTGATCAGGGGCATGGTGTCTGCATGGCCATTATTTGGGAGACACAGATGTCTGCGAGGATATGCTGACGCGGGAGAGGCAGTGGGCCAGCAAAAGTGCTTTGCCATGGTGTCCGGCATGGTGTCTGATGGCAGCTAGTGGGTGCGCTTAATTAATATTCTGCTATCTTGATGAGTCGGCTTGGTGTGTTAGTAGATCTTGGTGGTGGTGGTCAGCATGGCAGCAACCATAGGTAGCTGCTCGTGTATTGGCTTGACAGTTTGCAGCGAACGATCAGTACTACAGAACAGGCCTTTGGTCATTTGGCAAAAATGAACATTAGCTCCCGCAAACATTGCGCCCGGGACTAAAAACACCTTTAGCCCCGGTTAGGAACACCAACCGGGACTAAAAGTCCCCCTGCCCAACGTTGTCGACATGCGCAGTGGGGACTTTTTAGTCGGTTTGTAACACCAACCGGGACTAAGTTTTTTAGTCCCGGTTGGTGTCCCCAACCGGGACTAAAGGTATTGTCCCGGTGGGTGACTCCGATCGGGACTAAAGATCGGCCTTTTAGTCGGTTGGTGTTAAAGACCGGGATTAAATCCTCCCCCATATTTGAATCCTCCTCTGACCGAGCCCGAGCTCACCATTGTTCTTTGTTCTTCATGTGTTCTTGCTTGGTTCTTGCTCACATCTCCGGCCATTGATTCATTTCATCATTTCTACGCCGTCATTTTCTTGTTTAGAGGTTACTAACTTCATCTTCTCAAGTTTTAAAAGAAACAGTATTTCATTTTGTGGTGTTATGCATGTGTTTTTTTTTATTTTTGATTTCTACATTATTTTAAACTCCAATCACTTCATCGTTTGAATATGAGATGTAGATAACTACAATTAAGACTCTAAAAATTAGTATACACCATTTATTACTATTATGTCTACCATATTTTATGGTTTAGTTAGAAAATACTAAATTTATGGTTTTTTATTATAATTAGTTTTTAAAAAAAATTAACATTTGATAATACTTTAGTTTATAATTTGTGATCTGGTTAATTAGTTAATTATAACTAAGTATAAATAATACATTTGAAGGATTATTTAATTATAACTAAGTATGAATATATAATTTATTTAGGAAAAATAAGAATGGAGAATTTTAGGTTATGTGTTAGTTAGTTACTTATAATACTTTATTTTGCAATTTGTGATCGGGTTTATTAGTTAATTTAAACTAGTATGCATGCCACATTTCATGATTAGTTAAAAAAATAAATAACTTTGGTGTTTTTTAGTTTTGCTTGTTTAAAAAAAATAGAAATAGAGAATTTTAGGTTATTTGTTACTTTCATTTCTTTATAAAAATTAGAAACTTATCATACATTAATTTGTAATTTGTGACCGGGTTAATTAGTTAATTATAACTAGTATGCCTACCAAATTTTTTGATTATTTAGAGAAATAGAGAACTTTGGTGTTTTTTAATTTTGCTTGTTTAGAAAAATTAGAAATAGAGAATTTTAGGTTATTTATTACTTTTATTTTTTTATAAAAAATTAGAAACTTATCATACATTAATTTGCAATTTGTGACCGGGTTAATTAGTTAATTATAACTAGTATGCCTACCATATTTCATGATTAGTTAGAGAAATAGAGAACTTTGTTGTTTTTTTAATTTTGCTTGTTGAGAAAATTAGAAATAGAGAATTTTAGGTTATTTGTTACTTTCATTTCTGTAGTAAAAATTAGGAACTTATAATACTTTATGTTGCAATGCAGACAATGACACGTCATTGGAAGTACAATACCGATCGCCGCTCCAAAGAATTTATTGATGGTGTGCATTATTTCTTAAGAGTGGCCGAGGAAAACAAGCCAGATGGATTCATACGTTGCCCATGTGCCTTGTGTCAGAATTTGAAGGAATATTCTAGCTCTAGAAATATTCACTCACATTTGTTGAAGTCGGGTTTCATGCTAAACTATATTTGTTGGACCAAGCATGGAGAAACCGGGATAATGATGGAAGATTGTGAAGAAGAACAAGAACAACTGAAGCCTGACGACATTATTGCTTAATTCGGTGGCTTCGATGATACAGCAATGGGAGAAGCTGAAGAAGAGGGAGGTGCAGAAGGCACACCTACTGAAGATGATGCTCTTGGTGATGCCATTCGTGATGCACAGAAAGAATGCAAAAGTGAAAAAGAGAAGGCAAAGTTTGACCGCATGCTAGAAGATCACAAGAAATTACTATACCCATCCGCCCAAGATGGGCAAAAAAATTGGGTACAACACTGGAGTTGTTGAAATGGAAGGCACAGAATGGTGTATCCGATAAGGCATTTGGACAATTACTGAAGATCCAAAAAAGATGCTTCCGAAGCCTAATGAATTGCCCGCCACTACGTATGAAGCAAAAACAGGTTAAATGTCCTTTGGGATTAGAAATCCAGAAGATACATGCATGTCCTAACGACTGCATCCTGTACCGTGGCAAGGACTACGAGAATTTAGATGAATGCCCCGTATGTAAAGCATCACGGTATAAGATCAGGCGAGATGACCCTGGCGATGTTGAGGGGGAAGAACGTCCCAGGAAGAAAATCCCTGCAAAGGTTATGTGGTATGCTCCTATAATACCACGTCTGAAACGTCTTTTCAGAAACAAGGACCATGCAAAGTTGTTGCGGTGGCACAAAGAAGACCGTAAGGTAGACAACATGTTGAGACACCCTGCTGATGGGTCCCAGTGGAGAGCAATAGACAGGAAATTTCCAGAGTTTGCAAAAGGCGCAAGAAACTTGAGGTTCGCTTTAAGTACGGATGGTATGAATCCTTTTGGTGAGCAGAGCAGTAGTCATAGCACTTGGCATGTTACACTATGTATCTACAACCTTCCTCCATGGTTATGCATAAAGCGAAAGTTCATTATGATGCCGGTGCTCATCCAAGGTCCGAAGCAACCGGGCAATGACATTGATGTCTATCTAAGGCTATTAATTGAAGAACTCCTACTTTTATGGAGCGAAACAGGTGTTCGTTTGTGGGATGAGTACAAATAGGAACACTTCGACCTACGAGCACTGTTGTTTGTGACAATCAATGATTGGCCTGCTCTAAGTAATCTTTCCGGGCAGTCAAACAAGGGATATAATGCATGCACACACTGTTTTGATGACCTTGATAGTATATATTTGAAAAAATGTAGAAAGGTCGTGTACCTTGAGTATCGTCAATTTCTTTCTACGAATCACCCAGTTAGAAAGAAAGGCAAGCATTTTAAAGGTAAGGCAGACCACCGATGCAAGCCTCACAACAGAACTGGAGAAGATGTATTTGAGATGGTTAAGGATGTGAAAGTAGTTTTTGGCAAGGGACAGGGCAGCCAACCAGTTCCAAAAGATGCAGCGGGTCATGCACCCATGTGGAAGAAGAAGTCAATATTTTGGGAGCTACCCTATTGGCAAGTCCTAGAGGTCCGGAATGCGATCGACGTCATGCACCTGACAAAGAATCTTTGTGTGAACCTCCTAGGATTCATGGGTGTGTATAGGAAGCCTAAGGATTCACTTGAAGCACGACAAGACTTGCAGCGTATGGAAGAGCGAGACAACCTGCATCTAGAGAAGATAGATGATGGACGCCAATATTTAAGACCTGCTAGCTACACTCTTAGCAATGAAGAGAAAGAAATCATGTTTGAATGCTTAAGCAGTATCAAGGTCCCATCTGGATTCTCCTCTAATATAAAAGGTATAATAAATGTGCCCGAGAAGAAATTTCTGAACTTAAAGTCGCATGATTGCCATGTGCTTATGACGCAATTGCTTCAGTTGCATTAAGAGGAATTCTACCTCCATATGTACGTCGGCCACCGTTAAGCTATGTGTATTCCTCAATGCAATTTCTCGAGAAGGCAATCAATCCACTGGAACTTCTTTGCTCTGAGAATGATGTGGTTCAATGTCCTGTCAGCTTTGAGTTAGTGTTCCCTCCATCCTTCTTTGATATCGTGACACACCTTCTAGTTCATCTGGTCAAGAAGATCAATATTCTTGGTCCTGTGTTCCTACGTAATATGTTTCCCTTCGAGAGGTTTATGGGAGTTCTGAAGAAATATGTTCACCAGCGTGCTCGGCCAGAAGGAAGCATTGCAGAGGGCTATGGGACAGAAGAGGTCATTGAGTTACTGTGTTGAATTCATTCACGAACTTGACCCAATTGGTGTTCCCTGAATCGCGACACGAGGGAGACCTGACTGGAAAGGGAAAAATAGAAAAGAAAACATACATCGATGCAGGGGGGACGATTATTTCAATAAAGCTCACTACAATGTTCTTCAAAACTCATCCGTGGTGGAGCCGTATGTCATGAAACACAAGGACTTTCTACGATCCCAGTTCCCAGAGAAGAATGAAGCTTGGTTTATGCGTCAGCATATGGACACTTTCAGTGATTGGTTACGAAAAGAATGTCAGGGTAATGACCAGATTGATAAGCAATTATATTTGTTGGCTAGGCAACCATCATGGCACATCCTCACGTACAAAGGGTATAAGATAAATGGAAATACATTTTACACCCTAGGCCAAGATAAAAAAAGCACGAACCAAAAAAAAGTGGGGTTCGCGTAGGCGCCACCGATCCGAATGGAAAGCAGGACAAACATATTATGGCTGCATAGAGGAGATTTGGAAACTAGACTACGCACCTAATTTTAAAGTCCCTTTGTTCCGGTGCCAATGGGTCAAGAATACCGGAGGCGGGGTAACAGTTGACAAAGACTATGGAATGACAACAGTGGACCTCAACAATGTTGGTTACAAAGGTGAACCATTCGTCCTTGCTGCTGATGTGAATCAGGTGTTCTATGTGAAAGAATGTCTACAAAACAGAAGAGAGGGAAAAATGACAACAAATCAACGAATGAACCAAAACACCATATAGTTCTCTCAGGAAAAAGAAACATTGTGGGAATTAAGGACAAGTCAGATATTTCAGAAGATTATGAAAGGGATGACCGAATCACGACTTTCAATGTGACCAAAGATCCGAGCATCATGATAAATGCTGAGGACACTCCATGGTTACATCAAGATCATGACCAAGGAACATACGTCAAAAAGAAGATCACTACTGTGCCCGCCTAATAAATAGAGTGTATTAGAGTACGTGTATGTGACACTTGTAATTTCAGATGTTTGTATTAATTTTTTTATTTTATATCATTTCAAATAATGAAAAGACTTGAAGTATTTGTTGCTAAGCATGTGCACAGTAAGAACTTATGGGAGACCAATTTGGCATTGGAAAAAGTAATGCAAAAACAAATTTCCTATTAAAAAGATTTTATGTTCCCAATTTTCTAAATAAGTAATTACATAAAATAAAATAGAACTGTTATTTTTTAAGAAATTTATACCCATTCTTTTTATTTACTATGCATTTAACAAAAATAATCTTCTTAGAAATAGCATAGATAAACAAAAATAATCTAATATAAACAGCCGGGTTGAAAAATATCTTGATATAATGGTGAATATCACGTAGATCACGATTTTGGAGATAAATAGTGATACATGAACAAAATTTATGTTAAAATAATGCAAAAACAAATTTTCTATTGAAAACAACTATTTTAAAGTATTTTAATTAAGTTAAACATTTTTGCATTAACAAAATACTAATTATTTTTAATATTTATGTTTACTATTAGAAGGGATGAAAAGATTTTATGCTCCTAATTTTCCAAATAATTAATTACATAAAATAAAATAGAACTGTTATTTTTTAAGAAATTAATACTCATTATTTTATTTACTATGCATTTATCAAAAATAATCTATTTAGAAATAGCATAGATAAACAAATAATCTTATGTATAAACAGGCGGGTGGAAAAACCTTTAGTCCCGGTTGGTAATACCAACCGGGACTAAAGGTCACCTTTAGTCCCGGGCCGTGATACCAACCGGGACTAAAGGTTGGAGCTTTAGTCGGTGCGTTCCACCGCTGGGGGGACTAAAGGACTTTTAGTCCGATGCGTGCCACCACCGGGACTAAAGGTTCGCGCAGATATTTAAGGCGGGGTCGTCTTCCTCCTCGATCCGATCCACCCGCCCTCAAGCACGTAGCCCTAGCCGCCGCCCTCTCCCGCCGCCGTGTCTCGGGCCGCCGTCTCCCGCCGCCCCCGTCTCGGCGTCGCCGTCCTCCTCGCCCCGGCAGCCACCGCCCGGAGGAGCATCTGCCGCCGCCGCCGCCCTCCCCGATCTTCCCAGCGCCGCCGCCTCCCTCGTCCCGTTCTTCTCCGGCTCCCCCGCGCCGCTCCCCCGCCGCCTCCGCCTCCCCCGTCCTCGTCCTTCTCCGGCCGCCTGTCCTCCCCGTGCAGCCAGCAGCGCCGCCGCCTCCTCTGCGGCGCGCGCGCCGCCTCGCGCGTCGAGCTTCTCCGGCCGGCCGTCCCCCCCTCCCGCAGCGTCGCCGCCTCCTTCAACTCCGGCCGAGAGGCCCCGCCCCGGCCTCTTCTCCGGTCAGCCCTCTCCTCTCCGGCCAGGGACGGTCGCCGCCCGCCCGGCCTCTTCTCCGGCCGGCCGAGCAGCGAGGGGCCAGCGCCGCCTCGCCGTCTTCACTCCGGCCGGCGAGGAGGCGCCCCGCCTCGCCCGTCTTCCTCTCGGCCCGGCGAGGCGAGCGCCGCCTTGCCATCCTTCACGCCACGCAAGATGGTGAGCATGTGTTGTATGTGTGTGTTGCGTCGGCCGTCGAGCCGCGGATGTGTGTTTGTGGACGGCCGTCGAGCCGCGGACAACGCTGTGTTATATGTGTGTTGTGGCCGGCCATCGAGCCGAGAGCATCGCATGCAAGACTTGGCGCGAGAAAGAGAGCACGAACGACCGTAATTTTATTCGAAACCCTAACGACTTAGCGACGCGATCAATCGACGACTTAGCGACGACCGGACGAACCAAGCGACGACCTAGCGACGCCGGACGAACCAAGCGGCGACCCTAGCGACGACGGACGAACCTAGTGGCGACCTAGCGGCGGCGTAGGGGACCGAACCTAGTGACTAAACCAAGCGATGACTTAGTGACGACCTAGCGAACAAGACACGACGATCTAGCTACTTAGCGACGACCTAGCTACTTAGCGATGACTTAGTGACTTATATATATGATGTCAAGTAACTTTTAATATAATTAAACACCTTACTCAATTATGTAATATATTAATAAAGTCTTGTAATATTAATGGTACTTATTAATAAAGTCTTCTAATATTAATGGTACTTATTAATAGTCTTCTAATATTTAATGTCTACTAACTTCATTATGTCATGTGATAGTAATTTCATTATGTCATGTGATAGTAACTTCATTATGTCATGTGATAGTAACTTCATTATGTCATGTGACTTAGCGACGGCCTAGCGACGACTTAGCGACTTAGCGACGACCAGACGAACAAGACACGACGACCAAACTCCTACTTAGCGACTTAGCGACTTAGCGACGATCTAGCGACGACCGGACGAACAAGACACGACGACCTAGCGACTTTATTAATAGAATGGCTTTATTATGTAACTTTATGTCAAGTAACTTTATTAATGGTATTTTTAATTAACTTTTTGTTAACCTCCTCATGTAATATATAAGGTTTTGTAACATTGTAATATTTTAATAGAATGGCAAGTAACTTCATTAATAATAGTAATGTCATGTGACTTTATTATGTAACTTTATGTCATGTAACTTTATTAATGGTACTCTTAATTAACTTTATTAACCTCCTCATGTAATATGTAAGGTTTTGTAACATTGTAATATTTTAATAGAATGGCAAGTAACTTCATTAATAATAGTAATGTCATGTGACTTTATTATGTAAATTTATGTCATGTAACTTTATTAATGGTACTTTTAATTAACTTTACTAACCTCCTCATGTAATATCTAAGGTTTTGTAACATTGTAATATTTTAATAGAATGGCAAGTAACTTTATTAATAATAGTAATGTCATGTGACTTTATTATGTAACTTTATGTCAAGTAATTAACTTTATTAACCTCCTCATGTATATTTTTTTTTTTTTTTCTTGTGGCGCTACATGACAAATTGAATTCTAACATCTTTTAATTAACAACTTTTGCAGAAATGGCCGATCCGAATGATAACATGGATGAGAAGGCAATGATGGACCTAATCAACAGCGGCGGCAATCAAAATCCCCAAGTCCAAGGTGATGACAATGAACAAATAGATGATGGGAGTCAATACTTTCGATGATCATGAAGAACTTGTGGGAGACAATCGATGAGGTCTATCTATAATCTAGTATATATGTATATACATGAAATTAAAAAGAATGGCTTTTGTATTAATATATTTATACTTGTTTGTGTAGCCCTCTGGATCGGCGATAGCTTCCGGGAGTAGTAGAAAAGTGCGAGGCCCGAAGAAGCCATTGGAGGGTCGGTACATTCTGTCGGAATTCGACGAGGGTACAGGCCAAGTACTTGGGGAACATTCAAAGAAATTTGTTGCGCACTGTGGATACCTTGTAAGGGACAGGCTCCCAATCAGTGCTCGAGAATGGAGGCAACGGAAAGATGACCCTACTATTAGTTATGTCTTGGATCATGACAAGGAATTGCTATGGCTAGATATCCTTCAACATTTCACGCTCGATACACAGGTTGAAGCTTTGAAGGAGAAGGTTCAAATCTGGGCTATGCAGAAGATGGCCAAACAATTTCAGGCTTGGAAGAAGAAACTCCACAAGACTTTTGTTGCACATAACCGGACACCGGATTTCACCAACAAGGCCTACGTCAAGTTGAGGCCTTTTTGGGATGAGTTCGTACAGTTTAAGAACTCAGATGAGGGTCAGGCACGGATGATCCGTAATCAGGAAAATGCTAGACACAAGCAATACCACCATCACTTGGGTTCAGGTGGCTACCGCACTGCTATTTCTAAGTGGCGAAGTCTGGAACAGGAGATTGTTGACAAGGAGATGGAACCAAAATCACTGTGACCGGCTTTGGAAGCGCCAAGTATTGGTTCTTCGGTCATGGGGAACCCCGGACCTAGAGACCGGAAAGGTAGTGTACGGCGAGAAGCTACAGAGAGTGGGACAGAGAATGGCCTATGCCTGAGGATTAGTTGAAAGTGGTGCCTGGCAGCCAAATAGAGAGAAGGATGAGCTGACATACGCCCTGGAGACTGCTGAACACGGTGGGCGAACAAGAGGCTATGGGGAGATATCGTAGGAGCATAGATTCCCTAAAGATAGACCCACTTATAAAAGCCGCCAAAGAAAGAAGGAAGAGGAGGCAGAGCGGTTGCGTAGGTTGGAGGCAATGGTGATGGAGTCACGCGAAGCGGATCGTGAAGCGATAGCGCGAGAGAAAGCGCTAGAAGATAGATTGAACGAGGAAATCAAAAGGCAAGTGCAGGAAGCAGTAAGTTCTATACAAAGGCAAACTGCATCAGAGCCAGGAGTCAACATTAGTCCCCCCGGTCAGTTGAAAAGCAGTTGCGCTTCCACGGAGGTGCCAACTATTCAAGACGATGTGGGGCTGCGCTTTCCGGTGGATGACGTCACTGAAGCTAAGACAACATGTGAGCTGCATATTCCACAGGGGGCTGCCACAGTCATGGTTGCTGTCGGTGTTGTAACTCATATCGACCCTACGAAGACACCAAGAATCCATGCGGCGATAGTTCCAGCTGGATATGCTAGTGTCTCGGTGGATAGAGTTGTCAAAGGCTTCGAAAATGTGTAGCTTGAGATAAAAGGAGGTGATGGAGAGAAGACTAGGACAAGCAGAGAAGGCTTTCATTTGTTGGCGCAAGCGCTACATTATTATTCCTGGGGCATCACCTAGTAGTCTACCACCACCTCCTCGTCATGAACCTAACCCTAGGTGCGGATGAAACTTGACGATACATTTATTCACTAACTTTATTTTGCATTCCCTTAGTTAGCGGTTTACTCATATACCTCTTTGGTTTCACGGTGGTCACCAACATGTCATAGTCTTTGCGGGTGATGACGAGGCAGTGCAAGACACAGCTGCATCGCCTCCAAATCCAACGCCGCCTCCTCGGGCTCCAACGCCACCACCTCGGGCTCCAACGCCGCCACCTCGGGCTCCAACACCACCACCTCGGGCTCCAACGCCGCCACCTCGGGCTCCAACACCACCACCTCGGGCTCCAACGCCGCCTCCTTGGGCTCCAACACCGACATCGGCTGCCCCTTCGCCTCCACGTCGGGCTCCATCCCCCCCACCGCCCGCCCCATCGCCTCCACACGTGGCTCCAGCGCCAAAACCGGTGGACCCACCATTGAAGAAGAGGCCGACCACACAATCAAAAGTGTCGGCCACCCCGCCGCCAAAGAAGAAAGCCTCCGAAAAGAAACAACCTATCATTCCTAAGAAGCTGTCCTATGAGAAGACTGCTGTAGAAATAGAGGCTTCGGTAAAGTCAGATGTGGACAGTTTCTTCAAGAAACTTAAGGATGAAAGAGAATCCAAGCAAAGCCCTGAGAAGCCATACCTCTTACTACGGCCAGAAGATCTACGGCAAAGGGTTCAGGCTCAATAAAAAAAGAGGCGTCAAGCTCAGAAAGAATCATCATCTTTATCGAACTATGATCGCACTCTAAGCAAATCCGTAGAAGAAGGGAATAAGAAAGAGAAAAGAGCACGCAAGGGTGTAGCACAGCTCGGGAAACAATCAAAGCAATCAGTGCCCCCGCTAGTCATTGGGAATGAATATGGTTCAAACATCGACGTGCTAGACCAACAGATACCTCCAGATTTGAACTATGAGGATCTTGATAATTTTTTTGCGGAGACTGGTCTTAGCTTAGCCCAAATGATAGCTGGGGCAGCAATTGAAAGTGCTGCAGAAATTGATCATTGGCAGAAGACATATGAATATGGCAAGAGTCTATTCAACCCTGCGGCCCTCAGCAAACTTGGCACGCAAATATACTTGCTAAACCAGTGGTACCTCGCAGCGTGTGGCAGAAGAGTAGATGACTATATTTGCGTCCGGATTAGAAACCATCATTACTTCCGTGGTGATGATGTTATTTATGTTCAATTTAATGAGCTACACCAGCTATGCCACATGGGACGCTACGGACAAAGCTCTAATCGGTTTGCTTCAATACGTAAGTGATTCTTTCTTTTAATAATGTCACTTTGTAACTTATCATGTATATGTATAACTAATTACGAAACCGGCTATACATATGCAAAAACATGATGAGGGACCTCAGAGTTAGAAATGACAAGGAGATTGGATTTGTAGATCCTTATGTTGTATTCAAAGACCCCAAGACTCTGTATGTCTTATGGAGAGTTCAAATGGAGAGAAATCTACGGAGGTACTTGATCAATCAAAAGGATAAAAGATATATACTCTTTCCCTATAACTTTAAGTAAGTATCGTTATCGTGTGTATATTCTATTAAACCAATTAATCAGATCGGTATGAAGATATATAATTATTTTACCTACACACAAATGCAGCTATCATTGGATACTAATTGTGATTGATCTCTGGCAATGTCATTTGGTAATCTATGACTCGTTGAGAAAACCACAGGAAGATTACCAAGAAATGATAGATATTATCCAAGGGTAACCGATCTCTAAATATTAATTTCAGCTCTTTAACTCGGTAATAGATAATTAATAATGATCGTTTTATTCCTAGGATTTGGGCTGGGTTCGTGCAGAAACACCGTCCAGATTTGAAAGCGCCACTTTCAAAGCCTATCCTACTTCGATGGATTCTACGGCAGCCACCGGACAAAAATTTGTGTGGCTACTATGTCTGCGAATTTCGACGGTCTATGAAAAAGAACAAATCTTGAGCACGCATAAAAAGTATGTAACATGTATATATAATAAGTTCATTTCATTTATTTGTTACTATTTAATAAATCTTATTCATACCTCTAACTTTTTTTCTTTAATGTCTACTAAAAGAGATGTGGTTGAGGCAGAAGGTGTTGGATGAAGTCCGCCTAAAAGGAATTGGGGAGATAATCGCAGGATTTCTTAACGACCAAGTCCTGAATCCCGCCCGGCGAGTACTACTTCAACCCCCGACGAGCCAATGAAACCAAACTAAGATGATCATTTTTGTACGATGCTTGAGTGGCGGAGAACAATTAAGTTGTAAATACTTTATCCGTGATGGATATGTGTAAATATTATATTATGGACCTATAGACATATATAATATATAAATAGTGTTATATAGTATATTTATATGTAATGCTCTAAATTATATAAATTATAGATGCGCGTCTACATAAACAAGCAGCGAACAATACGCATTCGAAAATAATAATAATAATATAATTGTAAACCAGAAATGGAAAACTAAAAGAAAAGAAAAGGAAAAAGAAAAAACTCTTTAGTCCCGGTTGGTAACACCAACCGGGACTAAAAGGGGCGGCCAGGTAGCGCACCCTGGCACACCTTTTAGTCCCGGTTGGTGTTACCAACCGGGACTAAAGGTGGACTTTAGTCCCGGCCACGGAACCGGGACTAAAGGTGGAACATTTAGTCCCGAAACCTTAGTCCCGGCTCCGCAGCCGGGACTAAAGGCCGTTTAGGCCCGGGGCTAAAGCCCATCTCTGTAGTAGTGGGTGGTGGCTAGCCTTGTATGGCGAGGGTTAGTCTAGTGTGGTGTCACTAGGTGGAGCAGAGGAGGCGATGGCGCGGCGGCTACATGGCTTGCAGTGGATCGCGGAGTGTTAGTCCTTGTTCAGCGCTCTTGTTGCTTTGGTCACGTGTAGTCGATCGGACGCATTGGTGTTGTGCGGCGCGGGTAGTGTAGGTCTGTTGCCTTCAGTCATCGTTATTGTATATGACCCATGATCGTTGCTATCTATTGTTTTATCTAGTCTGGGTTCTTCTTCTTTTTAATATAATTGACAACTCTTCTGCCTGGTTTTAGAAAAATAAAGAAAAACTTCCATTGTTTGAATGGCCACATGCCTTTCTTCTAAATTATCTGCCAACTATTTGCTTGCACTATTTTCTTGATGCAACTTTCTCCTTTATGTTTAGTTACTCGCCAAACATCAAAGGAATCAAGATCTAGGACAGGAAGAAAGTCAGGAGAGCTAAGCTGTAGTACCTGAGGGATAGGATGAACGCACTTAAAAATGAGGTTTTCAACTTGTTGTTTCTAGGTTTTTGCTCTGCGCATCAATCAGCATGGTTTCTGAAGACGCAACAGTTGCCGGCTGAGAATCAGATTGTTTCAGGCTTGTAGTTATCAAATGTCATGCCTGGTTTCAAGCTGCGCAAGTGCTAGCAGAATATGTTTTCTGAAACAATTTAACAATGTAGATATTTATTCCCTCTTTGATTTGTAGCACTGTAACCGCGGTGCGAAAAATAATGTGCTCAGGTCTATTATATTACTTCCCCACCCTTATTTAGGATGTGCGTTTGACATAAACAAACTGGAATACATTACTTATCAAAGTGAAACTATTATGTGATGCTTCATGCTATGGACATCACCGGTTTTATATAACAAATTGTTTAGTGTTTGTCCGCAGAAATCTATTGTTCTGAAGAAAGATCTAGGCGTCTCTGTTTCTGTCCTGCTTGACCTGCTGTGAAATTTGTTAGAGTTTTTATGGCTCTTTATGTTTGGTGCGAATCCAATTGGTTGTCAGGGACCGGTATTGTAGCATTTCAGGTCGGCTAATTCTTTTCTAGAAGAAGAACATTGAAGTTTAGAAACTGACACCTGATAATTCTCCAGATTTCATGGCGGTCACCTTACTTCGTATGCAGGGGAGGCTTCAGTTATTCCAATACCGCATTTTGGAGAAAAGGAGAATAATTACATTTGTTTAGTTTCTACATATGAAAACATTTGTATCTCGCGCCTTATCGCCCTTGTTGATTTTGGGCTTCAGAGTTCAAAAAATAGGGGCATGCATGCTAAAAGAACAGCAACCATATATAGTTGCATGGTCCACCTTGATATCACTGCAAGGGATTAGAAGGGATTAAGGGGAATTATCCCTGCCAATCCGCATAGTAAATGAGTGTATCCAAACTAGCCCTCAGTGATATATAGACAGTTACAATAGGGGCAATGAGGACAATCAACTAGAAGTTGGTTGTAATGAAAGCCAATTAGCTTAATAATCACATGTGTTGTTGCTCAATGTTTCACTTCCCCGGAGTAGAGCCACAGGCAGAAAGCATATATATGTATAAATCAATCTCACGCCACAAACTTGATCATATAGATTGGAAAAAGTCTATTTTCCCCCCCTCCAACTATAGAGGCTGGACTACATAACCCCCGAACTATAAAAGCGGTCTAATTTACCCCCGAACTTTCTAAAACCATCTAGTTTACCCCCTATGCGGTTTTCAACAGCGGTTCTGCTACAGTAACTGGGGTTTTGCTACAGTGTGAGTGGTTTTGGTTTTTCTTTTTTTATTTATTTTCACTGAATCTTTGAAAAATCATAATAAATCACAGAAAAATTATAAAATAGAAAATACAATTTTATTGGACTCCACATAAGCTACACAGTGAACATGTAAAATTAGATTTTTTTATTTTATGATTTTTCTATGATTTACTATGATAAGTAAATAAATAAAAAAAGACTAGCAAAAATTTTGTACTAAAGCATACCGCATTATATATTCACTGTGTAGATCTACTCATATGGAGTTCAACAAAATTAGATTTTTTATTTTATGATTTTTCTATGATTTATTATGATTTTTTAAAGACTCAGCAGAAATAAACAAAAAAAGAAAAGACAAAACCATATGCACTGTAGCGATGTTACTATAGCAAACCCCCGTTACTGTAGCAAAACCGCCTTTGAAAACCATCGAGGGGGTATAATAAACGGTTTTAGAAAGTTCAGAGAGTAAATTAGACCGTTTTATAGTTTGGGAGTTATGTAGTCTATCCCCATATTGAGGGGTGAAGTAGACTTTTTCTATATAGATTATTGTAGCGTAATTAATAATGGTTCACCAATACAGCCGGCATATGCATATGCGCGAGCCACTTGGTTTCATCAGATACCATACATAGATGCATGCAAGCAAAGGAATCCCATGAGCGCAGCCATCAAATCGCACAAGACAGGTGCGGTTGACGCGCCTGTTATTACAAACACCGGTCAGCAGACACACAAATAGCCTGGGCTGACACACACACACACACAAACACACACTCATTTATCGTTCGTCAAGCTGAAACATAAGCTATTACACAGAGACATGCAGGCTGGTGGCTGCCTCACGGCCAGGCCAGCACGCGACACCGCCGTGCAGTGCAGGCATCAGGCACCAACAAGCAGGCGCCTGGCAGTCTTTCTTATTTCAAAATCAAACACACAGATGAGGCCAATTCGTCTGGCCGGCCGCCATGGCAGACAGGAACAAACCTGAAGGCCCATACCTCCCTGGCCTTTCACACAACAAACAAACTGATCAACAGGCAGGCAGGATCGAACACACACAAACAACAATAATCCACAGAGATGACCGACGTAGCAGCAGCAGCGGATGCATGCTTTCTTGAGAATGAGCTAGTTTACATCACCTGTCGGCAGCAGAGTGAGTGATTGAGAAGCAAATTAAATCAATTAATAAGAGCAAGTAAGCTGTCTCATCTTATCTTACTATTACTAATTCGAGGCCCCAATAAAGCCTCTACGTTGATCCTCACTAGATACGCTAAAAAAAAGATAAATACTAGAAATTATCAGATTAATCAGAAATATCTGGCCATCAAATCAAAACCTTCTAGCTATCTATAACTATTAGATCTATTTTATTTTCTATAAAATTACCCACCTCTGCCATTACACACATTAAAAAAATGTCCTTAATTAATTCTAATTGTTCGGGAGAAAAAAATCAGTAACAACTTCTGCCGTACCAATAAAATAGATAGACACTAACAACGATTGGTTGGTTAATAAAATATTGTCATAGATAGACACTAACGACGATTGTTTGGTTAATAAAATATTATCAGCCATAGGAATGTTCAGTTGGTTAACTAATAAAATATCACGTGAAGCCACTTTGTTATTAATGTATATTAAGAAAATATATCATCGGCAGTACCCACCACTTAGTTAATGTATTAACTAGCGGATTAATGTTGTCTAATAAAATAACACACATGAGTGTTTTTCTAAATTATTTATACACCCATCTATTTGGTAAACAATAATCATTATTGACAATAGTAGTCATTAGATCCATTCTATTTTCAAAAAAAATTAACCACCTCTGTCATTACAAAAATAGTCTAAAGTAACCTCTAAATCTTGGTCAAAATCATTCACCACTACCGTTATGTAAAAGGAACCTAAAGTAGACCCCTAATATTCTTCTAAGTTACCACATAAGCTATTATAAAAAATAACATAAAGTAACCCATAAAATTGTATCTGAATTACCCATCCGCACTATATTATTGACAAAAATATGAAGTATTCTTAAATCTAAACTATCAACGTCTATCATTATTATTGAAAAAAAGAAGTTTTAGAAAATACTTATATAATGTTACTACTAATTACAACTTGATTAAAAGTCGAAAAGCTAAACTATAATTCATGAAGTCAAAGAAAGGGATGCAACAAGATTTTATATATCTTAAGATTAGATCTCAACTAGGTACAGATCACGCTACAAAAAAATATAAAATACTAGAAATGCTAACTAGTGGTCCTTAATGAGCTTCCACGTTAATCCTCACGAGAGACAACAGAAAAACAAAAATCCTAGAAATTCTCATAAAAATCTAAAATATTTGACCATCAATTCAGTGTAATCTAATCACGATTGATAATAAAAGGTATTGGATCTACTCTATTTTCTAAATAATTACCCACCTTCACTATTGCATAAAACAACATAAAATAACTCATGACTATATATTTAAACTACCCATATACACCACTAAGAAACATGATCTGGAGCATACCTAAATTTGCATCTGATTCCAGCGTACTCGTATTACAGAAGATAATTTATGTAATCCTGTTTTCATCTTATTATTAAAAAAATCAAATTTGCTCTCAAATCTACATATAAAAAGATAATCAATATCCCCTATTAAAAAATCATTTAAATAACCATAGAGGACATATATTTGTGTATTACCCACTTCTATCAATGTTAATATAGTAAGATTTGACTAACTAAGCATACACGTTGTATCGGCATACATGAGTAATAAATATAAATGTTATGTTCCATAAAAAAAAATTGTTTCCTTAACAACTATATACTAATGATACTAACAAGCTTTTTTAAACCATATTAGTAACCATGACATAATTTATATAGGTTGTTACATTAGATATATTTATACATTTTAACTAAATGTTTGTCACGTTTATATAGATACTATAATCATATCTGCACATATAATTTCTTCATAGAAAAATTCAATCATCTTCAGAATTGTGTGAGGCTACTGGTGGCTATATTTTTCCGAAACTTTAGCATTGCTTTAGAGTAAAGATTCAATCATTATAAGGCTTAAGATATAAAATTCTCTTGAGGTTAGCACTGCTACCCCCATCTGAGATCTCATTTCAAGATCTATCACTTATCTTAGGTGATATGATGCGAGTTTTGAATGGTTAAATATGTTATTGTAGTATTTAAGAATGTATTGTATGACCTAAAATCCTTATTTTAAAACAGTGCAAACTGATAGTTAGCAAAAGATACAATAATCACAAGATTTTAAACTTGAGGAAAAATCTGTAAAAGATACGATAAGCACAAGAGTTTATACTTGAGGAAAAAATCTATAGCAGTGAATAAAAAATAAAATTTAAAAAATAAAAAATTACATTCATGACTTCATAAAATATATGATGCAACAAGGGCCACCATAGTTAAGGGCAAGGTTTCAAACTAACTACATATTAAAATATATATAGAGGTGCCATGCAAATTAAAAATATGAATAAGATAGAAAATATATGTCAGTTGCTTGCAAAAAAAAAAGTAATACATTTATAATAATTAGATATAGTTTATGAAGTATCTATTATGTCTATTTTGTAGAAAATAAACTAAGAAAATATATAATTTAATATAAGTTGTCAAGTGTATTAAATAGTACTATATTTCTTATAATTCTAGCCCATGCGAGAGCACGGGTTGAATGGGCTAGCTAGCTAAAACAAGCCAACGACAGGCCAGATGCACTAAACGCATACGATGCATTTGAACGTTGTTGGCAGCAGATGCATACCTGAGAACGGTGGTCCTGAGCATGCGCCTCTTATAGTACCACGAATGCACCGGCGCCTCGTACAGGGAAGGGCGGCGGCCATCATCCACGCCATCCCACTCCAACACGTCTCACATGTCCTTCTCTATCTCCACTGTCGGCTTCCGCTTTCCTGGTTCGCAGCCCCAAATGGATGGCAGCTCGCGTAGGCTCCAGCATCTGGTGACCCTGATGGTCTCCAGTATGGGCGCCAGCGTCTTGGCAGCCTCGCATATCTGCAGCAACGCCGGCAGGTCGTGCAGGAGGATGGTGGTCAGCTCTGTGGGAACTCGACGCTTGTATGCTGGTACTTCTCGTCACCCGGCACGAAGACGTGTTTGAGGTTGCCATAGTGGATGATGTGGAGGGTCTCCAAGCTGGGGAAGGAGGGGCGAGTGTCCATCGCAAGCCCCAACTGGAGGCTTGGACAACAGCGCAGGTGCAAGTGTCGTAGGCCTTGGAAGCTATAAGCTGAATAGTCAATGACACCTTTGCTCCATACACAATGAGCCATTAGGAGATCCGATGCCCAGATGGTCTCCAGGTTACCGGTCTCATATGCGTCAGGAGGAAAGATGGCATGCAAGCTAGGGCACCTCTCGAGCGGCACCACCTGAGGGAATACCAGTATTCTATTAGCAAAGTATTGCTGTAGGTTGAGACATCATGCACATGCAGGGATTCTGTATGCTATCTTATCAATAAACCCAAAGGATCTTGTAAAGGATCTTTCTCCGCCTCACTCTGCACACTACAGCTTCCATCGCCAATCTCGATATGCCTATCCAGTTGTACCGTTGGGCCCTGGGGGAAGGCCTGCATCAGCGCTAGGAAATGACCGACTGTTAGCACACCTTTCACAGCACTCAATACTTAGTTGGGTTACACTACTACACAAAATCGTTGTGGAGGCTGGCAAAAGCGATTTACCGAGGCGGGCATCACAATCACGTCAGTGCTAGGGTCACAGTAAATCAATCATTTATCGAGGCGGTTAGGGTGCCCGCCTCGGTAAATCAATTTAATAAAAATAAAAAAATGAAAGCCCACCGGTGAACCCGTTTCGGAGCCCACCGGCGAGCCCACCGCCACCGCTGCCCAAGCGCCGCCACTGCCGGATCCGGCCGCCCAAGGCCAAGGCTGCCGCTGGATCCGACCGCCCCGAGGCGCGCCGCCGCCGATCCACCACAACAAGCCTGGATCCGCCACCGCCGCTGCCCGCCGCCGCCGTCACGGATCGAGAGGAGAGAGTGGATCGAGAGAAGAGAGAGTGGATCGGAGAGAGGAGGCGGATCCGCACGGCATACTGGGCGGTACTAGATCCACGCCACCGGGACCTCCATGCGCCATGCCGCCGCTGGGACCTCCACGCTAGCGCCCCTGCACTGCCCCGCCATCAGGGGAGAGAAGTCACGCCCAAGGCGCTGGCGCTGCTGTTGCGGGAGCAACCGTGCCCCAGCGCCACGCCGCCGCCGGGGGAGGAGCCGCCCGCTGCTAGGGGAGGGGCTTGCGGACCCGCGCCGCGCCCGGGGGAGGGGCCCACGGCCCTGTGCTGCCGCCATAGGGATGGGGTGAGGGAGAGGGAGAGTGGAGAGGAGCCGCACAGGAGAGTGGAGCCACGCAGGAGGAGTGAAAACCCTAACCGCCTTTTATACTTGGTCAGGAAACGTTGCCCGCCTCCGAGGCCCAATCCCAAAAGTTGCCTAAAAGATTTTGTGTAGTAGTGTTACAATCGGATTACACGACCTCAGGGGAAGGGAGGTCTCAAGCCAGCAGAGCAATCTAGGAGGAGAGGGAGGAATCGAACTAGGCAAGGGGAAGAGAGCTCTAGACCTAGAGAGAGAGGCCAGAGGAGGATGAGAGGAGCCAAGGAAGAAGACGATAACTCTGAATATCTGTTCGATGCCCTAAACCCGGCTGCTCCTTGCTTCCTTTGTAATGCTTGTGTGCTATCGCCTTGGGCCTTCATGGGCTGGGTCGGACCTTACTAGAAAATCCCTAACATTCTCCCCACCTTAAAACTCGGCTTGCCCCCAAGCCGATGTTCATGAGAACCGGGATCCCAAGGGAATTGGAGGAAGTCATGTGCCGAGGGCAGAGCAGCACCCATCTCCTGGCCCTTTGTCATGAGCTTGTTGTCATGATGTTGAGGTTCAGACAACATTGGCTCTCTACGGCACCAACAGAATCATCACCAGTGGCACTCACTTGAATCTCCAAGATAACAGAAAATGTTGGCAGAGAATAAGTATGCTGAAAGGGGATAGGCTTCATGAGGAACTCCCACTAGTACACAAAGCATATGTCTTGACGGTAGGGATTTATTTCCACTGTCGGTTTTAGCTTAGAGACGCCACTGAAAATCGACAAGCGGGCCCCAGCTTTAGAACCGCCAGTGGAAAAGGCCTAGAACTGGCGGTTCCTTAAGTGAACCGCCCGGTGTAAATGGCGTCATTTACACAGGCGGTTGACTTAAGGAACCGCCGGTGCTAATGAATATTTTCACCGGGCGGTTTCCTTATATGAACCGCCCGGTGAAAATGAACACCATTTTTAGGCGGTTTCCTTAAGTCAACCGCCAGTGGTGATCTTCTCCTATATATACCCCCCTTCTTCCTCCCCACCACAGCCAACAGAACTGTAGCTCGACATAGTTCTTCCATGGAAGAGCTTTGGAGGTCCAGATTTCACTAAATACAAGGGGGGAGGTTTTGCTCTTGATTTCTTCGGAGGAGGTGACTAAAAAAGGTTAGTTTATGTGTTTCTTGCCTCATTTCCCCCATTCTTGCTCAATCCCACCCACTTTTGAGATCTAGGGTTTCACCTCATGTGAGAGAGAGAAGAGTAGCTAGGTTTTCGTTTTTTTCTCCATAATTCTAGTTAATTAGCTATTAGTGATGTTTTTTAGTGGTGATTCTTTAATTATGGTTTCATTAAATTTTAGTTACTCTTATTTAATTATTAGTTAATGTGTTATATTGATGCTTACAATTAGTGTTTGTTTAATTATGTAGTTATGTTTTGTTTAATATAATATGTAGTTATTTTTTTTAAATCAAGTAGTGGTGAGACTTTGATTAGGGTTTCATTATTTAGTCTTCCTTTAGTTTGTAGGGTTTAATATAATATGTTTCGGGACCTACACAACCTGGTGTTGACATGGATGTATTCTTGGAGCCATTAATGGAGGAAATGAGAATATTTTGAGATACAGGTGTCGCCATGTTGGAAGAATACCGGAAAGAGTCATTCACACTAAGAGCAATTATTTTTGTTACGATCAAAGATTACCCAGCTCTCTTTGTATTGTCAGGACAGTTCAAGGGTAAGGTCGGTTGTGTAGTATGCTTGGATGAAACCTTTTACGTGTCCCTCAGTGCCTCCAACAAGATAGTATACATGAGACACAGGCGTTTCTTATCGAAAGGACATAGGTACCGCTTGCGAAAGATGGATAGATACTTTGACAATCACGACGAAACAAGGTCCACTGCTCCATCAGGTAATAGTAATGGTCAAAGAGTGTACGAGATAGTTAAGAACATCAAGTTTGTATTTGGCAAGAAGACAAAAGATGGAAAAGCAAGAAAGGATGTGAAGCCAACTCCTTGGGCTACATTCAAGAAGATGTCAATTTTCTTCAAGTATTTGCCATATTGGAAAGAGTTTGACATACGACACGCGGTCGATGGTATGCACATCCAGAAGAATATGTTTGAAAGCATAATTGGTACCTTGCGAGACATAAAGGGTAAGACAAAGGAAGGATTGAGTTCACGTCAGGACCTGGTCAATTTGAAGATAAATCCAGAACTTCATCCCGTGTTGCTAGATAATGGAAAGTACCACCTCCCGGCAGCAAGCTACAGCCTGACTACAGATGAGAAACATGCGATGTGTGTTTGGTTGAAGAAATTGAAAGTTCCAGCTGGATTTTGCTCTAACATTAAGAGCATTGTGTTAATGAAGGATCTTACACTCACCAACTACAACTCACATGATTGCCATGTGATGTTGACAACCTTTCTCCCTATTGCCATCAGAGCTATTAGCCCGGTGTTCTTAAAGATGGCAATCACACGGTTATGCTACTTTTTTAACGAGATATCACGAAGGTAATTGACCGAGAGCGGTTGGAGTCTCTTCAGGAATTCGCGGTTGAGACAAGTGTCACGGCTTGAGATGTGTTTCCCACCATCTTTCTTTGATATAATGGTACACCTTGTCGTGCATTTGGTGCCATAAATATAGGCATTGGGTCCCATGTACTTGCATGAGATGTGGACATATGAACGTTTCATGTCAATACTCAATGGTTATGTATCCACTCGTGCTCGTCCTGAGGCATCTATGATAGAGGGATATACTACCGAAGAGGCCATTGATTCCGAAGGTTTATTCTGTAATAATTTCCTAAAAGACCAAATTGCAATAGATTTGCCTCCGTCCCGACATGAGGGCAGACTACATGGGTGTGGGAGGATGGGCCGGAAATCATTCATCCCATTAGACTATAATATAGTCCTCGAGGCGCATCATAGCATCATGCATCAGCTCTCGATAATGGAGCCTCTAATCACACAACACATTGAAGAGCTAAGCGATCATAACCCTAGGCAAACAGAGGATTGGCTATCAAAGGAACACAAGCGTCGATTCACTTTATGGCTAATGGAGCAGAACATTCCAAATGGAGAAACAATTGAGCAACAAACAATCAAGAGATTGGCAATTTGGACCATCTCGGCAGTCACATCATGGCGGACCTATGACATTAGTGGCTTCACGTTTTTGTACCACTTCTAGGGACAAAAAAAAGCATGGCGCAAAATAGTGGTTTGTTCGTTGCGAGGCCATAGATGATTCAAATGAAAACGCTACATACTATGGCTTCATTGAGGAGATATGGGAACTAGACTATGATTCATTTAAGACGCCCGTGTTTCGATGCCAATGGGTTAATGACAAACATGTCACAGTGGACAACTATGGCCTGAGAGTTCTTGATCTAAGTAAAGTAGGCTACAAGGATGATCCCTGGATCCTTGCTATCCGTCTTTGCATGTGTCTTCTATGCCGAACAGATCCTTTCTAAAGAAGAGAAGAAAAGTAGCGACAAGACCAAGCATATAGTTCTTTCTGGAAAGCAACAAGGTTTAGGAGTTGATGGTGTAATTGACCTAGATGACTTCAACCTTTCGGGCACGTCTCTCTTTGAAGATCATCCTTTGAAGATAAAGAATGTTGAGCGTACTATCCCCAAAAATTCATTGCCATGGGTGCGCTACGATAGAGAAGGCAGAAACGAGTCGGGTAGCTAGATTTTATATTAGTTAAATATCAGTCAATGTCATGTGTAACAATTTATCGGTTGTAATTTGTACTCATTAATTAGTCAATCTTGATATTGCTCTTCAACTTATTTAAGTCCTTTTCTTTCTACTACTTTAAGTCCTTTTCTTTCTACTTTTTTAGTCCTTTTCATTCTACTTCTTTAAGTCCTTTTCTTTCTACTTCTTTAAGTCCTTTTTATTCTACTCTCTTGGTATTTACCTTACATAAATATCTATAAGAATAGTAACCTATAAAAAGTAACCTAAAAGAAATATACCTAAAAAGAAATATACTAAAAGAAGTAACCTAAAAGAAATAACCTAAAAGAATTAACCTAAAAAGAAATAACCTAAAAAGAAATAACAAAAAAAATAACCTAAAAGGAATAAAAAAAAAAGAAATAACCTAAAAGGAATTAAAAAAAAAGAAATAGCCTACAAAAAATACACTACAAGAAATAACCTAAAAGAAATTACCTACACAAAATATCCTAAAAAGAAATATACCTACAAGGAATATACTAAAAGAAGTAACCTAAAAGAAATAACCTAAAAAGAATTAACCTAAAAAGAAATAACCTAAAATAAATAACCTAAAAGGAATAATAAAAAAAGAAATAACCTAAAAGGAATTAAGTAAAAGAAATAGCCTACAAAAAATACACTACAAAAAAAATAACCTAAAAAATATACCTAAAAAGAAATATACTAAAAGAAGTAACCTAAAAAAGAAATAACCTAAAAGAAATAACAAAAAAGAAATAACCTAAAAGGAATAATAAAAAAGAAATAACCTAAAAGGAATTAAGTAAAAAGAAATAGCCTACAAAAAAACACTACAACAAATAACCTAAAAGAAATTACCTACACAAAATATCCTAAAAAGAAATAACCTAAAGAAATAACCAAAAAAAAGAAAATAACCTAAAAGGAAATAGTGCAAAAAAATATAGTACAAGAAATATATTAATTAGTACATATATATATATATTATACATATATAACAGAATGTGAATAAGAAAGAAAAACAGTAAGAACAAAATAGATATTAGGAAAAAGTTTGCACTGGCGGTTGACCTAGCCAACCGCCAGTGGAAATACATTTCTACAGGCGGTTGGCTAAGTCAATCGCCAGTGCAAATACATTTTGCACCGGGCGGTTATCTTAGACAACCGCTTGGAAATGATTTCCACCGGCGGTTGTCTAAGACCACCGCCCAGTGCAAATGGTGGCTCTATAAATACCGCCCACCATACTTGAAATTTTCACAAGTCTGGTGGACGAGTTCTTCCAAATCCGCGCCGTCAGGCTGCCAAATTTTTCGCCGTCGCCGCCGCCCACCGGAGCTCCTCTACACCAGCGCGACCCACCGGAGCTTGTCTGCACACCGCGCCGCCTCTTCGTCACTGCTTCGTCGCCGGAGGCCGCTGCTTCGTCGCCGGAGAGAGAGGAGGGGCGCCGCCGCGAGGAGGAGCGCCGCCGTCTACTGGGAACCGGTCGGAGCTCGGCCGCCGTTGGTCGCCAGCACCACTCGGAGCTAGCGCCGCCACCACCGCGGTGAGATTCGTAGGCCGCCGTCGCCGTTTCAAGCCGCGCCGCCGCCATGTCCCGCGCGTGGGCGCCGCCGTGTGGGTTTTCGAGCCCCTCGCCCGTCGCCCAGCAGAGAAGCGGAAGGAAGGAGCGCCACCGGTTGGGAAGGAGGCTGGCGACCCGGCCGCCTCGGGTGGTCGCCTACACCGGCGGCGGTGGCGCATGGTGGAGCCGCCGCCACCGTGCGCGTGCTGAAGGAAGGGAGGGAGCGCCGCCGTGCGCTGTGCCCTAGTGGGCCGCGGCCGCGCTTGGGCCCTAGTGGGCGCGCTGTGGGCCGCTGGTCTGGCTGTGCAAGGAGGAATATTGGGCCAGCGGCCTTCTTGGAAAAGAGAAAAAGGAAATAGAAAAGGGAGAAGAGAAAAAGGAAAAAGGGAGAAGAGAAAGGAAGAAAGGGAGAAGAAAAAAAAAAAAAAAGGAGGAAGAGGAGAAAAAATAAAAAAATAATTATTTATGAAATATTATATTACTCTCTTGTAGTATATGTAACTTTGTTGTAGTATATTTTATTAAAAAGAAAAAAGGTAATAGGTGAATGTAGAAAAATGATAAAGTAATAGCTAATACCTAATTAATATTTGTTGTGACATGTGATTATATTACTAATTGTATTAATGACTTTATATTATATTTTTATTATATGTGTTGTGACATGTGATTATATTACTATTCACTATGTGATAAGTAATTTGTATGTGCTAAGTACTTTGTAGGGGAAAGGAGAAATTGTATTAATTACTAATTGTATTAATGAGATTATATTATATGTGATTATATTTGTTGTGACATGTGATTATATTACTAATTCTATTTAATGAGTTAAGATTGTAAATTATATCCTCCCGCATGTCACCTAATTAATTCTCTTTAATTCTCTTTAATTACAACTTATTGCTAATTATATTACTAATTAATTACTAATCGTATTAATGAGATTGTATATTGTATTAATGACTTCTGTTCTATTAATTTATAGTCACCGTCGCGATACCGCTAGCGAATCATCGTGCCACCATCTTCTCACCGTTCTTCGCCGCGCTCGAGCCAGTCTGTCCTCCACACCACATCAGTAAATATTTTCTCCTCTTTTGTCATTAATCACTATGCTACTAATTATGCTAATGACTTAGTGGTATTTACTTAATGACCTTGTGGTATTTCCTAAGTGTTAATTTCTAATGACTTAGTGTTAGTGACTTAATGACTTAGTGTTATTTCCTAAGTGTTATTTTCTAATGACTTAGTGTTAGTGACTTAATGACTTAGTGTTAGTTCCTAAGTGTTATTTCCTAATGACTTATTGTTAGTGACTTAATGACTTAGTGTTAGTGACTTAATGACTTAGTGGTATTTACTTAATGACCTTATGGTATTTCGTAAGTGTTAATTCCTAATGACTTAGTGTTAGTTACTTAATGACTTAGTGTTAGTGACTAAGTGTTATTTCCTAATGACTTAGTGTTAGTGACTTGTTATTTCCTAATGACTTAGTGTTAGTGACTTAATGACTTAGTGTTAGTGACTTAATGACTTAGTGGTATTTACTTAATGACCTTGTGGTATTTCATAAGTGTTAATTCCTAATGACTTAGTGTTAGTGACTTAATGACTTAGTGTTAGTGACTTAGTGTTAGGTCATAATGACTTATTGTTACTGACTTAGTGTTTTTCATAATGACTTAGTGTTAGTGACTAAGTGTTAATTCCTAATGACTTAGTGTTAGTGACTTAGTGTTAATGACTTATTTAATTTGAAGTTATCAAGAAGATGACGTCTCCAACATCTAAAGACCATCGATTTAAGAGCAAAAGCGTGCAGAGTCACCCACTAAGACTCACACACCCCCGGAGGCACGGTGAGTCTCACGGCATTAAGAAGCCTTGCCCTTTTTATAACGTCGAACCCTATTAAAGTAACTAAAATAGTTATTGCCATGCATAGAACTGTAAATCCTCTGGAAAAAGAAGAGCAGCGTGCAGAGTCACCCACTAAGACTCACACACCCCCGGAGGCACGGTGAGTCTCACGGCATTAAGAAGCCCTGCCCTTTTTATAACGTCGAGCCCTATCAAAGTAACTAACATAGTTATTGCCATGCATAGAACTATAAATCCTCTGGAAGAAGAAGAGCAGCGTGCAGAGTCACCCCTAGCGGAAGAAGGACAAGAAGAAGATTTCCATGGTGACATGTTGGAAGAAGAGGAAGATGACGGCAACCGAAGTGATCCATGCCCTAGTATAGATAGACAACGCGATAAAAGTGTTGACCCAGATTATGATCCGTATGATGAGGTATACTTAGTACATGAAAACTAATACTTCCCTTCATAGTATTATACTCATAATGATCCTTACACTCTTGAATTCCTTCGGCCGGGGGAGGTTTTGTCTCAAATGCGGGAACTTCTTGCGGAAGAAGAAGACGTGCCTCAAGACGAAGCACCGTAAAACGACCGAGACAACCACCTCTAAATCAAGAAAAAGGAAACAGAGTGACCGGAAACGTGGTGACCGAGGAACAAACAAGTGACCAGAGAAGACATATATAGTTCCTAGCATCAGCCCAAAAGGAGAGCCTCTAGTGTCCGATGAGGTGGCGGCCAAGATAAGGAATGCAATTGGTTTTCTCGGGTCGGGGATAAATTGGACATCACAATCACTAGGTGGAAGGATGTGGATGCGAGTAAAAAGAAAAAGAGCTGTGGGATAAGTTTATAGAAAGGTTCGTTTTCCCTGAGGGGACGGATGAGAAACTTGCGAAGGGATATTTTTTCAAGCGATTGCAACATCATTCTCAGAACTATAGATCCGAGATGAATACCAAATTTCTCAAGCATGGGTACGACCCAACGAGCAAGTATAAGATCACAAAGCAGCCGTGGGGGAGATATTCAAGGCGCGAGAAGAATGACCCGGTTTGCCAAAGCCAAGAGTGAAGCCGCTTCAAGCACTAGCAAGGAAGAACAAATACCACCACCACCTTGGCACCGGTGGTTACAAGAAACAAATTCCAAAATGGCGGGAGGAGGAGGAGGAGCTAAAGAAACAAGGGGTTCTTGTGCTATCAGAGGAAGTTGGCGAGAGGACGGCAAATTGGCTTAGAGGTCGAAGAACAAAACAAATCGCTACCGGTGTGAACTGTCCCTTAGACATCACAGCTCCGGTGATAAGATGTTGGAGCTAGCGGTGGGAGGTCAAACAAGGGAAACTCAAGCCACAAAGGGAGAGAGACATCCCGAGTATTGGATTTGGGCAACCCCCGAGCATCCCGGCCGTGTATGAGGCATCTCCTCGAAGATGGGATGGAAAGAAGGATTTGGTGAGGAGTGGGTGGGCATGTATAAGAAACGCGATCAATATAAGGAAGACATGCAATATTTTTTTTTTTGAGGAAAAGGCTAAGGAACAATTCAGAAACATGATGTCGATTTTCTAACAAATCCCGATCCACACCGGTAGTGGTGCGAAGTTAGCTAGTGCAAAGTGTCTGTTCAGCCAGATGAGCACACAAGGCCCACAGATGCAGCTCATTCCAGGACAACCCTTGCCTGGAGCTCAGGAGATGATTCATGGCATGCCCGCTCAATCTGCTCCCTTTCCAAGTAGTGTGGGGTCTATGGGAAACACACACCGCTACCCTGTGGATGACATCAATGGGCCGACACCTTGCAAAATGCTCATACGATATGGTATGAAGCATCAACATACAAGGGAGGTAGCCACAGGCTTTGCGATCCCCGAAAGTGACTACCACGGTGATCCTATACCAGAAGAGTACTGCAGGGTAGAAGTGACGGTCGTCCCAGGCTACGAGGATGACATGCTAGAAATTTCTGGTCCCGAGGGTATTGAGACACTCGGACAGGCCATTAATAATTTCATCCTGTGGCCTCGAAGAGATGTCCAGTTGACCCAGCCACCACCTTCCACAGAAGCCCTGCTAGAAACTCAGGAGTCAGCACCTGATCCCGACCGTCAACAGGATCCAAACCCACCATCACCCTCTGCTGCCGATCCTTCTTCAAGAACCCCACCGTCAACATCGAAACCAGCAGAATCTCCGCCACAAACAAGTACACCAGTCCTTGAGCCTGCTTCGTCCCCACCACCTCAAGACATGGAAGCATCGCCTTGGACACCATCGCCGCCACCAAAGAAGACCCAAGAAAAACCCACCAAGAAGAGAAAATTTTTTGTTCCTAAATTGGTTTCCCCATACGAGCCGAAGAAGAAAACAGCTGGCACTGCCAAGTTTTTGGAAGGAATTGCGCTTTCTCGCAAGTCAACTACCATTGACTTAGCTGAGCAAGAGAAGAAAGTAGAAGCAGCAAAGATCCGAGCACTAAAGATAGTGAGGTCAACATGGGATGACTATCAAAATGTCCCTGATAAATATGTACCCGGCAGGCCTCTACTGAGTTGGGAACGACTCCAAAAGCTCCCGTCTGGTATAAAAGACTTCATGACTGGTACATGCGAGCGGCTCGAGTCGGGATCGATGCAATCCAAGTAAACATACCACCAGCTGCTTTCATAAGTGAACGAGATACGGCTTTCGTTACTTTTAAGGACATATGGTTGATGATGAACCTTAAGCGGCTCGACGTTCAGCTCGTCACGCTATTTGCATTGTAAGTGTACCTCTCGTACTAACATGAACTTTCGTTTATTATTATTGACTTCTATCTTGTGCCTTGCAGAGTGCAATATGATCAAGATGAGTTCGTGTACGGTCCCGGACCAAACAAGAATGAATTCAAACGGACTGGGTACCTAAGCCCAAAAAATATGCGAGAATGAGCACACCTTTCGAATTGGCGACGACAACGACAAAGTGAAGGGGTTATCAAAGAAAGACAAAGAAAGGAGAATAAAAGATGCGGGGAAGGATCATGAGACTAGATACGCCACCTACATAGGCAATGCATTGCTCCAAAGACAAACGGGGGGGAATGCGTAGTTGCCCCTTATAACTTTAGGTAAGTATGGGTTCATATACATACATCAGCTTAAGTGTCGGTTTATATAAATGCATAACAACTCGGTTTCGATCGTGCGCAGCGACCACCGGATATGCTTCTTCATTTATCCTAGGGACGGAAGGGTACTGGTCTTTGACTCCACCGACTACCCATGTGAAAGATATACAAAATTTCAAAGCATCGTAGAACGGTAAAGTCGACAAAATGTAGCATGCATCTTTTAATCGATGAGAGTTTAAGATTGCTGCTAAGCGATTCTTTTTTTTGAGATCATAGATGTTGGAGATTCTATAAACTAAGAGGTGGAGTGTTTGACCAGTCCATGGCGGGGGGAGGAAATAAGATTTTTTCACAAATGGCGATGACGTAAATTTATGAATCAATATCATGCATGTTACATATATAAAATGTTATTACAAGTAAATAACTCTATGCAATTTATGTAGTGCCACAAGCAACCAATCGGTTCGCTGCACTGCGGATTCTACACGTGCGAGTTCATGAGAACGGCCGGACGGTACATCAGGAACCCTAATAAGGTACCACTAATAGTAACGTTTGTATTTATATCGTTAACAATGCAAATTTACTTAGACACATGGAAATATATATAATGCTTACAAACTTCCTTTTCAGGCGTATCAAGAAGCGGAGTCCGAAACCTTCGACGACCTAACTCTGTACGGAATAATTGAGGATCTCTGCTCATTTATCATGAGAGAAATTATTCCTATAGAGGGAAAATATCACCACCGGAAAGCCCCTTAGCGAGGCCGAGTTCAGAGCGCTAAGGGACATTAGCGCTCTGAAATTAAGTCGAAATGATTATTAGATTCCTCTCCAATGTAAATTTTATTATCACATGGTAGTCACAAAACAATTTTGATGTAAACAATGTATGATGTAATTAAATTGTTAATGATGTATATATGTATATAAGTATTGTATGGTATAATTACTTTTTCTTGATGTATTTGTCATAATTAAATAGCCTTTGTATTGATCATAATAAGAGAGAAAGATGAGGGAGAGAGAAGGGAGGAAGATGAGGGGGGGAGAGAGGAGGGAGGGAGGGGGGGAGAGAGGAGGGACAGAGAGGGACAGAGAGGAGGGAGGAAGGGGGATAGAGAGGGCGCCAACTGAAAAAATTAAAAATTCAAATGAATTTGGGCGGAAAAACATTAATACAGGCGGTTCACCTAATAAAACCGCCAGTGGAAATGCCATTTCCACTGGCGGTTCCTTATGTGAACCGCCTGTGAAAATAGATTTCCACAGGCGGTTTTTAAGTAACCGCCAGTGAAAATGCAATATTTTCACTGGCCTCTTGCACAGGCGGCGGGCTAAAACGCCAGTGAAATAGCCTCTGGAACCGCCTGTACAAATCTTTTTTGTACCAGTGTCCTCCACTGAACTGAGCAACAATGGTAGTGATCGCTGCGAGTGCCTCGAAACTGTATGACCCATGAAAGATAGCCGAGGTGTTTGGTCAAAGCTGAATTCCATTGCCCCTCATCTCAAGTTGATGAGGTGGTGGCCATGGGGGCCTGTACTGCACCGCAACCCAGGTTGGCATTTCATCCTGCAGAGTAGGAGACTCCGCCTGATTTCATCAGTTCTAAAGGCAGCTTTAATCTCTCTTTGAAGTGCTTCATCAAGTTCCTGTTTCTCATCTGGAATGATGTCCGTTGCACAAAGTTGAGTTAAATAGTTTCTTATCATGCCATGCCTTTGGAGTAGTGATCTCTGGACTGACTGAGTTGGATGTGCAGTCAGGACGAGGTCAACACTTTGGTTCTTGAAAGCATCCAATACCTCCCGAGGGGACTTCTCAAGTTGACGCATAAGCCACATGAATGTCTCCTCGATGTCTGATGCAGATACTGCTGAGTTCTCATCAACAAATTCACCCTTCTTCAGCTTTATTCTCCTGCAGTATGCAATTTGTACCTCAGCAGCCTAGTTTGTCAGGATAAGCGTGTGTGAGAATGACTTGGTTATGAAAATGGAGTCTCCAGGATCCAAGCTGGTCAGCACATTCCCAATCTAATGCAACAGTTTGGGGGCAAGTTTATTTCCATACTCAGCAGCTAAATCGTCACATTCTTGCACTGTCTCCCTGATGTCCTCACCGTGCAGGTCCTGTAGGATGTCAAGGAACTGGCCGAGGAGCATGGCGTTGTACGCAACAAGCTTGTCGTCGTCAGAAAGCTTCTGCGGGGTCAGCAGCTTCACGTCCAGGTCCAAAACATCCCATGGTGGAGTAGAGGTTGGTGATGCCCTTGCCGAAGTAGGATCCGCCGTGCAGGACGAATGTGCGGTCATCAGCACGGTCCCTCCCTTCTTGTGCTCGGTGCCGTAATACCCTCGGTAGCCCGCGGCGTTGCTGAAGATGTGGCGGACGCCATTGAGCTCCAGGTTCCTAACGGCGAGCTCCCTGGGCATGGCGTTGAGCCCCAGGTAGAGCTCCCCGCAGGTGCTGAGCGCGGTGCGCGCCGCGTCGGCTGCAGCTGCCACGAGGAGGAGCAAACGGTTGTCTGGCCCGACGAACACCGACGGCAGACGCTGAAGCATGGCGCGGTACGCCTTGGTGGACAGCGCCACCTCAAACGCGAGCCGGAAATCGACGTCCACCTGCACATGCTCAGTTTTGCCACGCTCCGACACGGCCTGGACGAGGACGTCCAAGAACGCGCGCTCCCCAGCGGGGTGGAACGATGACTTGTCACAGCGGAAGAGGCATACCGTGGCGTCGCGGCCCAAGGACGCGGTGGAGGCGAGGTCGACGAAGGCGTCACGGCCCGGCTTGGGGATGTAGCTGATGGTGACAGAGGACTTGACGCCGTCGGGGCCGGGGTGGACGCACTCCGTGGCGGGGGCCCGTGCGGAGAGGTGCGGCGGCGGGATGGCGAGGCGGAACGCAGGTGTTACATTTGTGTGGCGGTTGTGACGGAGACGAGCACGTCTCGGTCAAACTCGAGGGCGAAGCACGCCTTGTCCGCAGCAGAGTCAACAGGGATGAGCACGACCCGGTCGAGCTCGAGGGTGAGGTGCGCCAGATCCGCGTCGTCGTGGACGGAGACGAGCGCCACTATGCGAGCAGCGCCGAAGACGACGAACTGCCGCAGCCACACATGGCAGCCAGCTGCAGAAGGTGCCACAGGAGCTCGCACGTGAATCCGCCCGGCGGCCACGGCGGAACATGCCTCCCGTGTGGCGCCCGTAGCCCCGAAGACAGCCTTGGCGGTGAAGTGGTTGTCGCCTTGCATCGAACACTTGGTGGGTGGCAAGTTGGTTGCCTCGCCCTCCACACTGAGAGCAAGCGTGAAGCTGGCCGCGGAAGTAGCGGGATGGACGCCGAGGATGGTTGGGAGTACGGTCACTAGCTTGGCCTGCAAGTCGACGACGAGCGTGGGCGACGAAACCATCGCGTTCTCCCCCAGCGACGCGAGCATCTAGGTCATCTGCTGCAGCCCGAGGTCCTCGCTCGAGGCCGGGGACGCCGGTGCCCCGAACTCGACACAGGGATCCTCCATCGCAGCGTCGACGCGTGGTATCGAATCGTTAGACACCTGGGAGACAACCTCGAGGGCACCCAAGCGAGAGGACAACCTCTCCTCGACGCCGTCGAACCGCTGGATCAGAGACTGGTGGAAGTCGTGAAGCGCATCCATGATCAACTTGAGGTTGGGATCCATGGAGTGGTGGTGGTGGTGGATTTCGTGGTGCTCCAGGATTTGTCTCTGAATACCAAGTTAGCACACCTCTCACAGCACTCAATACTTAGTTGGGTTACAATCGGATTACACGACCTTAAGGAAAAGGAGGTCTCGAGCCAGCAGAGCAATGTAGGAGGAGAGGGAAGAATCGAACTAGGCAAGGGAAAAAGAGAGCTCTAGATCTAGAGAGAGGCCAGAGGAGGAAGAGAGGAGCCGAGGAAGAAGAAGATAACTCTGAATATCTGTTCGATGCCCTGAACCCGGCTGCTCCTTCCTTCCTTTGTACTGCTTGTGTGCTATCGCCTTGGGCCTTTATGGGCTGGGCCGGACCTTACTAGACAATCCCTAACACCAACCTTGGTAATTACGTCACAATACATGTCTCTAACAGCTCTGTCATAGGGTCGTTGCTGATCATTGAACCCAATCAGCATCTCCTTGCTTTCCGTTGCTTCGGGTTGAATAGCCTCCATGCATGCAGCTGAAGAGGCGATGCCGATGTTAAAATAATAATGGGCATCCTCGGAACATGCAGTTTCAATGAGAGCCAAAAGCGACCGAGTAAGCCTAGCATCCACAAAGATCGCATGTAGCCGGAAGTATTTCTGATGGGTACCAAGGGATGGCAGCCGAGCACATCCATATGTCCTCCCACTGACAGGCCGTGTGTCTATGCAGATCAGCTCCAACAGCTCCAGCCGTTGCTCATATGAGCTCCATTTTATTGCCTGAAGGTTCTCACAACCTAGCAAGAAGAGATGCTTGAGCCTCGGGACATCCACCACCATAGATCCAAATTCAAGTACCTTGATTGCACATCCTGAAAGTTCTAGCTCCTCCAGGTTGGAAAGCCTATGCAAGAACAGGTTGTCCAGCTTTGTGCATCCTTTTAGGGATACCTTGGAGATTTTGACAACACTGCTTTTCTACATCAAGTGGACGCTTCGGAGGGCGGGATAGTACAGGAGATAGCTCAATAGTTGATGTCTGGTGAGATGCAGCAGGTCCATAGCCATCAAAACTGAATGACCTTAGTGACATGTTACAAGAAAGCACAACTTCCTCCAACCTATCACAATCATCAAGAATAAGTACCTGGAGATGTCCTGCCTCCGACATGCTTGCTGGTAGTTTTCTCATGCCCCTATTGTTTCCAGTCAGATCAAGTATTTCTAGGCTCGTTGTATTGTCCATAAGAAAGGAGTCGCTGCTGTCACTTGTCATTGTCTTTTTTTTTTAGATAAAGGATAGTTTATATCCGGTCTCATCTATCAACCGATAGAATCATGCCAATTATTATAGAGTTTTGCTCATAGGCCAACACACAAGCAAACTGAAAATCCATCGTAACATGGGACTCGTGGGAATAAAACCGAAAGTAAAGTTCGGACTAAGTAATGCCAATAAATCTTGATGACGCCATCCATTCGAGGCGAAAAAGTGCGATCTTTGAGGTCTCAAGATCTTGCCCAGCCAGAGACTAGCTCCTCCCGTAGATCATCACACCGCTGCAATCGTGCCCACTTCTTTGGAGCAGTGGGTTCCACCGAACAGTACACTGCAAAAAAGATTTTGGTCTACTTTTGTCAAAAAACGACTTCGTTCCTTATTAGCCACACAGTCCAACAAAGTCTTTGCAGTTTGCAGTTAATAACAATGTGTTTTGTTTTTTATTAGTCCTCTTTGTCCACCTATTAAAAAGATCATCTATACTTAGGGGGTGATATTCCAAACAACATATGTACCGCTCGCCACAAAAATTTGGCGTAAAAGCAATCTAGAAAAAGGTGTTGGATAGTTTCTGGAAAATGACAGAAGGCACACTTCGTGTCACCATTCCGATGACGCCTCACAAGGTTATCCTTGGTTAAGACCACGCCTTTTTTTAGATACCACAAAAAGATTTTAATTTTTGTAGGAACTTTAATTTGCCAAATATCTGGTGAGACTCTAATTTCATTGTTAATTAACGCAACATACATGGATATGACTGAAAAACTTTCTGATGAATGTAAGGCCCAGACAAAAACATCCCTATCTTCCTCGTAAGTTCACATCCTGTAACGAATTAACAATTCTGTGCCAATTCCTCAGGTTCGCACCCACTAAATTTCGGCGGAAATAAATATTTAATGGGGAAGAACCCAAGACTTGAGCCACGAAATCTTGTTTTCTTCTTATAATATTGAACAAAGCAGGGAATCTGTCTTTTAAAGGTTTGTTTCCCAACCAGATGTCTAACCGTAATTGGGTTTGTGATCCATCTTTCACCTTGAAGGAGCCAAACCGCATGAAGGACTCTTCAACATTAATTAGACTTTTCCAAAAATGGGAGTTTGTCGGTTTTTTGGTGCAGCTTCCTAGGGTCTTATCTTTTATGTATTTGTTCCTTAGTAATTCTTGCCACATACCGTCCTCATTCAGCAATTTAAATAGCCATTTACTCAGCCAGACATTTGTTTTGTATATCCAACTTTTGTATACCTAAACCACCTTGAATTTTTGGCTGGCACTGGATTTCCCACTTGGCTAATCTATATTTACGCTTGTGTTGGTCGTTTTACCAGTAGAATCTAGATCTAAAACAGTCAATTTTCTCTAGCACTCCTCTTGGAAGGTCGAAAAAAGACATCATAAACATCGGTAAACTTGAGAGCACCGACTTTATTAAGACATGTCGACCCCCAACCAAAAGCAGTTTACCTTTCCACCCACTGAGCCTCTTTTCAATTCAATTCTCTATCATTTGCCAATCTTTGTTATTTAACTTCCTGAAATGCATAGGTAGCCCAAGATACCGAAAGGGGAAATTCCCAACTTTACATCCAAATAATTGCGAATAGAATACTTCCTGGTCTTTTGCTTTACCAAAACAAAAGATTTCACTTTTGTGAAAATTTATTTTGAGCTCAGATAGTTGTTTGAAACTGCTCAGTATTAATTTCATATTCACCGCTTTCACAACATCATGGCTCATAAAAATCACCGTATCATCCACTTATTGGAGGATAGATGAACTATCTTGAATAAGATGAGGAATAACCCCTTCAACTTGCCCTGTTTCCTTTGCTCTGGCAATTAGTATGGGCAGCATGTCCACCACTATATTAAATAGTATTGGCGGCATTGGGTCACCTTGCCGTAAGCCTTTTTTTTTTTGTTTGAA
The DNA here is from genome assembly GCA_015844335.1 of Chrysopogon serrulatus. Classification (NCBI taxonomy): domain Eukaryota; kingdom Viridiplantae; phylum Streptophyta; class Magnoliopsida; order Poales; family Poaceae; genus Chrysopogon; species Chrysopogon serrulatus. The sequence goes on from JADLZL010002187.1 coordinate 328,899, forward strand.
AGTATGGTCCCAGTTGGTCATTTACCTTAATATTAACATTTCCCCCCTGTGTGAATTGCTCTACCCATCTACACCATTTTTGTGAAAAACCCTTTCATTCTTAGTGTTTGTTCTAAAAAACTCCATTCTACCTTATCATATGCCTTCTCAAAGTCAATCTTAAAAATTACCCCATCTTGTTTCTTCGAATAAAGTTCATGAATCGTTTCATAAAGAATTATTACCCCTTCCATGATGTTTCTACTAGGAAGGAAGGCAGTTTGTGTTGGTCTGATAATTTTTTAGGCTATGGTAGATAGTCTATTAGTTGCTACTTTGGTAAAGATCTTGAAAGATACATTCAACAAATAGATTGGTCTGTATTGTTGAATCATGGTAGTGAACCAAACACCATTTTTTTTGCCGCAAAGTTGGCATGCCGCTACTCTGGCATATGCCTAACCTTAGTTGTGGCAAGTTCTGGCTATGAACCAAACGAGCCCGAAGGCTCTCGTGAGCTTTTCAGAAAGGCACCGCGAGCTCTCTAGAAGCTCCTCGTCTCGTTCACAGGAACGCAGGTTCATTCTCCCGTTCAGCCTTCCACTCCGAGGTGTGGATCTCATTACGCATCGCGGCATGCCCACTCCTTCTGTCCTTCCCCTTCCCGGACGACCTCCACGCAGTCTACACTCTACAGCGGCCCGGGGCGTGGAGGCCGCGTGCAGCGGTGACAGCCCCCGCCAGCGGTGTCGGCGGCGGCCCAATGGCCCTGTCGCTAGCGCTGCCCAGTACCACGCTGCCACCGTCGAACTCCTCCGTCACCTCTCCGACGTCGTCGTGGCCCAGGCAGCTCCGTCCGCACCCCACACTCTCAGCACTGTGGAAGAGGAGGCGGAGATGGGCAATGGCATGTGGAGACGCAGGAAGGGCGACATCGAAGCGGCTTCTACGGAGGAGGCAGTGGAGAGGTGCGGCATGTCATGGAGGCGGCAATGCGGCGTGAGCAGTGAAAAGGGGAGGTAGATGGACCCAAGATTGGGTTGGGTGTTGGGCGAAGCTCGACCAAGACGGCGGTGGAAGATATTTCGCAGGGGCAATTTCGTAATTTCATCTTTTTTTGGTTTCCGCGCCAGAACCTAGACATGCGCTTATTTGTTGGACGGAGGGAGTACTCCATCGGGCCGCCGCCGACACCGCGGGCGGGGCTGCCACCGCTGCACGCGGCCTCCGTGCTGGATGGCCGCTGTAGAGTGTAGACTGCGTGGATGTCGTCCGGGAAGGGGAAGGACCGAAGGAGTGGGCACGCCTAGAACGGTGGCGTAGATCCGCACCCTCGGAGTGGAAGGCTGAACGGGAGAACGAACTTGCGTTCCTGTGATCGAGACGAGGAGCTTCTAGAGAGCTCACGGTGCCTTTCTGAAAAGCTCACGAGAGCCTTCAAGTCCAATGAGATCGTTGGTTCTCTCCTTTCTTTTTTTTTATTTGTGACATACAGTACTTCTTAATTTTTTATTTTTCTGATCTCTCCTGTGGCTGGTACAGTTTGATATGATAGCTACAAGTGACCCTTTATTTTTAGAAAACTTTTGAATTGTACAGGTGCGCTTATTGGTGGGACGGAGGAAGTACTTGCATACGGCCAGCCAATGCACAAGCCAAACCGAATAAGATATTACTTCTTCAACCGCCAATAAAATGGAAGCCACCCAATGAATCAGGCACTGTTCATGTGTGCTTAGCTCCTATAAACGTATGTCACGTCTAGCTACTCTCCCTCACACACGATAGGCCGGCCTGGCCGGTGGGCCTCCAGCTCCCTTCACGGCACCTGCCGCGTGTTCTCTGTCTTCTCATTGTGGATAAAGTTGCAGGCCTCCCTTCAAGGCACCTGTTCATGTGGGCCTCCGTGCGCATCTACGCCTATCCTCAGCTCTCCCAGCATCAAAGTAAAAATAAATACTTCTCAATAAAAAAAAAAAAAAAAACCATCTGCACAGCCTGCCAAGTGCCAAACGAGCCTTGCAGCCTCCGCCTTCCTCCGGTCCTTCTCGCTCGCTCCGTCATCCATCCTCGGCGATGTCGCCACCGTTCTACACTTCCTTCCCCTCCATGAGTTGTGGTCTTGTGGGCACGACTGGAGGCCGCGGCCCGTGGCGTCGACGGTGGCCTGGCCTCTTCCGCCGCCGTCAGCCTCCTTGAGGTCCAAGCCGGCCATACAGAGGAAGTCCGCCGTCATTGCTCAGGTGAGGTCCTACATCGTCTCCCTCCTCGACTTTTCCGATCGTAAGCAGCCTTCTCACGCTCGATTTTGGCTTCCGAGCCGTGCCAGCATGGTAGCCGCAGCCGGTGCTGCTTGTGATATAGGCCGTTTCTGTTCACCTTGGCGTGCCTACCAAGGCCGATGTTCTCTTGGGTCACATCCACACCAACAATTTCTGTTAGTTCGTCCTACGCGTCAGGTTCCCCAATTTCAATACAAGAACAGCCAGCAGCAGCAAGACCCCTTCGAGGCTCCGACCACCACAGTAAGCTCCCTTCAGTTGAGGTCAAATACTTCAGTACTTACTTCTTCTCCTTCCCTTTCCATGTCTATTCTAATTTACCTTTAATTTAACTGCTGGCCTTATACAAGTTACTATGTCCTTTGCCAACTTCCAGCGTTCCTTAATTATTCATTATATATTCTGTAGTGTGTCACTTTAGGTGCACATGGTATTTTACAATACAAGGTTCGCTATATTCATTGCAGCCTGAAGCCCTGAACATCGAGATTCATATGCAGTTTTCCTTTAGTTCTGAAGACAATACTGCCTTATAGATTCAGATTCATATGCAGTCAAATGCATTTTTTGGAAAAATATGTATTCAGGCTGAGAGATGATATCCTTACATATAAATGCTATCTTATGTCACTACAACATTACAAACCGATGCTACATTGAAACTAGCTTTTGTGTTCTTAGGTATATATGCAGAAGTGCCCTACCATCAGATAAGTGAAAAACAGTGAAGATTACTCCAACCTAAATTGTTTACCATCATGCATAATGCCGGGTTATTTTCATCTCATGCTATCTCCTTAGCAATCTACTTTTATATATGATACAATGTGCTACCGATTAGGTGGTTCACAATATAGTTTCACTTTTAGTTATTGCCTTTTAGTCGTCCTGTTGTACCATTATCAGATTATGAAATAAATATTGCCTGGTTGCTAATCAGTGTTCCATGTAATCCATCATTTTGCCTCCATCTGCCATAAATCCTGTATGCACACAAATTTTTTCCCAAAGACTATCATATTACAATCAGGTCTGTTCATGTAAGATCCCATTACTACCTTCCTATACACTATGGCAGGTAATATTAGATGCCCAAATGTAATAGCTTCAGTTTTGTTTCTGCTTACAGATGAGAGTATTCTTCTGCCTACTATGGCAGGTAATATGAGGTGCTCAAATCTAACAACCTTTCAGTTTTGTGTTCACTTGCAGATAAGTGGATTCTTCTGCAGACTTAAGGTCTACGTTAGATGAGAAGCTAACCATCCTTTCTCCTGGTTTTCCATGTACACATGTTTACCCTCCATTTTTCTGACCAACAGTGACGGAGCTAGGAATTTGCCGCTGGGTATGCCAAATGTACAAAATTTCGAAGCAAATGTGTAATATAATGGACAATAAGTTATAACTGCCATAACATTTAATAAATCCATAATAATAATAACTAAAATACAAGTTTGAAACATAAATAATTAAGAAATATTAGAAACTACTATAATATAACTCTACAATCCCCTTGTTGGAAGAGATTGATGATATCCTCATCTTTCACTAGATAGATTGAAAATTTCCTTTCAGTAAATGTAACCAAGCAATATTCACCGAAAAATGAGAGTTGTGACTTCTGAATGGATGCCCACGGAAGCAGTTCTGGCCGCTTGGGCCTTGGCCAGTAGGCCTGCTCGCTGCTACCAGGTGCGTTTGTGGACTCTTGATCCAACTAAAAAAATAGAATATATGTTATACTTGTACTCTATGTATTTATTTTTTGCACCTAAATCTTGGGTATTCCAAGGAATACCCAGGCATACCCCTGCCGCCGTCCATGCTGACCAAGCATGCTGGTAGGTTCTCTTTGTTCTATCAATCCATTTTGCTGCTATCCAGAGCCTCTTCAAATGTCAGGTTTTATGTAGTAAGGACTTCCACTACATACCATATCTCTCTATACATGTAGTGACTGGTTATATTATTTTAAGCAAAGCTATTAGCTTAAGCTATCAACATTGTTGTAATTAATGTATAGCGAATGCCTTCAGGGTTTCTTTATCCTTTTGAAATGATGGGTTGACATAGTTTGGGCCTTTGGGCCATTCTGCACTATTAAGTTGTGTGTTATTTTCTCCAACCAATAATTTACTCTGTAGTGAAAAACTTTAGTTTCGGACTGTAGCCTATCCATAAGGTAAGCTTGCCACAGGTAAAAGGATTTAGGCAGTTTAGTTTGGTTCTGCTTCCGTGTATATTGATCATGTGTGAGGAGACATAAGAAGGTGTGCTTGAATCTTGGTTATTTTTGTATTATGTTTCTTCCACAGCTATTTTCATGTTTGTCCCTGATTTTTTCCCTTTTGTATTATTTACCTATGTAGATGCATTCTGCGATGGAAAATTTGAGGTACAAATCATATATGACAAAAAATGTTCAACTTCTACACAAAGGAGATGTGGTACATTTGTATTGTATTATAAGCATCTCATGGTGACCATGTGGCTAGGATTTAGCTTTTCCCACACTGTCTACATGGAATAGAATACGTTACTGTAAATTTTTCCTTATGGTATATATAATATGCTCCTTGCACTAGATGAGGAAAACATTTTTGAGGCTACACCTAAAAGGATTCCCTTCAGTTTTCATGCATCAGCTCATGGCTACCGCTGAGTAGTTAGAGAAGAAAAGTTGTTCCAAGTATTTGTATTTAAAATTTTAAACAGAGTTCTCCATATGTAATGATAATTTGCTTCTTTTCTATAGCTGGGATACAAATTGATTTAGATCTGTATTTAGTATTCAATTTGTCCCCTGGTGACATATTTCTATGGATGCATTTTTCAGGTTATGTTACAAGTTGCTCTCTTCCCATAAGATATATCGTGTATCGTTTCGTTTGCTTCCAGAAATGTTTTCAAGCAATGCAAATCTAATTGGTTACTGCAATGAGTGCTATATTCTCTTGCTCTGCAGTTTCAAATTCAGATCAATGCGGTATGCAGGGTCATATGTTTTTGTGTGCTACAGAATGGTAGACCTGCAGTAAAACAAACAGCACACAAGCCACTCAATGCTTTCAGGGTCACACAAAACATCGGTGCCATCCAATCCATGATTGAGGTATGTTATTTGTAATCCCAATTCCTCAGTGCATCCAACAAGAACAGGCGCAGCGGTGCGCGCCTATCGTGCTAGTCCAAATATAATGATGGAAAGATGAATGATAATGCGAGGGTAAGTGCTAAGGTACGTATCAACTATCACACAAGCACGGCAGCTTAGCTAGCGTTAGCTGCCGTTGCCGTCTTCGTTCCTTACTTTCTTATTATGCAGCATGTCCTGTCCTATATACAAATTGAGCTTTTTTACAATGATTGGAAAAGTACCATAGTACCTCTAGGTATTTTTATTTTTTATTTTCTTTGATAATTAATTCAGAAAGATTATTTATAAAATATAATTTGTATTATAGAGGGTATTTTGGTAAAACACGGTGGCCTCGGCTCTATTGGACGCCGCCACGCCTAGAACTCCTGATAGCTCGTCATCGCCTGCAAGTCTGCAACCTCTGCATCCGGCCGCTAGCTGAGAGCCTGGGACAGGAGCTCCACATGCCTTGGTTGCTGCCCTGCTCCACTTGCTCCATAGTGCCCTGCCTACATCCCTCTGCATCGCTTCTTCTAGCTGCTTGCTGCTTCAACGGCTCCGGCGGCTGCGTGCCTCCTTCCTGCTTGCATTCCAAGCCCAGGGCGCCACGCTAGACACTCCTCCCTCGAGTAACCGAGGACAACAGCCACACTTTGCTGGCCGCTGCTGTGCCGCTGGGCGGCGCTGGAGGCCAGGTTTACTTTACCGGTAGAAAAAAAATACCGGAGGTCAGCGATAAATGGGTTTATCGGATTTATCGGAAAATTTCTCGGTCAAAAATAAAACAATAAATACCTAAAAAATTGCGAAAGTGGTCTCTAGAGCATTTAACATCAAGAACTAGCACATAATAATATTGATATAAGGGAATATCATATTTTCACGTAGGTGGACTAGTGAAAATTGACATTTCGGTGATAAAAAAATTTACCGAACCCTAGCGATAAACGGGATTATCAGGTTTATCGGAATTTCTCTCGCTGATAAATTTTTCCTTGGCTGGAGGCGCATGGCGGACACCGTGGCTGGCCCGCCCTAAAGCTTCGGGTTTACTGCCTTCTCCGTGTGGGCGTGCTTCGCGGCGAGGTCGACGTTTGAGCATCGGAAACGGGGAGGAGGAAACTACTAGCTAGCCAGCTATGACTGTTCCATCATCGGGCGGCACTGGAGGCAGCGGCGAACGCCAAGGCCGGGGCCGCCCAGGGCTCTACGAGATCCCGAGTTGCCCCACAACTGTGGACAGATCGACAGATATGCGCGGCGGTGGCGGTGCCGTGGCGGCGACGGTCCAGGTGCTCCCGATAGTGAGAAGAACGAGTGTCTGAATGAGAAGGAAGAAAGAACGGTTCAGGTGCTTCCTATAAAGTTACCAAATTATCCTTATCATAAACAAAATAAATTCAGAAAATATAGAACTGGTCCACCTATTTTGGTACTTGGCCCCACCTATTATAGTACCATTCCTCACAAATTTGGTATTTTCAAGTACTTTTATATTTGTACCTCCTATTTTTAGGCCGTCCGATCTTGTCCTGTGGATGGTTCATAATTTTTTCAACCACTGTAAAATTTCTCATACAAATTAGCTTACAAAGCAATTAAGCAGCATATAAAGCACACTGCATGCTAGCTCGGTCGATAGCCAGGTACGAGTACGATCGATATATAGAACCCTAGTGTTGCTTAGCTTGTTAATTGTCCTCGACGTATCTGCATGCAATTGCTTCTCGCTCGCTCTCTCGGCCCTTGTCTCTCCTGTTCTACATAAAGCCGGCAGTCATGCATGCATGACTAGCTAGACGATCATGAGCCCCCATTTGCTTGCTAATTTCTCAGCTTTTGCTTTTTTTAAAAAAAAAATACTCTACCTTTCTCCTTTATTGAAGTGGACCCTTTGCCAGTATATCTCGGGGGTGTTTGGTTGACGGCCACTGACCGGCACACCACAGCCGTGGCTCGCCACGAGAATATGCTGGTTTGGTTGGTGATTCAACCGTGGAGCTTTTTATAGGCGCCCAAAATCCACGCGACCACCACAACTCACCGCATTTTAGGTGTGATTATCTGTGGCCGAGATCCAAACAACCTCTCTATATATGTTTTACTTGCTACATCGTGAGGCCCGAGCCTTCCACGCCGGAGCCTCCACATCCATGATGACGCGCTGAGCGAGAGAGAGATCTTGCAGTGGCCCGAGCGAGCCCCTCTAAGCTGACGGCTGACCACCGCCTCCATCTCACTACTGCTACCTAAATCCACGAGGCAAAGGTGTTGCTGTCGGAATCCGCATCTCAAAAATGAACATTGATTATTCCAAAAGCAACACTCACTGGCGAGCAGCGCGGAGCAGGCCATCCATGGCTATGGCTTAGATGACCGTTGAGGGAGATCTGGAGGCCGACCACGAAAGGGACTCCAGCGACGGCGAGAAGCCTGCCGGCACTGGTGGTCGACAGCTACGACGACCGCTTCTACAACATCGTCCGCTGCCTCTCCAGTCGCCTCACCGATCTACGGGGAGGGATGGTGGCAAGGAAGGTCACCAGGAGGAGGTCGATGCCGACGGCGATGGTGGTCGGCATCATCAGGTTAATGGTGACAAGATGACCGTTGAGGGAGATCTGGAGGCCGACCACGAAAGGGACTCCGGCGACGGCGAGAAGCTTGCCGGCACTGGTGGTCGACAGCTACGACGACAGCGTCTACGACATCGCCCGCTGCCTCTCCAGTCGCCTCACCGATCTACGGGAGGGATGGTGGCAAGGAAGGTCACTAGGAGGAGGTCGATGCCGACGGCGATGGTGGTCGGCGTCATCAGGTTAATGGTGACAAGGTACGTGTCTCTTCTGAGATTGAGGAGTGTTCGGTGACGGAGGATTTAGATGGTGACTTTTGTATCACCGTGGACTGTGGGATTCTGAATCCTTCCGATCCGACAGCGGACCTCTGTCCCAAAGGATTCATTTCAAAATTCTGGGAGCTCGAGAATGATGACGAGGAAATAATCATGCCTCAGTCCCCACTGACATCGGACTTGGTTCGGCAAGCGGCGGTCCATGGTTTCACGAAAGAATTACTAGCCGAGGCAGAGACGGCTTTGCAAGACTCGTCCATCCGACGACGAGTAGAAGCGCCTTCGTCTCCGGCTACTGCTGACACGAAGGTTGTGTTAGTGAGGAAAATCTTCCATGCATGGGGTGAACACTGGACATCATTGGCGCCATGGTCTGGTCGACTGCCGAAACCGCGTTCTTCACCACCATTAACCTTAGGTGACTGTGTTGCAGTGGATAGGCACCGTGCTCCACCGGCGGCGGCTGGATCCCTGGGCGAGTTCCTGCAGCAGGCGTCCTCACCAGGCACGGTGATGGCGATGCAGCCGCCGGTCCGTCAAACAAGGTCGCAGGATTTTGAAATTCCAAAAAACTCAGATCAATAGCCGCTGCGCCCTTCGTCTCCTTCGTTGACGTCGTGCGCCGAGGCATGTTGCACCCTGGCGGCATGGCTGGTGGAGGGGCCGGGGCTGAGAGTGGAGGCGCTGGTCGTGGCGTTCAGACTGGCCGCAGCGGTGGAAGAGTTGGAGGTGCGTCCGGGGGCCATGGTGGTCGGCATGGCGGAGGTTTCAACCCTAACCTAGGAAACCATCCGCCAAACTTTGGTCCGGGCTGGGAGTATGATCGGCATCGCCGCGGAAGGCAGGATGAGTATGGCAACCGTGGTCGGTACGAGTATCAACGTCCTAATCGCAATTTCTGGAGCTATGTACCACCTCGAGGGCAAGGCTATCAGCAGCATATGCAGCAGCCTCAGCACCAGCCGATGCCGGGGGCACAGCGTGCACAGCAGCCAGCTATGCTTCAGCATCAGCCGAGGCCGGGGGCACAGCGTGCGCAGCAGCCAGCTATGCCTCAGCACCAGCCGATGCCGGGGGCACAGCGTGCGCAGCAGCCAGCTATGCCGCAGCAGCCGGCGCAGCCGGGGCCGGAATCGCAGCCTGCACAGCACACAACGCCACCACAGCAGCCGGTACAGAAACCAGGACAGCAGCCGGTGCCTGCTGCTCCACCGGTGCAGGGTGATCAAGCTACTGCTGGACAGCAGCCACCGAGATCTGCAGATGTTGCAGGGTTTGGGACTGTTCCAGGAAAAGGCAAAGGCTGAAACTCAGCCGTTGATTCTGCATGGATCGTCGTCGGCTGTTGGAGCAAATTTGCAGCTGGAACATTCAGAAATTGGAGCTTCAGGAGTTGGGCCGTCAGAGGGGGTCTCATATTACTTCGACTAACAAGGTTTGCAGAAGATGTGGTGTTAAAGGACATTTACTATCTGATTGCAATGCGACAGTCTTTTGTGAAATTTGTAGGAGCAGTGATCATGCCTTAGTTCGATGCCCGGTTCAGAAGCAACCAAAGCCAGTGGTGCACATGGTTGGTCAGGCTGCTGATGCTCTTTGTGGTTATTATATCCCTCATGCTCCTATTCTTCCTATAAAGAAAGATTCCAGAATGGCACTGGTTTCTATTTCAGGGAAAAGTCTCACAGAGGAGGAGGTGGTTTCCTATTTGAAAGTACTGGTGTCTGAATCTTTTGCCTGGGAAGTGAAAAGAATCAATGGGTTTGAGTTCAAAGTTCTTTTTCCGTCCAAAGGGGATTTAACGAAGATGACGAAGTTTAATGCTGATATGAAGGAGGGTGTGACACTCAAGTTCCAGGAATTCAAAGAAGATGAAGAATATTTGGGCATGCTTTACCGGTAGTCTGGATGCGAGTAACTAACCTCCCAACAATTCTCAGAGAGTATGCCATTCTGTAGGCACTTGGATCTTTATTTGGTATGACACAGGAGGTAGATATGGTTACTACCAGAGCTAGCACTTTTGGTCGATTTTGCAGTGGCTGTGCTGGAACCATCGGCGATCCCATCTAAATTGGATGTTATTATTGGTAATAGGTACTTTCAGCTTACTTTTGAGGTGGAGCCTTTCCCACCTAATAGTGGCCTGCAGCACTTAGGGTCTTCGCAGAGTGGAGGAAATGAAGATCGTGGTACTTGGGGTTCCAAAAGATACTGAGATGAAAGAAGCGTCAGGTGGTGGTGGTACGACTAGCTTGTTAGAGGCTAGTGCTGGTGTTGAGATGACAAATTTATCTGAAAAAGAGGGAAAAGGCCCAGCGACTGAGATGGAGTATGACTGGGACAATGATGACCTGCTTGGCGACGAGGATGGCCTTAGTGACTCGGCCCGTGGTTTTGTAGGTGTTCAAAGAGGGATTCAGTCAGGGTGGTCAAGGCCAATTCCTTGGCTTCCTCAGGCTCAGCACTAGCACGCTTGGGGCGGGTCCATGCACAGATGCCAGATGTTTTAGGTGGGTCACAGCAGTCTATGGTGATGCCGTCTCTTGGTTCTGGTGGGTTGGACACACAACAGAGCATGGCAGCTCAGGAGGATTATGATGCGGCAGCAGCAGAGGTGGTTGCTGATGGTACTCAGCAGCTTGGAGTGCTCCTTGATGCTATGATAGGAGCTGGAGTTGCAGCGGATGGTGGGTCACAGCAGGATCTTGGAAGTGGCATGCAGATGGCACTTATGTCTGATGGTGAGCTCACATCGGTGCGGCGGAGTAAGCGGAATGCTGGCTTGGCTGATGTTAGCTACCTGGAGAAGGCACAGAAGAGGGCTGCGATCAGAAACCTCAACGGGAATAAAGGTACTTTGATTGTTAATTCATTTTGTTCTTGTTCTTATATTCATATTAACACCAACTTAGAGGGGTTGGGTGTTCTGCTAGGGGATGGTAAAGAATTGGTGAATGCTTCTGTTAATTTATTAAGAAATTTAGAGAAGGATAGATTACAACCTGTTGTTGACTTGAGTTTATTTGGAGATGATGTTCAAAACGAGGAGGATGAGATCGATCCTAACACCTCCACTATTAATCGACTCTGTGGCAACTTAACGGAGGAGGTGATGGACAATAATTATGCGGGCCTTGATGGAGTACTTTTTGATGTACCCGTCAAGGTAGCAAAAATTAAAAAGAAAAAGACACTCCACATCAAGAATATTACTAAAAAAATGAAAATGTTGATCAAATGAAAGGGCTATTTTGGAATTGCAGAGGTTTGCGCGACCTTGCAAAGCATACTTTCTTACATGATGTAGCTGCAGATAATAGACTTGATTTTATAGCTTTGTCGGTCGAGAAACCAACAGAAATAGCTTCTCGACTCGGTGTCTAGAAAATTTTTATCTTTGGAGCTGACTTTATTTGGCATTGGCGTTCTCCTCGGGGTATGTCCGGGGACATGCTAATGGAAATAAATCAAAAATATTATGAGTTATAAGAGATTGTTGATGGTGAGTATTTTATTAAATTTGTTTTAAAGAATAGGGTAGATAGTTTTCGGTGGGCTCTATTGTCTATGTATGGTGCAGCACAAGAGGAGCACAAAGAAAGCTTTTTGTCAGAACTAGTATGAGCTTGTACTAGTTGTGGAGATTTACCGTTCATGGTTGGAGGAGATTTTAATGTTATTAGAAATCTATCTGAAAAGAATAATGCAATATATAATGATAAATGGCCGCTGCTTTTTAATGCCATTATTGAGACTTTGAACTTAAGGGAACTAGAATTGTCAGGTAGAAAATACACTTGGGCAAATTATGCTGCGGTACCAACTTATGAGAAGTTAGATCGTATTCTAGTGACAACTGAGTGGGACCAAAATTTTCTTTAGCTACTATTTGGGCGCTTACCCGAGAGATTTCTGATCACACACCTCTTTTGTTAGATGGAGGGGAACTGTCCCATAGAGGTAATGTTAGAAATTTAAAATTTAAACTAGCATGGTTGACTAGGGATGGTTTTTCTATCTGGTAAAGGAGGTTTGGGAGTCAGAAAGTAGGGGATCCTCGTCTATGGAACGGTGGCAGAATAAAATTAAAAGAGTATGAAGGTTTTTGAGAGGATGGGCTCAGAATATAGTCTCTCAAAGTAAAAAACAAAAAATAGAATTAATGGCTAAGACAGATGTTCTTGATAGAAAGGCCGAATTGACGTTGTTATCTTCCGATGAGGTGGAAATTAGGAATCATCTTAAGGGACAGTTATCTTACTTGCTGACAGAGGAGGAGATTTACTGGCTCCAACGCTCAAAAGCGATGAGGTTACTGAAAGGAGATGATAATGCTAAGTATTTTCACTTATTGGCAAATGGGAGACACCAGAGAACAAAAAAATTACAGTTAGAACAGAAAGAGGGACCAATTGTGGGAGACTCCAATCTAGAAGGATACATTACTGACTATTACAAGAAGCTGTTTGGAGCCCATATACCCAATTCTTTATCGATGGACGAGACTTTGAGGCAGGACATACCTCAAGTTTCGGAGGAGGAGAATGAAGTTTTGGTTGCTCCATTCAGTGAGGAGATTAGGTTGACGGTCTTTGAGATGGAACATAATAAGGCACCTGGCCCTGATGGTTTTCCTGCGGAATTTTATCAGGTGTTCTGGGATATGATAAAGCCGGATTTATTGAGCCTTTTTGTAGAGTTCCATTTAGGGAGATTGCCCATCATAGTCTTAACTTTGGGGTAATTACACTATTACCTAAGATATCCAAGGCAACTCGAATTCAGCAATATAGACCTATTTATTTGCTAAATGTATCCTTCAAAACTTTTACGAAGGTTTTAAATAATAGAATATTGAAAGTAGTTGATAAGGTGGTAGGTCTATCTCAATCGGCCTTCATCTGGGGGAAGTTGTATAATGGAAGGAGTTGTCATTTTGCATAAAACAATCCATGAATTGCATAGAAAAAAACTATGACGAAGTGATTTTAAAATTAGACTTTGAAAAATCATATGATAAATTGAAATGGTCTTTTATTCAACAAGTCCTCAGGATGAAGGGCATTTTTCTAGTCTGGTGTGATTGGATTTCGAGAATCATGACTAGAGGGAGTGTGGCAGTTAAGGTTAATGATAATATAGGACACTATTTTCAAACAAAAATGGGAGTTCGGCAAGGGGATCCGTTATCTCTAATTTTGTTTAATATAGTGGTTGATATGCTTGCAATTTTAATTGCAAGAGCCAAAGAAGCCGATCAAGTGAGAGGTGTTACTCCGCACCTCGTAGATGATGGACTTTCTGTCCTTCAGTACACAGATGACACTATTCTTTTTATGGATAATGATATTGAGCGGACCAAAAACATGAAGCTTTTGCATTGTGCTTTTGAGCAGTTGTCAGGACTCAAGATCAATTTCTATGAAAATGAGTTGTTTTGTTATGGAGCGGCCAAAGCTAATCGACTTGATTATATGCACATTTTTAGGTGTAATATGGGATCCTACCCGTTTAGATATCTAGGAATTTCGATGCATGAAAGTTACTAAATAAGGACCAGAAACATGTGGAGGCAAGATTTCAGAAAAGACTGAGTGGTTGGAAAGGAAAACCTTATTAGTTGGAGGAACACTCGTTCTTATTAATTTGGTCCTTAGCAGTCTTACTATATTTATGATGTCCTTCTTTGAGGTGCCTAGAGGGGTTCTAAGAAAGCTAGATTACTTTAGATCACGGTTTTTTTTTGGTAGGGTACTGAGCATAAGAAAAAATATAGGTTAGCAAAGTAGAAGGTAGTGTGTTTGCCAAAGAATCAAGGTGGTCTGGGGGTTTTTAACGTAGATGTTCATAATAGATGCCTCCTAAACAAATGGTTGTTTAAATTATTAAATGGAGATGGAGTATGGCAACGGCTACTCCGAAATAAATATTTACGGCACAAAAACACAGGTTCAATCCATGCCTGGGGACTCTCAGTTTTGGACTAGTCTCATGGCGGTCAAGGTAGAGTTCCTCTCGATGGGCAGGTTTGATCTAGGTGATGGGTCCCAGGTTCATTTTTGAGAGGATTCTTGGATAATGCCATGTCCTCTAAAAATGATCTTTTCGGTATTATATAATATTGTGAGAAAGAAAAGTGCTTCTGTTCGGACTGTACTGTCAACAACTCCACTCAATGTAGCTTTCAGGAGGTCGTTAGTGGGAAATAACTTGCGAAGTTTAGCACAATGTGGTGCTCATAGTTACACAAGTTCACCTTTCAAACAATAAAGATCGTTTTATGTGGGGGTTATATCAGAATGCAGTGTTCTCAGTGAGTTCGATGTATAAAACATTACTAAATGTTTAGGTTGTACCTTTCAATAATTTGATTTGGAGATTAAAAATACCCCTTAAAATAAAAGTTTTTATATGGTATTTATATAAGGGTGTCATCCTAACAAAAGATAATTTAACTAGACGACATTGGCAAGGGGACTTGAAGTGTTGTTTTTGTTCGGCCCAAGAGTCAATATAACATTTGCTTTTCGACTGTCATTATGCAAAATTCATGTGGAGAATTGTTCAAGTTTCTTTCAACCTAAAACCTCTAAGTAGTGTATACAATATATTTACAAGTTGATTGACAGGGTTGCATAGGACTATTAAATCTCAAATCTTGGTGGGGGCAAGTGCAATATGTTGGGCGCTTTGGCTTACCAGTAACGAGGTTGTGTTTAACAAGGTGTTAGCACCATCCTATTTGCAGGTTATCTTCAAAGCGACACACTGGATCCGATTTTGGTCTCTTTTTCAGAAGGAGGAGCTTCGTCCCTCAGTCAAGATGGGGTGTAGAGCCATTGAGACAGTCACGCTACAAGTGTTTGCAAGACACGACTGGAGATTTAGCAATAGAATTGCTATTTAGTATTCTCTCTTTTGAACTTTGCTCGATTTATGGCTCAAAGCTTTATTTTTGTGATTTCTTGGATTGTCGTTCGGATTTAAAACATTTGTAATAAGGAACAGCTATATGTATCATTCGATGCAGAAGCTGGGATATTTAATATTTTTTAGAAAAATGATATGTAGCTATAGGTAGTTATATTAGAGCGGTAGTGAAGTTTTAGTTTACGAGCGAGCAATAATATAATAAAGTGATATTCTCTTGTTCACCTCGACAGCTAGCATCACGTAACACGACTTGCCGGCCTACGTTAACTAATAACCCACATAGGTCGTTGATCGTCGTTATCCTCATCATGTGCATATATA
This sequence comes from Chrysopogon serrulatus, assembly GCA_015844335.1. Taxonomy (NCBI): domain Eukaryota; kingdom Viridiplantae; phylum Streptophyta; class Magnoliopsida; order Poales; family Poaceae; genus Chrysopogon; species Chrysopogon serrulatus. Next base: position 344,413 of record JADLZL010002187.1, read on the forward strand.
TGAAATCACTTGTCCGGGCCCTGCTTATTAGTTAGACGATCAAACATATATATTGGACTTTAACAACTCAGGTACCGGTAGAGTTCAGGGTACTAACAAGAATGGGGAAGAGCTGGCCGAGGTCTGTCAGTCTTAACATGGGGATGATGAATTTCGAGTTCTTACAAGTCAAAACGTATCTCGCCCATATGCTGCACGCATAGAGCCAGCTCATTGCTAATTCACCCAGTCCGGCCCAAATACCATTTGGTTGGACTGCCTCAGTCTGGGCATGCTTAGTTTGCTTGGCCCACACTATACCGCGTTTCCCCTGTCTTGCTTCCTGCCAAAGGTGTGCTGCTGACACTCCCCCAATCTTGGATTGGTGTTTTTCCCCAAACATTGGCTCTTGGAAACTGCTGGCATAGAGAGTCAAGATTGGACCGACAAAACAAGCTTCCTGGGACACCGTCATCCGATCCACAATGTGGACTGGAATAGAATACTGAGAATCCGATGAAGGCAGGACTGGTGCTACCAGATGCTTGGGGCTGACTAGCTTCTTCAGTTGAGAGACATGCAGCACTAGATGAACCGTCGAGGACGGAGGCAAATTCTAGCGATATGCCATTGATCCAACCCGAGATAGAATCTGATACGTGCCGAAATACTTGAAAGCTACCTTCTGGTTAGAACGACGCACCAAGGAGGACTACACGTAAGGTTGAATCTTTAAGAAAACTCAAGTGTCTCTCAGAACGAAGTTTGTTGGTAAAAATGGCCATCTTATGCTTAGAACAGAGCAAATCACTACTAAAAAAACGATTTGTAGCAACCCCCAAGTAGTAGCCAAACGAGCTGCTCCTACAAATCTATTTGTAAATGCGTCTGGTCTTGATTTGTAGGGGGGCGGCTGAATATAGAGCCGCCGGATAGTAAAAAACGAAGCACTAAAATTTGATTTTTTTTTAAAAAACGACATCGGATAGAGAAATGACCAAAATAAAAGTTGTAGATCTCCAAAAATTATGCAATTTTGTTGTTTACAACTTTTTTATTTAAAATAATTTTCTATTTCAAAATGTGTTCGAAATTCAATTTTAAAATTGTTGAAGAACTATGATTTCTCTTTTTAATATTTGGTTAAAACTTGTAACTAGTCTTTCTTTCTCCTACTAACTTTAAATTTAATATTTTTTTCTAAAATTTTCTTAAATCATGCTCTATCAATTTATTGTATTCTTACAGCTATTATTTTGGTAATCTTTTCTTGTAACTTTGTTTTATCAATTTTAAGTTTAAATTTCAAAAATTGCAACTTCAAATAATATTTTGAAGCAGTAAATGATTTTAGCTAAAAAAAGTCATCGACAACAAAGTTATAGAACTCATCAGGATCTATAATTTTTATTTTGGTTATTTTTTTCATCTAACAAAGTGATATTAATATTGTTCATAAAATTTACATATCTGTTTTATATAGTTTATGAAACCATATAAGAGATTGTAATATCCATGATCAATGTTCCTATCATTTTGTTGGATGAACAAACAATCAAAATAAAAGTTATAGATTTCAAAATGTTATAGAAGTTTATAGTTGACAACTTTTTTTATTGGAGATCTTTTTATCAAGTAAAACTATGTTTGAATTTCTTAAATTTGAAATTTAAATTTTACAAACGACATTGGATGGAGAAACAGCCAAAACGAAAGTTGTAGATGTCAAAAAAAAATTAGTTGTTGATAACTTTTTGATTTGAAATCATTTTATCAAGGAAATCCAAATTTGAATTTTTTAAATGACCTTGGATGGGAAAACAACTAAAACAAAAGTTGTAGATTTCGAAGAGTTATACTCCTTTGTTGTTGATAACTTTTGATTTGAAATTATCTTACCAAAAAAATCTACGTCTGAATTTGTCAAATTTAAAATTTAAAATTTTTAAATAACCTCGGATGGAGAAACAACCTAACAAAAGTTATAGATCTTGAAAAGTTATATAAATTTGTAGTTGATAATTTTTTATTTAAATTTATTTAGGGTCTTAAACACTTAATTTAGACTCGGCTTAGTATAATATGTGGGCGCGTTATGTGGGCTGCAATGGGCTGCCGGTGCATAGACACGTGTGTGGTGGGAGGGAGCGCACGAGTAGATGGCCCGGGAGCTGGGCCATTTGTTTGGTTTGGGCCAAAATGTGTTTTTAATTGTTCCGGAGTTTAATTGTCCTTACTCATAAGTAACTTTGACTCACAGTGGTAGGGAAGCAACATGTGAGGTGAGGCTTGAAGTCTTAAGTTCAACCCCCATGCACGCGTGCATGTTTTGCACTTGTGCTACCACTGAGGCTGGCGATGGAGCATGGGATCACACTGGCAGCTTTAGAAATTGTTTGGAGCTACTTTTTTTTTTCCAAACATGTTAAAATAGAAAAGTTTCTGCAATCAGGTGGAGCTCCTTAAAATTGAACTCAGTGTAGAGCAAAGTCCATGGTAACATGTTTAGAATCAAATGCTGAACTATAAAGAGAGACATGCATGAAGAATGAACTATTTTGCAATGATTTAAAGTGAGAACTTGTGTTTAAGTAATTAAATCAACTGGGACATGCTTCTCTAGAGTGCCCTATTTCAGTTTTCCATCTTCCATACGAAATATTAATGGAAGCCCACCATCATGTACGTGGTCAAGTATATCGACAATCTAGCATTGATTTTGTTTCGAGATGGCAAGCAAGCTAGCAATGCAAAGCAGCAGCATGTGCGCACAACACTAATCATTTTCTTATATAACTGAAAAAAAACATGGATAATAATAACATACACATGCTGCACCGTACCGTTAGTTTGTGCAGAAGAGGATCGGATCAGATCGAATCGGAGATGAAGATGGTGGAGAGAGTGAGTTGGTGGATCCTCCCAGCGCTAGATAGACAAATATTTGGCCGTGCCACAAATGTCCTGGCTCTCTCTAGCTGTTGTAGAACAATAGTGACGCCCTAGAATTTAGAAACCTGCACGGAGGGAGGGATCATTGACCACTTGTACGATATTATTACACAACAATATTAATGTTCGGTTTCATAAAAAATGCCAATATTAATGTTCGTACAGCAGACGGAAATTCATTGCACACTAGCTAGGTTAATTCTTCCAAACGTGCACATACACACCTGTAATTTATTTCTCCGGATATCGTTGGGCGAGATGGAGACGATGGAGAGAGCGAGTGAGCTGGTCGTCGATCGCATCGCATCGCAGATTATAGACAATGCTGCTTGGCCAATGCAAAACGACGGAATAATGAAACATCCATTCAAGGACCAAGGCGAAGGAGACAGCAGAGAACTTCGGTTCGTTACTTGGTTCTGGGGTGGGTGTTGAAAGTGGGTAAGGGTAGTGTTGCCGTCCTTCCTAGCTGCTAGGCATGCAGCGGCAACAGCAAAAACACATTCACAGTAACAGACCAGGTACGAACGATCCCTTGCTTGCTGCTGCTGCCTAGCTAGCTCCATATTCTGCTAGCACAGGGTGTTTTGCTTCATTCTCTCCCATGCTTGTCTTTTTTTTTTTTTCTTTTCTTTTCCCTTCTTCCAAAGCTTGGCAGGCACGAGCTCCCCCTTGCTATTTTTTCCTTTTTTTCTTTTTCTGAATATGTATTTGCTGATTCCCATCTATTCCCTTTTTTTTTCTTTCTCCTTTAATATATTTAATTAAAGAGGTTGATGATCGTATATGCTCCTGCTTTATTAATTTCTCAGTAGCTAGCTATGCATGTGCCCATGCAGTAGTACGAGTGGATTTTATAGTTTCATAAACACACGTCATTCAGATATATATGTTTTCAAATCTCAATTGTACGTTCTAAGTTTGTAGCATACTCTGCATTTTCCATGGGAACAAAAGCATTGAAAGAATGCTGCAAATAGCAGTCTATATGTTCTTTGTTTTTGTTATCAGGATCTTTGTGCTTTGTTCAGCATTCAACTTTTAATATTTACAGCTAGCATAACTATGGAAAGATATCATTACACATGACAATGCATATATGATACTAGATTGACTTGAGATTTCACCAAATTATGTTTTAAGGTTCGAATGGAAACCTGCCAGGGTATGATGTTATCTTTCATTGTTTGAACTGCCAAACGTGCTTTCTAGTTAGTTATCTACTATTTTCCTGGGCTATTTTCTTGATGCGTCTTTCTCCTTCTCATTCAGTTACTAGCCAAGCATCGAAGAAATCAAGATCTTAGACAGGAAGAAAGTCAGGAGAGCGAAGCTGTACTACCTGAGGGACAGGATGAATGCACTTAAAAAATGAGGCTGCCCACTTGTTGTTTCTAGGTTTTTTGCCTTGTGGTCAGCATGGTTTGTGAAGGTACAACAGTTGCAGTCTGAGAATCACATTATCTGATTTGGTCTTTGAAAAGCCATAGCTTGTAGTCCTCATTCTTAGTTTTGAGCTGCAAATGCTAGCAGAATATGTTCCTGACACAATTTAAAAATGCGGATCTTCCCTCTTCGATTTGCAGCACTGAAACTGCAGTGCAAAAAATAATGTGCTCAGATCTATTACTTCCCCACCCTTATTTAGGATGTGCGTTTGACACAAACACGCTGGAATACTTTACTTATCAAATTGAAACTATTATGTGATGGTGATGCTTCATGCTATCGAGATTACTGGTTTTATATATGGGCATATCAAACATTCAAACCGTTTAGTGTTTGTTCACAGAGACCAATTGTTCTGAAGAATGGTCTAGACGTCTCTGTTTCTGTCCAGCTTGACCTGCTGTGAACAAGTGGTATAATAAGCTCTATGGACACCCATGCATGGAACTGAATTTTGTTGGAGTTTTTATGGCTCAGTATGTGTGGTGAGAGCTGAGCTGAGAATCCAAGTGATTCTGAGTTGAGGTCGGCTAATAATTCTGAGTTTTGAAAACCGAGACCTGACAATCGTCCAAAATTTATGGCCGTTGCTTTTCTCTGTATGCAGGGGAGTCTTCAATTATTATAAAGAAAGGAGAATAATTACAGTGTTGTTTGAACATAAGAAAGCATCTGTATGTCAGGCCTTCTCAATTATCAACCTTGTTGATTTTGGGCTATGGAATTGAAAAAGAGGTACCTGGTGATTTTGGGCTGTGGAGTGTGACAGCATCTATACATAACAGAAGCTCTTTTTTGGTGATATCAAGGTGGACCATCATGCAATTATGGTTGTTGTTCTTTTGGCATGCACCCACAATGAGGACAGGCTGGTGTCTAACAAGACAGGCAACTGGTAACAAGTTAGTTGTAATAATGAAAGGCAACCGTCCCGGCCTAATCACCACATTTGTTGTCGTGTTGATGCTCAATGTTTCACTTAACCAGACTACGTGCAGCCACAAAGCACAGATGTAGCATATGTAGAAATCAATCAATCAATCTCACACCACATACTCTTATATCACATACATAGATTGTAGGTTAATGGTTCGCTAATACAGCTCCCACACGACCAATACAATACATATATGTCCCATCAGATACAATCCAATCCAATACATACATATGTTCCATTCCATCAAATGTAATCACACACGACAGGGGCGGACACGCCTCTTATTATTATTACAAGCATCAGCCTTGAGCTCCTACTCTGATCCCTGCCTCTGAAACAGGCTTGAGCTGGACTGGGTAGCAGACACACAGGCACTCTCATCGTTCATCAAGCTGAAACACAAATTGACACACGCAGACATTTTGGCAGGTGACACCGGGCAGCAACTAGGTGCCTGGCCATCTTTCTTATTTCAAAACCAAACCAAACACACTGAGAAGTGAGAACTGCAAACGGCGGCCGGTCCTCGAAGACAGGAGCTAACCTGAAGCCCCGTACCTTCCCTGCCCTTAATTTCACTCAGCAATGCAAACGATAACAACAGAGAACAATCCAGAGACGACCGAACCGCTGTAACAGCACCAACAGATGCATACTTGCTTGAGAATGATCGAGCCAGTTCCCATCACCTGCTGGCGGCTGCTGTATACAGTTTACGGGCCAGCACAATATCAAAATAAGGGTGCCTTCCTTGCTGAATTAGCTAACACCTGTTCTAAATAATCCCTTCCATATTTAATTGGTGGGGATTTTAATATAATGAGGGCTCCAGAGGATAAGAGCCCAGGAGATTTTGAGTACAAATGGCCAAATCTTTTTAATGCTGTCATCGAATCTCTAGATCTTAAAGAGATCGTAATGTCTGGTCGCCAATATACTTGGGCGGGACCGGGGGATGACCCAACTTTCGAGAAGCTGGATAGAATCCTTGTCAGCACGGAATGGGAAGATCAATTCCCATTGACTATGGTCCAATCTAGGGACAGGAACATATCTGACTATACACCCCTGGTACTCAACACAGGAACGTCGACCCACCATTCAATAAACCGACCTTTCAAATTTGAGAGAGGTTGGCTTATACGGGATGGCTTCTATGATATGGTTGCTAATATTTGGCGATCTCAAACCGCAGGGTCGACTCCTCTAGAACGCTGGCAGAATAAGATTCGTAGGCTCAGACAACATCTAAGAGGCTGGGCGAAACACACTGCCGGGTCCTACAAGAAAGAGAAGAAGACCCTGTTAGCTCTTTTAGACAATCTTGATGAAAAGGCGGAAACAGCCGCTTTATCGGATCAAGAGATTAACCTTAAACACTACTTAAAAGAGCGATTAGTTTCTCTTCTAAGAGAGGAAGAACTAAAGTGGTATGAGAGAGCCAAGGTCAAGGCCCTATTAGAGGGTGACGCCAACACTAGGTTCTGTCATCTAGTGGCTAATGGGAAACATCGCAAGCAACACATCTACAAACTTGAAGATGATCAAGGGGTGTTAGTTGGCGATGATCAACTCAAGAGCCATATTACTAAATATTATAAAGACCTTTTTGGACCACTAGAGAACTCAGAGATCACTCTGATGGAAGATCAAATTTCAGATATTCCACAAGTCTCCACCGTGGAAAATGAGATACTTGTCTCTCCGTTCACCAAATCTGAGGTGAAGGATGCAGTGTTTCAAATGGAGCATAACAAGGCTCCAGGTCCCGATGGATTCCCTGCAAAATTCTATCAGGTCTTCTGGGGGGTGATCAAAGACGACTTACTTCAGCTCTTTGCGGAATTACACAGAGAGGCTCTAGACTTACATAGTCTGAACTTTGGAATTATTACTCTCATTCCAAAAATTCAAAATGCCACCAGAATTCAGCAATATAGACCAATCTGTGTCCTCAATGTTAGCTTCAAAATATTCACAAAGGTGGGCACAAACAGATTGAATCTGGTGGCAAAAACAGTGGTGGGTCCATTGCAGACTGCCTTTATGCAGGGAAGAAATATCATGGAAGGAGAAGTCATCCTACACGAAACTATCCATGAACTGCATACCAAAAAGAGAGATGGGATAATTTTCAAGATCGAATTTGAGAAGGCCTATGATAAGGTCAAGTGGTCGTTCTTGCAACAAACATTACGTATGAAAGGCTTCTCGCCCAAATGGTGTCGGTGGGTGGAAAGCATGGTCACTGGTGGAAATGTGGGGATTAAAGTTAATGATGATGTCGGCCCCTATTTCCAGACCAGACGTGGACTAAGGCAGGGAGATCCCATGTCGCCCATCTTGTTTAACATCGTTGCGGATATGCTTGCTCTTCTTATTAATAGAGCTAAAAACGATGGACAAATAACAGGCATAGTCCCCCACCTTATCGATGATGGTTTGTCAATCTTACAATATGTAGATGACACTATTATCTTTATTGATAATGACCCGGAGCAAGCAAAGAATCTAAAACTCTTGCTCTGCGCTTTCGAACAATTATCAGGGCTTAAGATCAATTTCCATAAGAGCGAAATCTTTTGCTATGGGGCTGCTAAAGAGGTAGAACCATTCTATACGGCTCTCTTTGGCTGCAATGCTAGTGAATACCCTTTCAAATATTTGGGGATTCCTATGCACCATAGACAACTCCTGAATTCGGAGTGGAGAAAGGTTGAAGAACGTTTTCAACATAAACTCTCCTGTTGGAAAGCAAAATACCTCTCCTATGGAGGAAGACTAACCCTGCCTAATTCTGTTTTAAGTAGCCTACCCATGTTTATGATGTCTTTCTTTGAGATTCCTAAGGGCGTGCTCAAAAACCTGGATCGTTTCAGATCAAGGTTCTTCTGGCAAGGATCTTCAGATAGACATAAATATAGACTGGCCAAATGGAACATCTTATGTCATCCTAAGGACCAAGGTGGTCTAGGTATCCTCGATTTAAAACTACAAAATAAGTGCTTATTAGCCAAATGGTTGATTAATCTGACCAACACAGATGGCATATGGTAAACTCTGTTGAGGAATAAATACCTAAGATCCAAAACACTTACTCAAGTGTCAGCCAAACCTAATGACTCTCATTTTTAGAGAGGCCTCATGCATATTAAAGATGAGGTTTTTGAAAAGGGTTCCTTCAATGTCAAAGATGGGACCAATACTAGGTTCTGGGATGATACATGGGTAGGCGGTAAGCCTCTAAAAGTTCAATACCCTTCATTATACAATATAGTGCGTGATCCCCACACAACTGTGGCTAGGGTTATGGCCACAAGCCCTCTGAATATCTCTTTTTTAGAAGGGCTTTGGTGGGTAATAAACTTATACAATGGCTTAATCTAGTAGCAAAGATATCAAATGTTCAATTGGTGGAAGGTTCAAACTACTTTAAGTGGGGTTTAACCAAATCCGGGTTATTCTCTGTTCGATCTATGTATCTATACCTCATTGATTCACATCCACCATTTCGACATAAGTATATATGGGACATAAAAATTCCCCTAAAAATTAAAATATTTCTATAGTTCCTGCAAAGAGGGGTTACTCTAACTAAGGACAACCTCGCTAGAAAAACTGGAAAGGAAGCCAGAAATGTATTAATTGTAATAGGAATGAGACTATCCAACACTTATTCCTTGATTGCCCTTGTGCGAAATTGATATGGAGGGTTATCTTCTTTGCTACTGGGTTGGACCAACCCAGATCTATCAGCCACATGTTTGGCGACTGGCTCATGAATCAACATAAGAGGGTCAAAAAATTGATCTGGGTTGGGGTGGCTGCTTTTTGCTGGGCTATCTGGAGATGCCGGAATGATGTTGTGTTTAACAATATAAAAACTAACTTTGTCATGCAGGTTATCTTTAGGGGAGCGTATTGGTTACGTTTCTGGGCACAGTTGCAGCGTGAAGAGCAAGACAAAGATGCACTCTCTGGGATAAGCAAAGAATTAGAAATGATTGCTTCAGAGATTTTAAATAGAGGGTGGAAGCATTTATACCGTTTGCTTTGATGTCTTGGTCTATGTTTAAGATCTCTTGCTTTCTCTATATTCCTAAACCATGACTTTGTAATAATTGGCTGTGTACATCCATGGATGTAGAGGCCGGATATTTTTATCCCTTATCTAAAAAAAAGAAGCAAATCAATTAATAAGCTAGAGCAAGCTAAGTAAGATGCCTTGTTATTATTAATTAACTGGGCTACCTAGCTAGCTTCAACAGGTCAACGACAGATGCACTCAACATGTATATATGCACGTGTATATCAATGAATGTATGCACTTATTATTGTTACCTGAGAAGGGTGGTCCTGAGCATGCGCCTCTTGTAGTAACGCGAGTGCACCGGCGCCTTGTACAGGGAAGGGTGGTGGCCAGCGTCCACCGCATCCCACTCCAGCGTGTCCCACACGCCTTTCTCTATTTCCACGGCCGGCCTCCTCATGCCTAGCTCGCGGCCCTTCAAGCCTGGCAGCCGGCGCAGACTCCAGCAACCCCTGATCTTGATGGTCTCCAGTGCGGGCGCCAGCACCTCGGCACCCTCGCATATCTGCTGCAGCGCTGGCAGGTTGTGCAGGTGGATGGTGGTCAGCTTCGGAAACTCGACGCTTGTATGCTTGGACTTCTCGTCATCCGGTACGAAGATGTGTCTGAGATTGCCGCAGTGGATGATGTGGAGGGTCTCCAGGCTTGGGAAGGAGGGACGCTGGCCCATCGCAAGCCCGAACTGGAGGCTTGGACAACAGCGCAGGTGCAAGTGTTGTAGGCTTCTGAAGCGATCAACATCATTGTCGAACCCTTTGCTCCATACACAACGAGCAATCAGGAGATCTGATGCCCATATGGTCTCCAACTTACCGTAAAATTCCTCTACGCCCGGAGGAAAGATGGCGTGCAACTTGGGGCACCTCTCGACACGGCACCACCTGAGGGAATGAAAATATCTTGCAGGCATGGTATTGCTCCAGGTCGAGACATCATGCACGTGCAGGGATTTAGTATAATCTGCCATCAATGAAGCCAAATTATCACCATAAGATTTTGCCTCCACTTCACTCTGCATACTATGGCTTCCGTCACCAATCTCAATATGCCCATCCAGTTGTCCCGTTGGGCCCTTCGGGAAGGTCTGCATCGGGATTGGCCCGTTACCAACCTTAGTAAAGATGTCACCATACATGTCTCTAGTAGCTATTTCATTGTGTCGTTGATGAACAATGGACCCAGTCTCCTTGTTTATTGTTGCTTCAGGTTCAATAGTCTCCATGCATGTAGCTGAAGAGGTGATGCTGATGCTGAAATAACACGCATCAGACCGTGCACTATTTATGGGAGCCCAAAGGCATCGAGCAAGCCTAGCATCCGCAAAGATTGCGTGCACCTGTAGCCGGAAGGATTTCTACGGGACGCAAAGGGACAATGGCCGAGCGCATGCAACTCTAGGCCGTGTGTCTATGCAGATAAACTCTAGCAGCTTCAATCGTTGCATATCTGAGCCCCATTTTATTGCACGAAGGTTCTCACAGCCTAGCAAGAAAAGTTGCTTTAGCCTCGGGACATCCACTACCATGGCTTCAAAGTCAAGTATCTTGATTGCACATCCTGAAAGGTTCAGCTCCTCCAGATTGGGAAGCCCACACATGAACAAATCCTCCAACGATGTGCAACCTTCAAGAGATATTTTGGAGACTGTGACATCCTTCTTATCTACAATAGATGGACTCTTCGGACGAGAACTCATTGGAGGTAGCTCCCGGTTGATGTCCAATGGGATGCTAGTCCATATCCATCAAAACTAAATGACCTTAGTGAGGAGTTGTGCAGCACAACATTCTCAAGCCCATCACAACCATCTAGAACAAGTACTTGAAGTCTGCTTGCCTCTGATAAGCTTCTCGGCAGGCTTTTCATGTCACTGTTACCAGACAAATCTAGTATTTCCAGCTCTTTCTTATCCACAAATGAGTTATCCATGTCCATGCATGTCCCTTCCTGTTGTATAGATTTAATTATCCGAAGTCTTTGAAGGTAAGGTAACCTTTTCTGTAACAATTGACCTGTATACTGCTAGCTCCTGCTAACTCCTTGTAAATTTAGCTCTATGAGATTAGCCATAAGAGCTATCTTTTCCTCATATAAGATCTCACCCCAGTCCGTGTAACGCAGGTCAAGCACCCACAGGCTATGTAGAAATGTCCACATGATGATACAGTCCTCCCCTTCAAGTTCACTACTTGTATTATTCTGATGTGTGCAGTTGTCCAACCCAAGAAATCTTAATGTATTGCAGTGGAGAGAAGGAGGGGATACAAAACTGAAGGCACAATATGATAGAATTAGAACACCAAGTTTGCTGCACTATTTAAACAAGGCATTTGGCAACCGTGGTGCACTAATAGTCTTGTCAAATTATAGGAAGATTGACGATACCGCTGACAGTATAGTTTGCATGTTGTCTTTTAAGTACCTTATTCTTTGAGGTGATAGAAATCCAATGGTAAGGCTGATCTTTATATTTGTCAACGTTGCCGTCATCTTTGTCTTCAACTAGCAGCTGAGAAGACTCTGAATCTTCCATCATCTTAGCAAACATCTTACCAAGGAGAGAATCATCACCTGCAAAATTTATTTCTGAATCTAATGCATTGCTAATCTCCCTAGCTCTATCCCCTTCTGGAATGATTCCATCACATATCCAGAAGTTTGGGACATGGGCCGCCCAATCCAATCCAAAGGTGTTGCCAGAATTGCGGCACAGGAAAAATCCATAGCGACAACAATGTATGATCATTCTTATGTCCATGTCCTGCATAAATGGATAGCGTGCAACTATGCTGGCAGCCTCTTCACAGAACAGTGCATTAAGCTGTGTGTTTGATAAACTGGTGACTTTGTAATTGGTACAGATGAAAAGGCCTGTGTGTCTTAAATTATTTGCAACTCTTTGAATATCACTGAAGTTGTTGAAGTCATAAACAGTCACGAACCTTCTTCCAAATGTCCATATTACTGTGCCGCCATAATAAGGAATGCCAAATTCACTTAGGTCAACCTCATCATCACTTCCATTAATAAAAATCATCATAAACCTACTTCCCCCCAGGGTATGGTGAATCATTTCTGAAACTTCTTGTAGCACACCCCTAGATCCATGATCCACTCCATTGAAGTCATCCTCCTGGTCCTTCTCCTCAAACATGGCCATGGTCTTCTGGTCAAGTCTCAGCTCCTCTGCAATTTTTCTCTGCATCACCCTTTTACTTTCCCATCTTGAGCAATCAATGTAAATGATTCTGCCGAAGCATAACTTTGAAGGAGGAGATTTCATAGATGGAACTGCTTCTGCTATGGACCTAAGAACCGCGGTAGCTCCAAAGCCATCCCACCCATTGAAGTAGATTATGTTGTTCTTGAGGTTCCCCTGAATAAGATCCAGTATTTCCTCTCTGGCACCAACAAAATCCCTTGCGTGGATTCCCTGGAACGTGGGGATAGATAGCTAGTTAAGATCCGCTCGGCACTTATATAAGGAATTTGGTAAAGAAAACAAACTGCTAGGAAAATAAATATGAATAGAACATGAGAGTCAGAGAGTAGCGGTACCTTCAATGCTGGTGCCATGGTGAAACTCCTCTGCTACTGTACAAGAGAAGCAAATTATGTCAACAGGAAGTACACGGGTGCGCAGACAGATTCACGTCTACTTAACCCATGGTGATCGAGCATGAGTCGATTAATCAGCTACCATATTTGATCATCAAATCAAAGACGACCTCTCCGATCCGCAACGTGCATGTGCATTCGATTCCCTGTATGCAGGCAGGTGTGGACACAACATATTTATATATGTTTAACCTGTCAGTGAGTCGATCAGTGCTAGTAGTAGGGAGGAGTAATAATTTACGTGCACCATACCTATATATATTTGAGACTTGCACGTAGCATCAACGATCTTCCATCGATTTTATTTTATTTCGAGCTGAGACGGCAAGAAAGCAATAAAATGCAAAGCACGTACAACACTAATCAGTTTCTCTTAATTGGAGTATCTATATAGGAGTAGATAGTAATGGAAATTGGCTACGTACCTTCAGTTTCTGCTAAGATGGGTCGGAGATGAAGATGGTCGAGAGTGAGTTTGTCGATCCCAGAAAGATAGATTGGACGCTGGAATGAATTAAACGATCCAATTAATGCAAGGCTTGACGACGATGCAGCTGGGAGATCGATTGGAGCGGAAGGGTTTAATTGCAGCACCGACTCATTTTAAAAGAAAACATGGATATATAATGTACACACGGTACCTTTAGTTAGTTTCTGCGGAAGAGGAGAGGTGATGAAGATGATGGAGACTGAGTCGTTGGTCAATCGATATCACTGATGGAAGAACGAAGCCGGGCGATCGATATCCAATGCAAGGCGAAGCAGGGGATAGAAATGGAGAGGGCTGGATATATCCTTGCTAGCTAGCTGTTTGCCGTACGTGTCGTTCCGATCCAACAAGGCAACATATAGCAGAAGCTCTTTAGTTTCCTGCAAAGATTGGCATATATGAGCTGCCCCTTTCACTATTTTTCATTCTCATCAACATATATGCATCGTGGTGCTGATGATTCTATCAGCCTTTTGCTTTTGTTTGTTTTACCCCCTCCTCTTTTAAAAATAAGGATTAATTATATTGATGCCAATTAATACAACTTTGGTGGATTGGAGATATACCACTATAGTAATTCATCTATTTTGAACCATATTATTATAATTTGTTCTCTATCCAATATATACATGCCACCGGCCGTGACCCTGTCACACGCCGCCAGCTGGCCCCGTGGAGCAGGCGCACACATGCATCCCTTTAATGTGGAACATTTATTTAGACTTTTATTTGATAGACTTTAATCATCATTATTAATAATAGTCAACGGATCTCTTCTATTTCTAAAAGAATTACCAGCCTATGACATTAAAAAAATCATAGAATAACCCCTAAATCTGCATCTAACTATCAACTTCTGCCATTATGAAAAGTAAAATAACACCTAAATTTGTGCCTAAGATTACATGCATAGCTTTTATGAAAGAAAATACAAGGTAGCCCTAAATTTACATATAAATTAGCACCTATGCCATTATGCTAGATAAAGCAAATTAGCCCTAAATATGATTTTGAATTACCTGTATTTTCCATTATTATGAAAGGTGAGACAAAGTAGTCACTTTAATTTCTATCTTGGTTACCTACAACCCCGCCATTATTAAAAAAGAAATTATTTCTCAAATCAACATTTGTATACCAACATAAGATATTAAAAAATATTTAATAACCATAAAGTACTCTAATTGTTTTTCCATATTATTACATGCTTCTGCAACTATTAAATCTAAAGTAACCTTAAATGCTATGTTCCACCATGGAGTAAATTCCACATATTAGAATAAATATTTGTTTAGTTTATTAAACATGAAATGTTCTCTTAACAAACCACATACCAATAATATTTATTTAGTTTAGTAAACATGTAGTCGTGGCTGGTGCTGGATTAATAGATGTTGTACATTATGCCCAAGGTGCATAGAAGTTGGCTTGTCGGAAAGCTCTAAAGACAACCTCAACCAATGGTATGATAAGAATCATCATTGAAACTGATGGTTCGTTCTTCTCTTGTCAGAGCCCTGAAGTCCACAGCTTTTGATCAAGCCCTTGCCGGTGTCTGGATTAGGGGCACTAGAAATTTTTACGAGTCTCAATTTCATTTTGGCTGATATGGTATTTGTACCCGTGATCGTCATCAGTCACTACTACAGAACAGGCCTTTGGTCACTTGGCCAAAATAAACATTAGCTCCCATAAACATTGCGCCCGGGACTAAAAACACCTTTAGCCCTGGTTAGGAACACCAACCGGGACTAAAAGTCCCCTGCCCAACGGCTACGTTGTCTGACATGCGCAATGGGGACTTTTAGTCCCGGTTGGTAACACCAACCGGGACTAAAAGGTCAATCTTTAGTCGGTTGGTGTCCCCAACCGGGACTAAAGGTACTGTCCCGGTGGGTGACTCCGCCGGGATTAAAGATTGGTTTTAGTCCCGGTTGGTGTTACCAACGGGATTAAATTCTCCCCCATATTTGAATCCTTTTTCCTCCTCCTCGGCCGAGCCCGAGCTCACCTTGTTATTTTGTTCTTCATGTGTTCTTGCTTGGTTCTTGCTCACATCTCCGGCCATTGATTCATTTCGTCACTTCTACGCCATCATTTTCTTGTTTAGAGGTTACTAACTTCATCTTCTCAACTTTTAGCAGCAGTATCTCATTTTGTGGTGTTATACATGTGGTTTTTTATTTTTTGATTTCTACATTATTTTAAACTCCAATCACTTCATCGTTTGTGGTATTATAATTAGTTTTTTTTTAAAAATAACATTTGATAATACTTTAGTTTATAATTTATGATCTGGTTAATTAGTTAATTATAACTAAGTATAAATAATATATTTGAAGGATTATTTAATTATAACTAAGTATGAATATAAAATTTGTTTAGGAAAAATAAGAATGGAGAATTTTAGGTTATGTGTTAGTTAGTTACTTAGAATACTTTATTTTGCAATTTGTGATCGGGTTTATTAGTTAATTTAAACTAGTATGCATGCCACATTTCATGATTAGTTAGAAAAATAAATAACTTTGGTGTTTTTTAGTTTTGCTTGTTTAGAAAAAATAGAAATAGAGAATTTTAGGTTATAATACTTTAATTTGCAATTTGTGACCGGGTTAATTAGTTAATTATAACTAGTATGCCTACCAAATTTCTTGATTATTTAGAGAAATAGAGAACTTTGGTGTTTTTTAATTTTGCTTGTTTAGAAAATGAAGAAATAGAGAATTTTAGGTTATTTATTACTTTCATTTTTTTATAAAAAATTAGAAACTTATCATACATTAATTTGCAATTTGTGACCGGGTTAATTAGTTAATTATAACTAGTATGCCTACCAAATTTCTTGATTATTTAGAGAAATAGAGAACTTTGTGTTTTTTAATTTTGCTTGTTGAGAAAAAATTAGAAATAGAGAATTTTAGGTTATTTGTTACTTTTATTTCTGTAGTAAAAATTAGAAACTTATCATACTTTATGTTGCAATGCAGACAATGACACGTGGTTGGATGTACAATGCCGATCGCCGCTCCAAAGAATTCATTGACACGTGGTTGGATGTTCTCTCAGGGAAAAGAAACATTGTGGGAATTGAGGACAAGTCAGATATTTCGAGGAAGATTATGAAAGAGATGACCGAATCACGCCTTTCAATGTGACCAAAGATCGAGCATCATGATAAATCCCGAGGACACTCCATGGTTACGTCAAGATCATGACCAAGGAACATACATCAAAAAAGAAGATCACTACTGTGCCCGCCTAATAAATAGAGTGTATTAGAGTATGTGTATGTGACAATTGTAACATAAGATATTTATATTAGTTGTTCTTATTTTATACCATTTCAAATATTGACATGACATGTGGGATGGAAAGATTTTATATTTAAGTTTGCTATTATAAGGGATGAAAAGATTTTATATTCCAAAATTTATTATGAAAGCAATTAGACAAAAAGAAATAAAACTATTATTTTTTAATAAATTATTACCTATTCTTTTATTTACTATGCAATTAACAAAATTAATCTAATTATTATAAGCATAAATAAATAAGAAAAGAAAAAATCTTTAAAAAATAATCCGATGTAATGGTGAATATCACGTATATCACGATTTTAGAGATAAATAATGAAAAATGAATAAAATTTACGTTTAAATAATGCACAAACAAATTTTCTTTCAAAAACACCTACTTTAAGATATTTAAATTAAGTAATACATTTTTGCATTAACAAAATACTAATTATTTTTTTTATATTTAAGTTTGCTATTATGAAGCATGGAAAGATTTTATGTTCCAAAATTTATTATAAAAGCAATTAGACAAAAAGAAATGAAACTGTTTTTTTTAACAAATTAATACCTAATATTTTATTTACTATGCAATTAACAAAATTACACTAATTATTGTAAGCATAAATAAATAAGCTGCAATCTCACATTTGTTGGGGAAAAACACCTTTAGTCGGGTCACACTACCAGCTAGGGACTAAAGGTGTTTCAACTAATCCCGGTGCCAACCACCAGCTTAGGGACTAAAGGTTGGACTTTTAGTCGGTTGGTGGTTGGCACCGGGACTAAAGGTCCTTTAGTCTGGTTGGTGGTTGGCACCGGGACTAAAAGTTGCCTAAGGTATATAAGCACCTGATCGTCTTCCTCCTCCGGACTCCACGGATCGAGGTTGCCCTAACCGCCGCCCGCTCCCCCGTCGTCTCGCCCTCGTCCCCGGCGCCGCTGCCGCTGCCTCCTTCTTCTCGGCCTTGACGCGCGCGCGCCGTCGGCCGGAGGCGCCGCCGCCCCCCCTCGTCCCGAACCGAGGAGCACCGCCACGCGCTCGTCCCGAGCCGTCCTCGCGCCACCGCGCTCGTCCCGAGCCGTCCTCGCGCCGCCCGCTACGGCCATCTTCTCCGGCAGCCCACGCCTCGTCGGAAGAGCGCCGGCGAAGAGCCATCACCTCCCTCATCCCCGAGGAGGCGCCGTCGCCCGGCAGGAGCGCCAACTGCGGCCATCTTCTCCGGCGCCTACCCAGCGACCGTCGAGGAAGGCGCCGCCGCCTTCTTCTCCGGTCGAGCCGCCGCCGCCGCCTCCATCTTCCCGGCCCGGTCGGAGGCGCCAGAAGGAGCGAGAGTGCGCCGCCGCCCGCCTTCGCGCGGCGAGAGAGCAAGCTCCTAGCCGCCGCCTCCTCCTCGCCCGCCACCGCCCCGGTTGAGCGCCCGTCGAAAGGTGACTGCCGAAAAGCGTGTATGTGTGTTGTGTGTTCCATGCATGTGTTGCGTGTTGCGTCTCTGTTCGACGGCCATCGAGCTGCGGAAGCGTGTATGTGTTGTGGTGGCCGGCCATCGAGCCGAGAGCATGTCCATGCAGGATTTGGCGAGTGAATGCAACCACGCGATGAACGATAAACGTGGGCGACGACCTAGCGACGTTCTAATCAAAACTATTCGTTTTATTTGAACCCCTAACGATGTTCTAATCAAAACTATTGGTTTAATTTGAAACCCTAACGATGTTCTAATGACGACCTAGCGACGACCGGACGAACAAGACACGACGACTTAGCGATTTAACGACTTATCGATGACCTAGCGACGTCCGGACGAACAAGACACGATAACCTAGTGACGACTTAGCGACTTAGCGACCTAGCGATGACCGGACGAACAAGACACGACGACCTAGCGATGACTTAGCGATTTAGCGACTTATCGGCGACCTAGCGGCGTCCGGACGAACAAGACACGATAACCTAGTGACGACTTAGCGACTTAGCGACTTAGTGACCTAGCGACGGCCGGACGAACAAGACACGACGACCTAGCGGCGACTTAGCGATTTAGCGACTTATCGACAACTTAGCGACGTCCGGACGAACAACACATGACGACTTAGCGAGTTAGCGAGTTAGCGATGACCGGACGAACAACACACGACGACTTAGCGACTTAGCGACGACCTAGCGATGACCGGACGAACCTTATATATATGATGTCAAGTAACTTATATATATGATGTCAAGTAACTTTATTATGTAACTTCATTATGTAATTTCATGTAAAGTGACTATGTCAAGTAACTTTATTAATGGTACGTTTAATTAACTTTATTAACTTCCTCATGTAATATCTAAGGTTTTGTAATGTTGTAATATTTTAATAGAATGGCAAGTAACTTTGTTAATAATAGTAATGTCATGTGACTTTATTATGTAACTTTATGTCAAATAACTTTATTAATGGTACTTTTAATTAACTTTATTAACCTCCTCATGTATATTTTTTTTTCTTGTGGCGCTACATGACAAATTGAATTCTAATATCTTTCACATATATTTGCAGAAATGGCCGATCCGAATGATAACATGGATGAGGCAATGATGGACCTAATCAACGGCGGCAATCAAAATCCCCAAGTCCAAGGTGATGACAATGAACAAGTAGATGATGGGAGTCGATTTCGCCGATTATGAAGAACTTGTGGGAGACAATCTGATGAGGTCTATCTACAATCTAGTATATATGTATATACATGAAATTAAAAAAGAATGGCTTTTGTATTAATATATTTATACTTGTTTGTGTAGCCCTCCGGTTCGGCGACACTTCGGGAGTAGTAGAAAAGTGCGAGACCAAGAAGCCGTTGGAGGGTCGGTACATTCTCGTCGGAATTCGACGAGGGTACAGGCCAAGTACTTGGGGAACATTCAAAGAAATTTGTTGCGACCTTGTGGATACCTAGTAAGGGACGGGCTCCCGATCGGTGTGCTCGAGAATGGAGGCAACGGAAAGATAACCCTACTATTAGTTATGTCTCGGATCGTGACAAGGAATTGCTATGGCTAGATATCCTTCAACATTTCACGCTCGATACACAGGATGAAGCTTTGAAGGAGAAGGTTCAAATCTGGGCTATGCAGAAGATGGTCAAACAATTTCAGGCTTGGAAGAAGAAACTTCACAAGACTTTTGTTGCACATAACCGGACTCCGGATTTCACCAACAAGGCCTACGTCAAGTTGAGGCCTTTTTGGGATGAGTTCGTACAGTTTAAGAACTTAGATGAGGGTCAGGCACGGATGATCCGTAATCGGAAAAATGCTAGCCACAAGCAATACCACCATCACTTGGGTTCGGTGGCTACCGCGACCGCTATTCCTAAGTGGCGGAAGCTGGAACATGGGAGATTGTTGACAAGGGGATGGAACCAGAATCACCAAGACTGCTTCGAAGCGCCAAGTATTGGTTCTTCGGTCATGGGGAACCCTAGACCTAGAGACCGGAAAGGTAGTGTACGGCGAGAAGCTACAGAGAGTGGGACAGAGAATGGCTTATGCCCGAGGATTAGTTGAAAGTGGCTCCTGGCAGCCAAATAGAGAGAAGGATGAGCCGACATACGCCACGGAGACCGCTGAACACGGTGGGCGAACAAGGGGCTGGGGGAGATATCGTGGGAGCATGGCTTCCCTAAAGATAGACCCACTTATAGAAGCCACCAAAGAAAGAAGGAAGAGGAGGTAGATGGATTGCGTAGATTGGAGGCAATGGTGATGGAGTCACGTGAAGCGGCTCGTGAAGCGATACAGCGAGAGAAAGCGCTTGAAGAGAGAATGAACGAGGAAATCAAAAGGCAAGTACAGGAAGCAGTAAGTTCTATGCAAAGGCAAACCGCATTAGAGCCTGGAGTCAACATTAGCCCCTGGGTCGGTTGAAAAGCGTTGCGCTTCCACGGAGGTGCCAACTATTCAAGACGGCGTGGGGCTGCGCTTTCCGGTGGATGACGTCACTGAAGCTAAGAAACATGTGAGCTGCATATTCCACGGGGGGCTGCCCAAGTCATGGTTCTTTGCCGGTGTTGTAACTTCGTCGACCCTACGAAGACACCAAGAATCCATGGGGCGATAGTTCCAGCTGGATATGCTAGTGTCTCGGTGGATAGAGTTGTCAAAGGCTTCGAAAATGTGCAGCTTGAGATAGAATGAGGTGATGGAGAGAAGACTCTAGGACAAGCAGAGAAGGCTTTCATTTGTTGGCGCAAGCGCTACATCATTATTCCTGGGGCTTCACCTAGTAGTCTACCACCACCTCCTCATCATGAACCTAACCCTAGGTGCGGATGAAACTTGACGATACATTTATTCACTAAATTTATTTTGTATTCCTTTAGTTAGCGGTTTATATTACTCATATACCTCTTTGGTTTCATAGGTGGTCACCAACATGTCATAGTGCTGCGGGTGATGACGAGGCAGTGCAAGACACAGCTGCATCGCCTCCAACACCGACACCTCGGGCTGCAACGCCACCTCCTCGGGCTCCAACGCCACCACCTCGGGCTCCAACGCCGCCACCTCGGGCTCCAACACCACCACCTCGGGCTCCAACCCCGCCACCTCGGGCTCTAACGCCTCCTCCTCGGGCTCAAACGCCACCTCCTCGGGCTCCAACACCGACACCGGTTGCCCCTTCGCCTCCACGTCGGGCTCCAACCCCCCCACCGGCCGCTCCATCGCCTCCACACGTGGCTCCAGCGCCAAAACCGGTGGACCCACCATTGAAGA
This sequence comes from Chrysopogon serrulatus, assembly GCA_015844335.1. Taxonomy (NCBI): domain Eukaryota; kingdom Viridiplantae; phylum Streptophyta; class Magnoliopsida; order Poales; family Poaceae; genus Chrysopogon; species Chrysopogon serrulatus. The sequence continues at coordinate 365,986 of JADLZL010002187.1, forward strand.
AGAGACCGGCCACACAATCAAAAGTGTCGGCCGCACCGCCGCCAAAGAAGAAAGCCTCCGAAAAGAAACAACCTATCATTCCTAAGAAGCTGTCCTATGAGAAGATTGCTGCAGAAATTGAGGCTTCAGTAAAGTCAGATGTGGACAGTTTCTTCAAGAGACTTAAGGATGAAAGAGAATCCAAGCGAAACCCTGAGAAGCCCTACCTCTTACTACGGCCAGAAGATCTATGGCAAAGGGTTGAGGCTCAACAAAAAAAGAGGCGTCAAGCTCAGAAAGAATCATCATCTTTATCAGACTATGATCGCACTCTAACCAAATCCCTAGAAGAAGGGAATAAGAAAGAGAAAAGATCACGCAAAGGTGTAGCACAGCTCGGGGAACAATCAAAGCAATCAGTGTCCCCGCTAGTCATTGGAAATGAATATGGTTCAAACATCGACGTGCTAGACCAGCAGATACCTCCAGATTTGAACTATGAGGATCTTGAAACCTTTTTTGCGGAAACTGGTCTTAGCTTAACCCAAATGATAGCTGGGGCAGCAATTGAAAGTGCTCCTGAAATTGATCATTGGCAGAAGACATATGAATATGGCAAGAGTCTATTCAACCCTGCGGCCCTCAGCAAACTTGACACGCAAATGTACTTGCTCAACCAGTGGTACCTAGCAGCGTGTGGCAGAAGTGCAGATGACTATATTTGCGTCCGAATTAGAAACCATCATTACTTCCATGGTGATGATGTTATTTATGTTCAATTTAATGAGCTACACCAGCTATGCCACATGGACGCCCGGACAAAGCTCTAATCACCGCATCGTCATACGTAAGTGATACTTTCTTTTAATAATGTCACAGAACTTATCATGTATATGTATAACTAATTACAAAGAACCGGCTATACATATGCGTAAAACATGATGAGGGACCTCCGAGCTAGAAATGACAAGGAGATTGGATTTGTAGATCCTTATGTTGTATTTAAAGACCCTAAGACTCCGTATGCCTTATGGAGAGTTCAAACGGAGAGAAATCTACGGAGGTACTTGATCAATCAAAAGGATAAAAGATATATACTCTTTCTCTATAACTTTAAGTATCGTTATCGTGTGTATATTCTATTAAACCAATTAATCGATCAAGTATGAAGATATATAATTATTTTGCCTACACACAAATACAGCTATCATTGGATACTAATTGTGATTGATATCCGGCAATGTCATTTGCTAATCTATGACTCGTTGAGAAAACCACCGGAAGATTACCAAGAAATGATAGATATTATCCAAGGGTAACCGATATCTAAATATTAATTTCAGCTCTTTAACTTCGGTAATAGATAATTAATAATGATCGTTTTATTGCTAGGATTTGGGCTGGGTTCGTGCGAGTAAACACCGTCATTTGAAAGCGCCACTTTCAAAGCCTATCCTACTTGATGGATTCTCAGCTGACCCAGGGCAAAAATTTGTGTGGCTACTATGTCTCGCGAATTTCGACGGTCTATGAAAAAAGAACAAATCTTGAGCACGCAAAAAAGTATGTAACATGTATATATAATAAGTTCATTTTATTTATTTGTTGCTATTTAATAAATCTTATTCATACCTCTAACTTTTTTCTTTAATGTCTACTGAAGGAGACGTGGTTGAGGCAGAAGGTGTTGGATGAAGTCCGCCTAAAAGGAATTCAGGAGACAATCGCAGGGTTTCTTAACGACCAAGTCCTGAATCCCGCCGGCGAGTACTACTTCAACCCTGACGACCCAATGAAACCAAACCAAGATGATCATTTGTACGACGCTTGAGTGGCGGAGAACAATTAAGTTGTAAATACTTTATCCGTGATGGATATGTGTAAATATTATATTATAGACCTATAGACATGTATAATATATAAATAGTGTTATATAGTATATTTATATGTAATGCTCTAAATTATATAAATTATAGGTGCGCGTCTACATAAACAAGCAGCAAACAATACGCATTCGAAATTAATAATAATATAATTGTAAACCAGAAATGGAAAACCAAAAGAAAAAAAAAAAAAAAAAAAAAAAAAAAAAACTCTTTAGTCCCGGTTGGTAATACCAACCGACTAAAAAGCGGCAGATGATGGCGCACCTGGCACACCCTTTAGTCCCGGTTGGTGTTACCAACCGGGACTAAAGGCTTGGAACTGGGACTAAAGGTGGGACATTTAGTCCCGAAACCTTAGTCCCGGCTACAGCCCTGTTCTGTAGTAGTGAGTGTGCTCACGTGATTTCACACCAGTATCTGTATGGGACTAGGTGAGCATATTTGGCTTGACCCCCTTCAAAACTTTGTACCAGCACTTGCACTACATGATACCGATGCAGTGGTGGTGGTTGATTAATAGTCAAAGGACGTGATTTTGTAGGCCGCCGCATGATGCCGTCATCGGCTGGAGAGGTGGCGGTGGAGGTCTTGGACGGCAGTGGCTTGTCAACCCTAAGTTATGGAGAGATGGGCATGTATCACTGATGCTCTATGCTGGTGAAGTGCAGGGACAGAGCCAAGATTTAAGTTTAGGGGGGCAATGAATAAAGCAAAGCAGAACCAGTGTATAGGGGGACAATGAACAAAGCAAAGCCACGCCATATGGTTTTAGTCATGTATAATAGTAGCTTGTCTCACAAGTCTCAATCAAGACAAAATTACATAGCTATCAACTTAAATTTAGCTCTACAATTAGCAACAAGATTATAGGCTTTAATAATTTCATTCTTACCAATTAATACCACCAATTCCTTCATAATATAAAGTACCAAACAACCTTGCAAAAATCCATATTATCTAAAATCTAAAATTAGAAAGGGGGAAATTTAGATAAGGATTATTGATTAGATAAGATGACAAGGGAGTAGCAGTGTAGCACTTTACCTCCTGTGCGATGCGGAGTCAATATTATCTGATCAGCTGATTAGTCGGCAGCGGCGCCGTCGCTGTCTCACATAGACGAGTAATCGTGTCCGCGTCCACCAATCACATAGCGAGGGGACAGAGCAGTGAGCAGAGGCGTGGAGGTGGAGCTGTGGAGCGCGAAGCCTAAAATCAAAGAGGACGAACAGACGAGCCGCGAGCGAGTTAGCAAGACGAGCAGGACACAGCGACTTTTGACATTCTTCTGTTCATGAGACAGCCGAACAGACGAGATGGCTAAAGCTAAATGGGTTGTATACGTAAGTTGCCAACTGGGCCTCAAACACACAGTGAATGGTTGGTTGCTTGAGCTAAATTAGGAGGGGCTAAGTAACTACTACAACAGCCATAGTTGCTGTAGTAGTTCCTCTATTATATATATACTAAATATATGTATTAAATATTAATTGACGTGGATTTTGGAAAACACAATAAATAAATATTGCAAAAAATAACATTAAAAATTGCATGTTGTCACACGCTTGGGCCCAAGGCCCACCACGCCTAGGGCTGTGGCCGCCGCCGCCTAAGCCGCCGCTGTTGCCGCCGTCACCGCTCGTCGTGCGGAAGTTACCTTAGATATTTATTATTTATTTTTAGAATAAGTTAATTTGTAAAGGAAGAATCCCGGTCGATAAGGATCTCCTGCCTTTTTAGAGTCCACTCGGGAATATAAATATTAGGGAGTTATAATCGGATCAATTAAGAAGTGATTGGACGAAAGTCCTTTATTCCCTATTCTCCCGCTCGCGCTCTCTCTCCCTCTCTCTCCCTGCGCAGCTGCCCACTCCACGCCGCCGCCTTGCCACACGCCGCCGCCCGCCTGCCGGGCCGCTGCCCCCCGTGCGGGGCGCCACCCCCCTCCCATACTCTTCCTCCTCTGATCCACTAGCCCCAATCCACCCTCCCAGCTGCGTGTGTTACAACTGGTATCAGTAGACCAGGAGGATCCATAGATTGAATCTATGGTGACCATTGTTAACTTCGAGAAGATCTTCGGGGAGTTCGCCAAGAACATCACCACGAAGTTTGACGACATCGACACCATGATCACTGACGTCTCCGCGTGCGTCAACGACTTTACCAACGCCATGACCGCAGTTGAGATGCCCGTGGAACCCACCCACCGGAAGAAGGAGCTCCTGCCGGCCAAGATGGAGGACGCCATTGACATCCTAGAGGTGAGTCTGAACAGATCTGCTAAATCAATTGCTCACGTGTACAAGCAACGCTTCCTCGCCGTGCTGGAAAGAGCAAGGCGCCACCGATGCCTGTGGCTCCCACCGATCGTCAATGACACCGTCGTCACTAGGGCCCGAGCCAGATTAGATGTAGACGCCGCAATTGATGGCAATCTTGCTGCGGGGAAACAACAAGTTAAGATCGTCGCTGACAAATTCTTCGTCAACACCACGATGGAGGAACCCGTCGCCATCGACACTCAGCAGGGCGGCACCGCCGTCACCTCGCTTGGCGTCATGGAGGAGCGCACCCTCACGGGCGCGGTTGCCTTCAGTACCAAGGCAACGGTCATCAGCAGCAATTTGCCACCGGCAACGGATCCAATTGAGCCGGAAGACACCAGAGATGCCGTCTTCAATGCTTACTAAAGCCCGCTGTTCATAGATGCTGATCCGGTCACCAGGTTTGACACACAAATCACTTCCAGTTTTGTTACTACAACTGCATCTCTGGAGTGTTCAGATAAAAATCATACATTCATGGGGAGCAATGTCACCACCACAATCCAACCCAAATTGGATCAAGTGAACACCTTCAACAACACTGAAATTAGAGTTCAGCATAATATTACTGACAGCTTAAGCGCTGTAGATCAGGGTCATACCCCCAAGGGTATCACCGCTAGTAACAAAAAGGTACCAATCACCACCCCCAATGTAGATCTGGTACAGGAAGGCGCTATCGTCGATTTGCTTGCAGTCAAGCGAGCAGGTATAAAGAACCCTATTTTAATCATTGTTTTTGATATGGGAGACACTGTTAATGGCCGCAACAACAGATGCTCAGATGGCTATGGGGATGAACACCTAGACGACCACTTTCTTCGACAACCAGCTATTTGGCCACCGGTGAACCAGATGCTCTGGGCTACTCTACCGCAGCCACCGTTTGCGAAAGCACTATTGACACCACTCAACTAGTCACCATAAAATGATATCAGTATTGGCAGTAAGACTGGCCCGCATCATCTAGTCATCAATGACTCTGAAGATCTGCTTCGGATAGTGAATACACTACATCGTCCATGAAAGGAAGGGGACGACCCAATTGGCAAGGATGACAGTGATGATAACTACAAGCAAGCTGAGGCCCCCTTATAACAGACTAATCGGGTATGTAATCTTTAATTTAGTAAATTAAGAATTGTTGTAAATGCCCCTGGTGGAGATCAAGCTAGCGATGGACACGGAGATATCGGCCATGCCAGGCGTCACCTTCAGTACTGACAACTATATACTCATGAACTCAGGTATACCAAGGCTGATAAGATTGGAGCAACCAATATGGGACTTCTCCGTGATAGAGGTGGTGGCCAAGTTGTTGGAGCAACCACTGTCACGACAGCAACTTGTGCACACCAGGATGGATACAGCAACAGACATTGGCATGTTCAAAAGGATGTTGTGGCTATATCAAATGGGGCTTTCCTTCGGGCTACAGCAAGCAATGGATAATCAAAGGAACAGGTACGCAATTTTACATCTTGCCGACAAAGCCCCTCTATGGTTCCTCTGCTTCTTGGTCATTCATGATGTACCGCCTCCGGAACACATATGCAACATCAACAACTGTGCCATGGGATTCACGCTCTACAAAATGGAGATGGTCACTGGGTGGCCATACAAAGGCGATTCACTTGAAGAACAGATCAGCGTCTATAACAACAACATCGAGATCATTCTGGGTACACCTGGGCTGATAAGGTTGGAACAACCAAGGTGGGACTTACCCGCGATGGAGGCGATGGACAACTTGTTGGGTCAACCACCGCCACTACAGCACCTCATGCAAGCCTGGCTGGAACCACCGACAGACGTTGGCGCATTCAAACTACCACCACGGCTATTTTAAATGGAGTTCTTCGTTGGATTGCAACAAGTAGTCAATGCTAGCAGGAACGGGTATGGACTTCTTAATATTGCAGACAAGGCTAATTTATGGCTCCTTTACTTCTTTGATCTGCCAAACTGCTACAACACCATTGGCGATGGACCTCTGCCTAACAACTTCGACAACTACGCCATTGGATTTGAGCTCCACGAGCTGGAGAGGGCCATACACTTAGCTGGACAGCTGGCCTATTACACCGAAATTGGCGCCTACGACATTCCCTGCATTGTCGCTACAACGCCCATACGCGGCCGCGACATCGACGGGCTCACATTTCGGCACGAGGACGCGCCGAGCGGAGAAGAGGGAGTTTTGTCACACGCTTGGGCCCAAGGCCCACCACGCCTAGGCCGGGCTGTGGCCGCCATCGCCGCCGCTTCATGCGGAAGTTACCTTAGATATTTATTATTTATTTTTAGATAAGTTAATTTGTAAAGGAAGGATCCGGTCGATAAGGATCTCTTGCCTTTTAGAGTCCACTCGGGACTATAAATATTAGGGAGTTGTAATCGGATCAATTAAGAAGTAATTGGGTGAAAGTCATTTATTCTCTATTCTCCCGCGCTCGCGCTCTCTCGCCCCCTCTCTCCCTGCGCCCGCCGCCCACTCCACGCCGTCGCCTTGCCACATGCCGCAGCCAGCCGCATGGCCGCCGCCCCCTGGGGGCGCGCGCCAACCCCCTCCTCTTCCTCGTCCGATCCACTAGCCCCAATTCACCCTCCCCGCTGCGTGTGTTACCTATGTTAATTAAAGAGATTTCCATGCAACAAACATATTGAACATGTTGGTTTTCCAAACAATTATAGGATCTAAAAATGTGAATTTGTATGAGGTAAACTCAAGTTAGTAAACAGAAATGTTTACATGGGTAAATGTTATGCATCATAACTTTTTAAACCAGGGGCCAGTTATTTTATTTCCACCGTCTAAAAAAATATTTACATTAGGTTAATATTAGAACCTAAAGGTTGAAACATAGAAGTCCAAGACACATTCTATACTAAGTAATTTATGCACCGAAATTAGAAGAAACCTAGAGGAATTTGTGAATATCGGCCATTTGTTTTCTGAGCTAGTCAGGCCAAGCGAAGCTGAGCTGCAGCCCAGGCGGCCTTTGGGCTCAACCAGCCAATGTGGGAGGTGCTCGCGCCCATAAAGAAAACAGAGGGGCGCCAATTTGGGTCTTCGGTTGTTCCCACCCATTCGACCAACGCCGCACAGGCGAGCAAGTAGCACCACCGCCATTGTTTCACCAGTCAATATGAAGCAGAGGCGAGGCTGGCGCGTGTAGGCAGCGGTGGCGCATGGAGCATGCTTGTGCCAATGGTAGAAGCAGTGCGGGCCCGTGTGAAGACGATGCTTGGCCACTGGAGGAGCTGAAATGCTAGATTCTTCCAACCCCCTCTCTTATATTCAGATGAAGTCGGAGCTCAGTGTAGAGCAGCAGCTAGCGCTCCCTTTTCTTGGATTCCCTTTCTTTTTTTGGTTCTTGTTTGTTGAACTCAGTATGAGCAAAGTGGATGATAGCATCTCTTTAGAACTGAATGCTCAACTGTAAGGAGCGAGAGACATGAGAATGAATGATTTTTGAACAATAATTAATTTTCTGCATTGATTGATTGGGTTATATTCCCGGCGAATTTTTGCCTTTGGGAACGATCGACGTCCCTTCAGGGGTGCAATGTTTTATATGACTAGAAGGATACCCTTGGCGTTCTTTGCGGGATTTTTTCTAAAAATAAAATTATTTCATATATAAGTTAGATCTACATATTCTTGTATAGGTTCTTATCAAAATAGGAGAATTTCGTACACACACTGCCGCAGGGCATATATTTTAAAATTGATACGAATTCTCCTCAAAAAAATGCATGCATGGTACAATATAAAAGTTAAATATTACCATATTACGGTTTATGTATGCTTGTATACAACGATTGCAGTACATGTTGGACTTTTTGAGTTCGATGCAAGGTTAAAAGAATGAGAAACTTAACTTTTGAAATAATCAGGGCTTCAAAAAAGCACAGATAGTATTAACTGAAATCACCAAATCCTACCTATACACTTAAAGACGTATACCTCTACCTCACTCACGTATTCCTGTACATCTACAGGGCCTCAGACTCCGGCGGACTGTTCTAAGCACAGTTCCGCAGCAACCCAGCGTCCACACGTCTACCTTCCTGAACCATCGTCAAGCAAACGCCCTGCCTGCGGAAAAAAAAAACAACAAAGGCCCAACGAAAGCAAATCCCCAGTTTCCATCGCCTCCCGCCGCTTCCTCCCGCGACCTCCGCTGCTCTCTCCCACGCGCTGTGCCCGCTGCTGCGTCGCCTCCGCCGCTTCCTCCCGCGACCTCCGCCGCTCTCTCCCACGCGCGCTCTCAGTTCGCACCCACGGCGGCGCGGCTGACCGGCCCGCCCGCCAGCGGAGCCTCCACCGTCGACTTCTCCGTGGGGAGGCCGTCCGAGGCGGCGGCGGCGGCAGAGACTCCGTCGCCCCACCCACATGCCCGGGCCCTGAAGGTGCCTTGGCGGCAACTGCAGAGACGATGGAGTGCGGTGGCACTATGAGGAGGACGACGCCGATTCAGTGACTAATCTAGGCGTAAACTTTCTCTTTTATAGGGGAAGAATGCCAGTTTCAAATCTAAATGCGGAGCTGTGAGTGGGGAGAGGCGGAGCGCACGAGATGAAGCGCAAGGGACGCAGGAGTTGTGATTTTGCGCAAGGGACGCAAGAGAGTTGCTCAGTTAATAGCATGAGCACTTCTTTTCGGTTTCAGCCGCACGCGACCCAAGCCACCGCTCCGACAAATGGGCCCCACATTCAGCGACTCCTAAGTCTCCTCAGCGCGGACTGCAGGTACGATGACGTCATCGCAGAGGTTTGGACCAATCAGAAGGCTGAGAAATAACTTAGTGGGGGTTAGGATTATAGGAGTTATAGATAAATAGTAAGCGTAGGTTTAGATTAAATTAAAGGTCGAACTCTAACTAATCCTAATCATTCATCCATGGTTGGTTGGATGCGGGAGATGACATGAACACTCTTATACAATGGATTGCTTCTTAGGACCTTTTTATTAAAAATATATATGTAATGGAAAGCCCCACAAACATGTACATGGCCAAGCATATCGACGAGGATCTAGCATTGATTTTATTTTGAGACGGCAAGCAAGCAGACAATGCAAGCATGCGCGCACAACACAACTAATATAATGATCAGTTTCTTATTAATTTAAAACAAAACATGTGGATAATAATAACGTACAAACATACACCGTACCGTACGTTTAGTTTCTGTGGAAGATGGTGAGTTTGTTGATCCCAGGCCCAGCTCAGATAAATAGACAGATGCTTGGGCGTGCCACCAATAATAATGCAATAAATAAATAATTCCAATTAATAATGCAAGGCTTGATGAAGCTTAGAATTTAGAAACCTGCCCGACCGGAGGGAGCATGCATTATATATATCGATCAATTATACATAATAATGCTGTACAATATCACTACATAATATAAGCTGCTGATAAGCTAAAACGGCTGATGTTTTGTGAGAGAAAAACATTGTTGCAACGGCTGATAAGCTAAAACGAACAAGATCTTTCGTACGCAGTAGAGAGACAGAATTATATGCAAGCAAATTAAAGCATCACGCATGCATGACGCACACTAACTATTTGCAAACTAATTAAACTTGTACGCACCGTACCTTTAATTTCTCCTCCGGATCGTCGTCGTACGTCGAGATGGAGATGATGGAGAGCTAGCGAGTGGGGTTGGTCGTCGGTCGATCCGAGAACACAAGGTTCATACTTGTGGTTCAGTTGTGATGATGAGTGATTGATTCAACTACTAGCATCTCGGATGGGGTGCTACCGACGGTGGTGAATGCCACGAGTTCCACATGTGCCTTGGCTTGTGTTGTGCGGGTGTCGAGCATGGAGGCGGTAGCCGACGGCGAGGTGAAGGTCAAGTGATGGCGGGCGCGCCGAATGGACCGGGAGCGGTGAAAGGGCGGACGCATCAAGACTTGGGACCGAGGGACCCGGAATCGTCGGGCGGGATCGGCCGCCGGCACTTGGCCGACAAGTGCAAGGACATGGGCGGTTTGTTGGTTTGGGCCTCAAAACCAACGGTGGAGGGTTTCGGTGGTTTGGGCCTCAAAACCACCAGCGGGGTTTCGGGTTGAGCCACAAAACCCTGGCGGAGGTCCCGAGGCGGACGGACGGCACGTGGCGGCATCGGGGAGATCGCGTCGAGGCGAAGCTACCGGTGAGAAGGCGCGGTGGCCGTCGAATCAAAAATTGCATCGAAGTCGGTTCGAGTTGGACCGCAATGTCCCTAGGGCTAGGCGGTTTTGCTCCAGAGTTGTATCGGGGGCAAAAACTGGAAAATGAAATAAGCCCGGTCGATAAGTAAGGTGGTGGGGAGCCCCATCTCCCTCACCTCCTCCCATTTGCATTTTTTCCTCTTCCTTTCTACAGGGTTTCCTTCTCTTAGGTGCTTAAGTGAGAGAGAGGTCCACTAATCTTTGCAATTAGTGTAAGAACCAAGTTTACTCATGGGAAAGGAGGTCCCGAATCCTCCTTATTTCCTCGTGGGGTCAGATTGATGTGTTGATTCGCGTTTTGATTGTTGTTCTTCGCGTTCTTCGTTTTTCCCCTTCTCCCCCACTTGTTCCCGAGTTGATTTCTCGAGCTGTGGTTCATCTCTTTGCAAATCACTTGTTTCTACTTGATCATGGTCGTGGGCTGATCCTTTCCACCGAAGGATTTCATCTAAATCCTCACGAATCCACAGATCGGGTTGAATCAAGTTTTTCGGGAAAAAATTGCTCTTGAATTGGATTTCATCGATTTTTGAAGTTGCAGTGAGTTTGAGGTTGTGATCTTCATGGAGTAGTCTTAGAACTACCTTGTGAACCCCTCTGCAAAATCTCAGGTCGATCCGAGTTGATTTGATTGAGTTTTGGCTTTGAAATCAAAATTTTCAGGGTTCTGTCCGCAAATACCAGACACGTCCGGTGTGAATACCGGACACGTCCGGTACACTTTACTTTGGAATTTTGGACTGAAATTTTGTGGAGACCTTCCTCTGTGTGTCTAGTTTCTAGGGTTAAAATTTTAGGATTTTTGGACACCGTTTGATTGGGTTTTCGATTTTTCTCCTAAAGTCGCTCTGTGCAGGAAATACCAGACGTGTCCGGTGTAAATTCCGGACGTGTCCGGTATTCCAACCTTGGAGTTTTGATCTCATATTTTGTGGAAAGCTTTCTTACTGTGTCTACTAACCCTGGTTAAAATTTCATAATTTTTGGACACCGTTTCGTTAGATTTTCTATTTTTCTCCCAAGATTGGTCTGTGCTGAAACTGTGGTCCGGTTCATACCGGACACGTCCGGTATGAGGTCCGGTATGAGGGTCTGAAGGCTGTTTCGCTGAGTTGTTCGCTTCTTGACCGTTCGAGGTCCGATTTGAGTTCTGTTTGTTGCGTTGGGTTTGTAGCATCACGTGCTTCGTATCCAAGTACTCTTGTCACAAGTTGACTTGAGTATTTTGGATTGGCCACTCTCTCCTTCTCTATAGGAATTGAGTGTGTCGCTTTTGGAGTTTCGTCGAGTGCTCGTGTCCTATCTTCCTCGGTTGATCCGCTGTACCTCTTGGACATCTCCAAGGGTATCCACCTACCTGTTAGGTCGTGATCTTACCACTCGCTTGTGGTTTTACTTTTGGGGTTCGATTTTGGGACAGCGGTCGAAAGTTTCGAAAGAAATTTGAGGCTCCCATTCAACCCCCCCCTCTGGTCGCCGTTTTCGGTCCTTCACGATCGCATCGCAATCGCATGCAGATCATTATATCATAGCACAGACGACGATGCTTAACTGGCCACCAACGGAAGAACAATGAAACCGTTGGAATAATGAACCATCCATCCAAGGACCAAGGCGATCCAAGGAGGCAGACAGCGTCACGTTGGTTGTTACTTCTCGGGTGGCTGGCTGGTCAAAGTGGGAGCCTGGGAGGGTGCTTTGCTTCATTAGTTAGTTCTCTCCCCGGCGTCTTTTTTCTTTTTTTTTTCCTTCTTCCATTCCTTTTTCTGAACATATATTTGCTGATTCCCATCTGTTGCCATTCTTTTTCTTTCTCCTTTGTTTAAACACTAAAGAGGTCGATGATCATATATATAACACTCCTAGTTTATTTCTCAGTATCTAGCTAGCCATGTGCCCATGCAGTAAGACTGGAATTTATAGTTTTGTAAACGCGTCATACGGTTATATATATTTTTTTTTTCCAAACCTCAATTGTTCTAAGTTCATAGCATATTCTGCATTAATTTCCATGGGAACGGAACAGATACAATTATTGAAACAATGCTGCAAGAAGTAGTACTACAATCTCATCAGTCCAAAGCAACTTCTTCATACGCTTCGTTCATCATTGCGTGGATTGCTAGATAGGCTTCTGAACCTTTGCTTGTTTTTCAACTTCTTTTGTGGTCTGCTTCTTCTCATCGTGGAGAGCAATGTCTCGACGCCACCTACCAATACAGTACTACCTACAATCCTTATTTTAAAATATACAAAATGAGAGCTAATAAAAGGTAAAATAAGCACAAGAGTTTCAACTTAAGGACAAAATAAAAATCTGTACAAGACAACAAACATGAAATCTAAATTTAGATTCATGACTTTATAAGGTATGTGATGCACCAAGGGCCACCATTGTTAATGGCAAGATTTGAAACTTATTGCATATTTAATATAGACAGAGGTGCCATGCTAAGGAAAAAAAAATATGAATATATATGGATGAAAAACATATAGATCTGTCTTCCCGTGTAAAAAGTAATTAATAAATTTATGATAACCGGATACAGACTACGGAGTACCTATTATGTCTATTGCATTAGAAGTAAACAAATAGTAAAAACATATCATTTAATATAAATAATTTTTTTTTTTATATTAGTTAGATGTATTAAAGAATAACTAATACTTATATCCTTTAAAATTTTTAGCTAATGCAAGAGCACGGGTTTGATGGAGTAACTAATTCCAAACATTGTGAGGGACGATAATTTACACACCTTTAATTTCTCCGGATCCTCGGACATGGAGAGGATGGAGAGTGAGTTGGTCGTCGCTCGCAGATTATATTATACTAGATGCTTGGCAATACATGGGAGGCAGATGGAATAATGAACCATCCATCCAAGGCGAACAAGGGGGGAGAGAGGCTTATTATATTAGCTCTGGGGTGGTCATAGAGGCAGTGCCTAGCAAAAGCAAAAGAACAAACACTCGATCACAGACCAGCTACGTACGATCCCTTGCTTGCTGCTGGCAGCCTGGGAGGAGGGTGCTTTGCTTCGTTCTCTCCCCTGCCTGTCTTTTCCCTTTTTTTTCTTCTTCTTCTTCCAAAGCTGGCACGCCATGCATGAGCACCCTTTGCTTTTTTTTTTCCCTCATTTTTCTTTTTTCTGAACATATATTGCTGATTCCCATCGAAATGTTGCCTTTCTCTTTCGTTCTCCTTGGTGTAAAGAGCCAAAGAGGTTGATGATCATATATACTCCTACTTTATTTCTCAGTAACTAGCTAGCCATGTGACCACGAATGCAGTACGAGTGGAGTTTATAGTTTCATATATAAACACGTCATCCAGGTACCTCAATTGTTCTAAGCTTGTACCATATTCTGCGTCTGCCATGGGAGCAAATACACCGAAAGAATGCTGCAAGTAGTAGTTTATATGTTTCTTTTTCTTCTTTGCTATCAGGATCTTTTTGTGCTTGTTCAGCATTCAACTTTGAATATTTACAGCTAGCATAGCTTCAAGTTAAACGTGAAAGATATCATTACATATTATATGGCCGTGCATCTTTGCCACCAGCTCAATCGACATGACTTCGTGGACGACATTGCGACGAGCACGGGCACCTAGCTAGGCCACGTACATTCCTGACTAGAATGTTTTCACAATTCGTTGGACATAATGGGGCGACTAAGTTAAGACACGTTGGCTCCAAGGTGGATGCCTCCAGCAACGCCGAGCCATTGTAGCCGTCAGGCGGGAACAGGGCGTCGAGAGCTTCACGCTTGGAGGCCGAGAGAGGCCCATCCAAAAAAGATCGAGCGCCCGGTACTGGTTGTAGGATTCGTGGTAGTTGTCCTCGGCATCTTCCTTCAGTTCCCATTTTTTTAGGAGGACGCTCTGTGCCTGGAGAGCTCAGGCTTAGGCATCCTGGATCGGCTCTTCATGGCAAGCTGACTGCTGCGCCGCAGGTCCGTGATCCTCTCCGGCTGCCTCCTGGGGGCCCTCAACCTGGGGGCCTTGATGAGGGGCGAGGGTAGTGGTGCCCCAGGAGGGAGAGGGAAGGGCAACAGCACCGTCGTCGCCCCGCGCGGGGGGCGGGGGGACGGCACGCACCGGCGATCCGGGCATAGCAGGCGACGCGTGTGCCACCGGAGCGGCAGGTGCAGATGCACCAGAGCAGTCATCCGAACCAGAGCTCGCCTCTGGCCCTGATAGCACAAGATCACACGACAGTGTTTTGTTTTCTTATAACATAAGAAATTAAAGCATTTGTATGTCGTGCCTTATCAGTTATCAACCTTGTTGATTTTGGGGTATGGAGTTGAAAGAGAGGCAGCTAGTGATTTTGGAGTAAGACGGCATCTATACATCACAGAATTGAAGCTCTTTGTTGGTGAAGTGATATCAAGGTGGACCATGCAACTATGGTTGGTGTTCTTTTAGCATGCACCCAAAATGAAGACAGGCAACTGGTACAAGTTAGTTGTAATGAAAGGCAAGCAGCCTGCTAATCACCACCTGTGTTTGTCGTGTTGATGCTCAATGTTTCACTTAACCAGACTACGTGCAGCCACAAAGCAGAGATGTAGCATATGTAGAAATCAATCAATCAATCTCACACCACAAACTCTTAAACAGGCTGGACTGGGTAGCAGACACACAGGCACACTCATTGTTCACCAAGCTGAAACACAAAATGACACACACAGACATGCAGGCACCAGGCAACAACTAGGCGCCTGGCCGTCTTTTTTATTTCAAAATCAAACCAAACACACAGAGGATTGCAAATGCCGGCCGGTCATCAAAGGCAGGAGCTAACCTGAAGCCCCGTACCTTCCCTAGCTTTTCACACAGCAGTGCAAACAACACAATGGAGAACAATCCTCAGATGACCGAACCGACATAGAAGCAGCAGCAGATGCATACTTGCCTGAGAATGATCGACCCAGTTTCCATCACCTGCTGGCGGCAGCAGAGTGAGTGATCAATGCAACAAGCAAATCAATTAATAAGAGCAAGCTAAGTAAGACGCCCTATTATTAATTAACTGGGCTACCTAGCTAGCTACAACAAGTCAACATCGACAGATGCACTCAACACGCATGTATGCACGTATGTATGCAGTTAGTATGCATTTATTATCATCTTACCTGAGAACGGTGGTTCTGAGCATGCGCCTCTTGTAGTAGCGCGAGTGCACCGGCGGCTCATACAGGGAAGGGTGGTGGCCAGCATCCACCCCGTCCCACTCCAGCTTGTCCCACACGTCCTTCTCTATCTCCACGGTCGGCCTCCTCATGCCTGGCTTGCGGCCCCAGCCCAAGGCCGGCAGCTGGCGCAGGCTCCAGCATCCCCTGATCCTGATAGTCTCCAGCGCGGGCGCTGGCACCTTGGCACCCTCGCATATCTGCTGCAGCGCCGGCAGGTCATGCAGGTGGATGGTGGTCAGCCTCGGAAACCAGACTGTTGTATGCTGGTACTTGTCACTGCCTGGCACGAAGATGTGTCTGAGTTTGCCGCAGTGGATAATGTGGAGGGTCTCCAAGGAGAGGAAGAAGTAGCTATAGCTCATCGCAAGCCCAAACTGGAGGCTTGGGCAGCAACGCAGGTGCAAGTGTCGTAGGCTTTTGAAGCAATCACTATAAACGTTGACGGGATCTTTGCTCCATATGCAATGAGCCATCAAGAGATCCGATGCCCAGATGGTCTCCAGCTTACCGAACATATCCACTGAACCCGGAGGAAAGACGGTGTCCAAGTTGGGGCACCTCTCGACGCGGCACCACCTGAGGGAATTCCAATATGTTGCAGGCATGGTATTGCTCCAGGTCGAGACGTCATGCACATGCAACGATTCAATATATCTCATCAATGAAGCTAAATTATGACTAAAATGATCTGCCTCTGCCTCCACCTCACCCTGCCCCCTATGGCTTCCGTAACCAATCTCGATATGACGATCCAATTGCCCCGTCGGGCCCTTTGGGAAGGCCTGCATTGGGGATGGGCCATTACCAACTTTGGTAAATACATCACAATACATGTCTCTAGCAGCTATATTATAGTGTTGTTGATGATCATTGGACCCAATTATCATCTCCTTGTTTGTTGTTGCTTCAGGTTGAATAGTCTCCATGCATGTAGCTGAAGAGGTGATGCTGATGTTGAAATAATAATGGCCATCCTCGGAACGTGCATAATTTATGGGAGCCCATAAGGACCGAGCGAGCCTAGCATCTGCAATAGTAGCATGCACTTGGAAGTATTTCTGTTGGGCACTAAGGAACGGTGGCCTAGCACACCCAAGTATCCTCACACTCCTAGGCCGTGTGTCTATGCAGATCAACTCCAGCAGCTTCAGTCGTTGCTCATATGAGCCCCATTTTATTGCACGAAGGTTCTCACAGCCTAGCAGGAAGAGTCGCTTGAGCCTTGGGACATCCAGCACCATAGATCCAAAGTCAAGTACCTTGATCGCACATCCAGAAAGGTCTAGCTCCTCTAGGTTGGGAAGCCCACGCAAGAACAGGCTGTCCAGCCGTGTGCATCCTTTTAGGGATACCTTGGAGGTTTTGACAACACTCTTCTTTTCTGCAACAAATGGATGCTTCAGAGGGCTGGATATAGCAGGAGGTAGCTCAATAGTTGATGTCCGGTGAGATGCAGCAGGTCCATAGACGTCAAAACTGAATGACCTTAGCGACGTGTTACTAGAAAGCACAACTTCCTCCAACCCATAACAACCATCAAGAATAAGCACCTGGAGGTGTCTTGCCTCCGACATGCTTCCTGGTAGCTTTCTCAAGCCCCTATTGTTTCCAGACAGATCAAGTATGTCTAGACTTGTGTTATCCATAAGAAATGAGTCGCTGATTTCACTTGACATTGTCTCTGCCTCATCATATATAGGTTTGATTATTCGGAGGCATTGAAGGTGAGGTAGCCTTTGTTGTAAACAACTTCTCAACAAGTGCGAGCACCTAACTCCCTCCATGTTTAGCTCTGTAAGGTTAGCCATGAGCTCCATTTTTTCCTCGGATAAGAGCTCAACCCAGTCCGTGTAATGTAGGCCAATCACACATAAACTCTGTAGAAATGCCCACCTAGTTGCACAGGCCCCTCCTTGATGTTCAGCTGCATTATTATTATTGTTGTCTGTACAGTGGTCTAATCCAAGGAATCTTAATGTGTGACAATGCAGAAAAGGAGGTGACAAAAAACTGAAGGAACAACAATAGACAACTAGGACGGCAAGGTGCCTGCAATGTTCAAAAAAGTTGTTCGGTAATCCACGTGGTCTATCTTTTGCTCTTTCAAATCCTAGAAAGATCGATGATGCCCCTGGCAATAAAACTGATGACTCCCCTGCCAGGAAACTTACCACATCCTCATATGCATTCTTATTCTTCAAGGTGACAGGAAAAATCCAACGGCATCGCCTCTTTTCATTGACATCACCATGGTGTCTAGCTACCAGAAAAGGAGGAGTTTCAGGATCTTCCTTGAAATCCGAAAGCAGATAATCAAGTAAATCATCATCGCACTGAATGCTTATCTCTTGTTGCAATGAATTAGTGATCTCCCGTGCACTATCCCCTTGTATGATTCCATCACATATCCAGTAGTTTGGAGAATGTGCTAGCCAAAAAGACCCAGTGGTGCTACGGAAACCGTGATACAGGAGTAACCCATAGACAAAACAATGTAACACTGTTGTCAAGTCGATATCTTGCATACTTGGGTCGCTTGCAACTATGGTAGCAGCCACTTCGCGAAACAATGCAAGAAATTGTACTGATACATTATCAATGCGAATGTAAAGATCTGTGTACCCTTTTAGCTTCCCTGTTATATGATCATCAAACATATTCACTGTCAGGATATCACATCTACTGAAAGTCCAAATTATTACGCAGTCATTGCTTTCTCGGATGCCAAATTTACCCAGGGGGATCTCATCATCACTCCCATTGATAAAAATCATCATAAATGATCTCTCCTTCAGGGATTGATAAATCGCTGCTGAAACACTTCGTACCACTTCCCTAGAGCCATAGTCCACTCCATTGAAGTCGTCCTCCTCGTCCTGCTCGTCAAACATGGCCATAATCTTGTGGTCAAGATTCAGCTCCTCTGCAATTTTTCTCTGCATAGCCCTTTTACTTATCCATTTTGAGCAATCAATATAGAGTGTAATGTCAAAGCATAGTTCTGGAGGAGGATCTTTTATAGATGGAAGTACTTGCGCTATGGATCTAAGAATCGCACGCGCCCCAAAGCCACCATAACCATGAAAGTAGATGACGTTGTTGTTGAGGTTCCTCTGAATAAGACCAAGTATTTGCTCTCTAGCTTGAGCAACATCTCTTGCCTTGATCTCCTGAAATGCGCACGGGATGGATTGATTTAATCAGCTTGGCATCTAATAAGATCTTTTTTTGGCATATATAATAAAGATTTGAGAAAATTAATAATAAAAACATATATATATATATATATATATATATAGAGAGAGAGAGAGAGAGAGAGAGAGAGACGCTCGCTGTCGTACGTACCACTTTTTTCATGATGCTGAAAGTGAAGCACCTCCGATCAACCACTGTAGAGAACGAAGCCCGGCCGGAAGAAATTGATGATTAAATAAATTGGAGAAACAGGGACGGAAGACGACGCGCGAATGCATCCGATTACCAGCGATCGACGATGGATCTAGCTGGCTAACCCATGATGATCAGCCGATCGATCGATATGATGAATCCGCTGACCAAAGACGACGACGACGTCGCTCTCCGGCCGGTAGGCCCCAACAACGTGTAGTGTACTGGGTACTGTATATATTCTCCGATCCCTGCGTGCATGCATGCAGCGCACATGTCCAATATTACTGATGAATTTCAAAACAGCAAGTGACAATTAAAACTAATGAATTTCAAACGCATACACCACTACGCAGAAGATTTTTTGCAGATGGGCATTTCAGATTAACAAGGGCGCAGGGCGCCCGCCTCTATTTGGGCGCCTGCGTTAATGGCCCTTTACGGAGGCGGGCGTACTATCCACCTCCATTCCGTTAATGTCATTCATGGAGGCAGACATCTTTATGCGTGCATCCGTTAATGGTTTCAAGAAAACCTAAAAACCAAAAACTTTACGACTTTTGGAAATCAAACCCATGACCTGATGTTGAGCACTACCCCCTCTCTACAGCTACACCGCGCACTCATTTATGTCTATATATAATATGCTATCATTTTATACTAATATTTTAAAATTTTATATTTAATTTTTTTGGTTACAAAATGAACTCAAATGAAAAAACTTGTAATTATAAAGTTTTAAATCTTATCAAGCACTACAACTTTGGTATAGAATGCATCTCCATCCGAGATTATTTAAAAATTCAAAAAAAAATTGAATCTCAAAATATATGAATTTTAAGAAAATATATGAGACTCTAAACGACTTCAAATAAAAACTTATCAACAGTAAACATGTAGCTCAGATCGGCCACTGTAACTTGGTATTAATTATGTGAACATTCAAGGTTGTTTAGGAATTCTAAATTTTAAATTTCAAAATTTATAAAATTAGAACATATATTTGGGACTCTAAACGATTTCAATAAAAAAAAACTTTTTAACTATAAAGTTGTAGATTGTATTGAGCACTATAACTTCCATATATACCATGTCAACATCCGAGATAGTTTGATAATTTTAAATTTTAAATTTCAAAATTTATAAACTTACAACAATATTTTGGCACCCTAAACAGTTTCAATTAAAAAAATAACTACAAAGTTGTAGATCACATTATAAACTATAATTTTGTTATAAAATTTGTCCTCATCCAAGTTCGTATGAAAAAGTTATAAATTATTTTTTGATGCAACTATTTATGGAGATGGACATCTTAAGACGTTTGCCTTTGTATATTGATTTTAAGAGACCAACGCTTAGAACAACCACCTTCGAAAATCATCGATTAAGTTGTCTTAAGTTGCTCACCTCCAAAAATCGATTTACTGATTTTTAAAGGCAGTCGTCTTCGGACGCCTGCCTTCGTAAATGATTTTCGGAGACGGGCATTTTCTTGAAGCTCCCCTAACCATTTACGGAGGTGGTCACTACGTGTCGCCGTTAATATTTTGGCCTGTCTAGTAAAATTATTTTTGTAGTAGCGATATTATGTAATTAACTAAGAGGACCGATCGGAGGAATGTAATATATATAATTTACACACCAGTCTCTGATACAGAGGCTATATATTATGTAACTAACTAATTATTTCTGCCGATCCAGTTGACAGAATGATGGGTTGGTCCGATCGATCGACATATAGATTCTTGGCCACATGCCAACGCAAGCCAACCAAAGGCGCCGAATGAAGGAACGATCCAAAGATGAATAGTAATGCGAGCGCGCGATCGAGGCGAAATAAAATAAAAGGGTAAGTGGCAAGGTATAACGGCAGCTAGCTGGCGTTAGTCACCGCTGCCGTCTTTGTATCCATATATAGTCTTTCCATAACACTTCTGTGTATCTTTATTATACATTTAGTTGAAACTTTAGCTTAAACTATATTGACTCTTGTTACAGCCGATATTTAATATGACATATAATGAATCTATTTTTTATGTTTAAATTTTAATCCTATGAATTACTATAAACTTTTATCCTCAAATAATGTTGAGACTCTTGTGCTTATAATTTCTATTATGATCGAACTCTCCTTTTGTATTTTTTAAAAATAAGAATTTTAGATAAAAAATTACACTCTTAAGTACAATGGTCACATAAATAATTATTTATAACCCGCATCACATCACATAAGATCAGTGCTAGAGCTCGAAATGAGATCTAGGATGGGGTGGTGGTGCTAATCTCAAGAGAATATTAATATCTAAGCTTTATAATGACTGTTTACTCTAAATTCTAAGGAATATTAAAGGACAGAAGGTATAGCCACCTAAGATCTAACTAAACCCTATTTTCAAGAGTTTGAATTTCTTAACAAGAAATTATATGTGCAGTAATTGTTATACTATTGATATATAGATATGTCAATTTTTTTTGTTAAAATGTATAAATATCTAAAGAAACAACTTATATAAAATTACATGTCATGAATATTAAAGTAATTTTAAATAATTTGTTAGTATCATTAGATTATGAATTATTAATAAAATATTTTTCATGATCATTGAAACATAGCATATACATTTATTTTTCATGCATATGCATGCACTTGTACTTGATCTGCATGATGGTACAACATGTGTGTTTACTTTAGTCAAATCTTAATATATTAATATTAATAGAAGTGGGTAATATAGAAAATATATATGCTTCATGGTTATTTAAATATTTTTTGTAATAGATATTGTTGATAATTTAGATGTAGATTTGAGAAGATATTTTAGTTTTTAAATAACGAAAAAAGTGTTAATTTAGATGCAAATTTAAGGGGCTACATAGATTATCTATCATAACACCAGGTGTGTAATTCGATGCAAATTTATGGTGTTACGTGGATTATCTATCATAATAACATTTGGGTACTATCATTTTTCTTAATGGCATAGGTGGGTAATTTAAACATAGATTCATGGTTTACTTTTAACACAGATGTGGGTAATTATTCACCCATTCCTCAACCTCATCCCATTTAGAAAATAGAATAGATCCAACCTCATCCCAATTAGAAAATAGAATAGATCCAATGACTATTGATATCAATGGTGATTTTATATAGTCTACTGAATTGATGGCTAAATGCTACTTATTTTTGTAAGAATTTCTAAAATTTATCTTTTTTTCCCTAGTGGAGCCTATGAAGATTAACATGAAGGCTCCATTAGGCACCTCCAGTTAGACTTTCTTGGATTTATCTTTTTTAGTGTGATATGTATTTAGTTGAAACTTGTTGCAACCATTTTTGTGACTTCATGAATCTATATTTAAGCCTTCAAATTTTAATCTATTTGTTGTAACTTTTTATCCACATGTTAAGCTGAAACTCTATTGCTCTTTTATCTTACAGTGGCACATAAATAATCGTTTTAGCTGCATCAGAACACTCAAGATGTTGAACTTGTTATATCAAATAATTATATGTGTAGTACTATTGTTTTATAAAATCTGTAGTGATTAAAATTAAATTGGTAATATTGATATGAAATATTTTTTTTGCTGTATAAAGTTATTTAAGATAACAACTTAAAAATTTATAATCATAGAGTATTAATATAACTTAAAGTGAAATTATCAGTGTCATCTGCTTAAGGAATATTTCCACTTGATAAGCTATTAAAATAAACATTTATCCTAATATATACATGTTTACTTGGTTTACGTGGTGGTACATAGCATTATGCTTACTTTTAACTTAATAGTAATAGAGTGTGTAATTTAGAAATATATATAGCCTGTTTTATAGATGTTGTGGGGATGCCCTCGACACGCCACCCCGTCATAGCCTCAACCACGGCTGGACCCTCGTCCGGCTACTCTCCCTTGCACATGGAGGCCATGGGAACCTTCGGCCATGCTCTGGGCCCTTGATCGCCACGATAGCCCCGGCAGCCGCAGGCTCGAGATCACTTTCGACCGGACATTGACCCTCGTCCTTGCTAACGCCCCTGACGAGGGGCACCTCATGTTCAGGATCAGGGACGGTCCATGAAGTAGACAAGCCAAAGGTGACCCTCGTAACTTTCCCAGGAGCATCGTTCCTCACAAATGGAAGATGGTGGTTCCCTCCCCCCAAGTAGAGCCCTGACGACGTTAGACGGGTAGTTGGGAATGGGGGATAGAATGTCCTTAACGCCCCCGTGTTCATGACGACCTTTGGCTGATTCTGGGATGATTGTAATTTACTGTGTCCCCCGAGTAGTGCCAAATACCCAGCAGGCACTACAGTGATCGATGATGAATTAATGGTCATTTACTCCTGAATTTATTGCTGTCTTTGTTCGGTTCCACTTTACTTAACCCTCGCTTCCTCTCATCCTGTGGGACACCCTCGGCCTCTTCCGCGTTAGTACCTAGTCAGGGTAGGAGGCAGAGCGAAGCCCCATAGTAGTATTGAATTAGTTTTCCTAACAGTCTAGTGCAATTATATGTAGAACTAGAAATATTTTTGTTTATTTTATATAACAATCGATATGGATAATTTAGTTAAAAAATAAATAGGTGTTTACATCATACTCTTTCATAATAGCAGTGGTAGGTAATTTATAGAAAATATTAGGGTGCTACTTTAAAATATCTTTCATAATGTTATAGTTGTGTAATTTAGATATAAAATTAGGGGTTATTTGCAAGTATCTTTCATAATGGCATAGATGGACAATTTAGATGCTAATTTAGGGTGTTATTTTGAATTATCTTTTATAATAGCAAGAGTGGATAATTTATATACAAATTTAGGGTGTTATTTTTAATTATATTTCATAATAGCCGGGTGGGTAATTTAGATGCAAGATTAGGAGGTTACTTTATCATATATTTTATAATGGCAGAGGTGGGTAATTTTTATAAATTAGAATAGATCCAATGGTTATTATTACTGATGGTGATTAGAGTCTATCAAATTGAAGGCCGGATGTTTCTAATTATTATGAGAATTTCTAGGATTTATCTTTTTTATCTTAGAGGGACCGGTGAAAATTAATATAGAGCTTTCTTAGAGCGTCTAATTTGTAATACAAACTAAAAGGTGTTCCATTACAATATCTTTCATAATAGGAAAGGTAGGTAATTTATAAAACTATTAGGGTGCTACTTTAAATTATCTTTCATAATGTTATGGTTGTGTAACTTAGGTACAAAATTTGGGATTATTTTGAAGTATCTTTCATAATGGCATATGTGGGAAATTTAGATGCTAATTTAGGGGGTTATTTTGAGTTATCTTTCATAATGGTAAAAGTGGGTAATTTAGACACATTTTTAGGGGTTATATTTAATTATATTTCATAATGGCAGGGTGGGTAATTTAGATGCAAGATTAAGTGATTACTTTATTATATATTTTATAATCACAGAGGTGGGTAACTTTTTATAAATCAGAATAGATCTAATTATTATTATTGATGAGGATGATTAGAGTGTATCAAATTGAAGTTTACATGTTTTTTATTATTATGAGAATTTTTAGAATTTATCTTTTTCCGTAGCCCCTCTAGTGGTAATTAATGTCGAACCTCCTTTGGAGCCTCTAATTAGTATCATTTAGGGTGTTATTTTGAATTATCTTTCATATTGTTAAAAGTGGGTAATTTAGATATAAATTTAGGTGGTTCTTTTTAACTATATTTTATAATGGCAGGGTGGGTAATATAGATGCAAGATTAGGGCTTACTTTATTATATATTTTATAGTGGTAGAAGTGGGTAATTTTTTATAAATCAGAATAGATCCAATGGTTATTATTGATGATGGTGATTAGTGTCTATCAAATTGAAGGCTAGATGTTTCTGATTACTGTGAGAATTTCTATGATATATCTTTTTTAGTGTGTCTGGTAAGAATCAATATAGATCCTCCCTGTTGGAGCCTCTAATTAGTACTAGTTTTATAATGGCAGTGTGGGTAATATAAATGAAAGATTAGGGCTTACTTTATAATATAAATGCAAGATTAGGGCTTATTTTATTATATATTTTATAGTGGCGGAAGTAGGTAATTTTTATAAATCAGAATAGGTCCAATGGTTATTATTGATGATGGTGATTAGAGTCTATCAAATTGAAGGCCGGATGTTTTTGATTATTGTGAGATTTTCTATGATATTTTTTTGTATAGCACGTCTGGTGAGAATCAACGTAGATCCTCTACTGGAGCCTCTACGTATTAATAGTAAAATACTGGCCGGCAATATAATGCCATCATCGACTTTGCTTTGATTGTTTGTCACATCTCACAAAACGTTTAGGTGGCCACGTGGAGCCAAATTCTTTTTGAGCACATCCTTAGTGCGCAATTCAGCTTACTCACATTACTATAGAAATTATTTTTTTTAGAGACGTCTCTCTTTTTTGTGTAGAGGCAGCTCTATCAAAATCCACGTCTAATAATGGTTTCTAAGACGGCCCGCCTCTATAAATCGATTTTAGGCCAGTCTCAGTGAGGAGTTTCACGACACAATTACCAAGACTACCACATCAGCTTTTGTGTTGGTAACCGTGACAGCAAGTTTCATCCGGATGAAACTCTCTCTCTCTCTCTCTTCATAAATAAGCTGCCAAGTTAGCAAATTTGCTGATGTATCACTGTGTTAAATGCGAATAAAATTCTCTAATCTCATTGAGACTGGCCTTAGAGGTGGCTGGTCTTTTCATCCGCATCTAGAAATAATGCCCTGTATTTTTAGAGGCGACTCTAAACCACCTCTCAAATGCCATTTTTAGAGGTGGGTAGGCTTGCTAACCATCTCTAGAAATGGATGTATTTCTAGAGGCGGCTAGAATTCTACAGGCAGTTGGTAGTTTGGCCTATCTCTAAAAATAGATGTAGCACAATAAAATTTATAACTTTTTAAAATTAAGATAAATAAAGATAAACTTTATATCAAAGCTTTAGTACTCAAAGAGATCTATAACTTTATAGTTAATTATTTTTTTTATTTGAATTTATCTAGTACATGAATATCTGTTTAAAAGTTCTAGATATTGAAATTCAATTTTTTTTAGTTTTTTCAAAATGATCTCGGATGGAGAAAAGACTAAAAGCAAAATTGTAGTACTAAAAGCAAAATTTTAGTTTTTTAGTTTTTGTAGTTGATAACTTTTTTATTTGAAATCATTTAGTACTCAGTAATTCTATTTTACATTTTTAGATTTTGAATTTTTTGAATTATTCAAAGTACCTCGGATTGAGAAATGATCTAAACCAAAGATGTAGTGCTAGAAAGGATGTGCAACTTTACAGTTGACCACTTTTCATTTAAAATAATTTAATACTCAAAAATTCTGTTTTAAGTTTTTAGATTTCAAGTTTTTGTTTTTGAATTTTTCAAAGTAACTTCGGATTGACAACGACCTATATCTAAGTTATAGTACCAAAGAGATATGCAACTTTGTAGTTCACCCTTTTTCATTTGAAATCATTTAGGTTCTAGAAATTCTATTTTAAGATTAATGTGAAATTATTATTTTTTTAATTTTTTCAAATGACCTTAACCAAAGTTGCAGTATTCAAAGAGATCTAGGACACTTGCAGTTTAAATATTTTCCATTTGAATTTGTTACGGTCTCAAATATGCATTACAATATTCAATAAAGTAAATAAAAAAATTATGTCAGCCAGCAAGTAGAGGCAGGCTAAATAGCTGCTTCTGCGAATGATTTTCAGCCGCCTTAAAAAGATGTGTGCAGTAGAGTGAGTTACGGGTGTTCTTTGAGCCCTATTTGCCCATGAAGGCAGCCTAATAGCCTGTTCTGGTTGGTTACCATTCCTCCATCCGTACCTTATTAACCGTCGCTATGATTAACTGTCACTATGAGAAACGTATTGTTCAAACTTTTTTTGACTAAGTTTGTAGGTAATATTAACAATATTTTTATCTCCAAATGAGTTTACTATAAAAATATATTAAAAGATCTATCTAATGATACTAATTATGTATATTACTATTTTCTTATATATATTTGGTCAATATTGAATATGTTTGACTTTTTGGAAAACGAGAACAGCGGTTATTTAGGGATGGAGGGAATACTTTTGTTCTCCTTAGTTTATTTCAGAAGCAGAATACTTTTGTTCTTAGTTTGCATACATGAGAGGCCGGACCGCGGGCGGCGGCATCGTGGAACAGGAGTCAACAAAGCATAAAATCATAAAGTCAAAATCTTACATCTTACGCCTAAAAAAAAAAAATTCACTCTTTTATAGTGTGATTATGATTATGATTAAATGAGGGTAAAAAGAAACAACTAATTACCCGAAATAACAGGCTATAGCGTGAGAGAAAAAAAGAAACTAGAGATAGAAGTTTGCATGGGAATGTGCAACTCACACGAGTTGTTATAAAAAAAAAAAAAGGTTGGTGAGATAAACTTGCTTGTCATCGATACGATACACAACAGTACTTCCTATTTTCGTAACTTTAAAAAACACCATGTTTGGATCAAAAGACATGCTCAGTGTAAGAAAATACCAAACATGTCACGTTAGAGCATATTTGACTTCCTATTAGAGCAGTTATGTACTTATTTTTTATCTTATCATATTTTGTTCAAAAATTTGCTAATTGGTAAAAAAATCATTACAGAGATAAAATGTTTAATTTTTTTATATGGAGATAAACACATTCAAAAGTTTGTCACTTGTGACACGCACTAGTATAGAAACAGTTTTTGTTGACACCTGTTTTTTCACTGGCGGTTTATAAAGCCGGTAGAAACAGACGTGTGTAGATACACCTATACTTGTAGTAGGTTTAAGAAAACTGCCAGTATAAATCCTAGATTTACACTAATGGTGCACTTAAGGCAACCACCAATGTAACATATAGACAATCCTAGATCTATATTTTCGTAATATAGATCCAGATGGTGAATTTATTTATTAAAATAGATTAATTAATTATTCATACAACTGAGTGAATATTTTTTTTTTAAAATATGCATGCCTCTTTCTTATTTTAATCATTTGAATAATTTAAACAATTAGTGACACCTATATGTTAATGTCACTTTCTGATTTGATTTCAGTTAATCATTATCAGTGGATTTTTTTCTGCAGTTTAAGATGAAAAGGTCATGGACGTACAATTTATCAAGACTTGATCTATCATTTGGTTTATTGATGCCATGAAGAGACATGCGTGCAGAGAGAAGACGATGCATATATACTGTCCATGCATAGATTGCAAAAAAATTTTGTTATATATGCTGACACAAAACATATCTTTTCTCATTTGGTTTGCCGTGCTTTCATGAAAGGTTAATTTGGACCACACATAGAAAGGATGGTTCCGTGTCTTATATGCAATTGGCAACCTAGACAACACTGCTGTCGAGGGACCAAATACATTTGCCAAGAGAATAACACCACTACCCACAAACAGATCATATTATATCGGATGTCGCTGATAATTTATTTGGCGGCGAAGATGGTGATGAAGAGGGCAGCTACCATGTTCACAATAACGAATATGTAGAATTCTTTGCGACATTGTTGCATTGTTGTTCTGATCCCTCAATGTTCTTTGTGAAAGTTATGGAGGCCTTAGCTTGAAGACGACAGCAAAGGAGCCTTTGTACGAAGAGTCTAAGGGTTGTATCAAAGAATGGACGATATATATTGTGATGCTAAAAGCTCGATACGGTTGGTCTGATATGCCAGCTTCAACAAGTTGCTGCAAAGTTGGGTAGTTGTACCTAGGGATGATCTAAGTTAGTTAGGTTAAACTAGGATAGGTCAAAGGAAGACCCTCGGTTTGGCTTAGCTAATTTAGAGGGCCCTCGCCGGAAAGGTGTTGCGCAAAGAATGCAGGAGATCTGAAAAGGGGCTCGGTGAAGCTTAGGTGACCCCACTGGAGTTCTGCACCGAAGCTTTACAACAGAGAAGTTGCTTTGTGTGCGAGCTGGTTGAGAGCACACTAGAGTTGTCCATGATCATCGAAAGCCTAGCGCCAGAGCTTAGAGAGTGTAACAATTAGAATGTGACAGTGCATCAGTGACCGTTGATAGCACCAGTTACCCCGTGAAAGCTATTCTAGGCTTGTAATGCTTAGTTTCTTGAGAGGGGCTACAAAGAGAGTGTGTGGCCAAGCATGTTAGAACTCCTGGACTCCCTTGCTGACATACACACACATTACAGCTCAAGAAATACCACTAACATTTTCTTGATAGTGATTGCATTCTTGGTGAGACTAGAGTGATCTAGTGCGTTTGCTTTGAGGGATAGTATCTAGTGGAACTAATGATTGGATGCACTGTGGGTTTCCTTGTTACTCTTGTTGGTTGCTATCACCTGTATGGCTTGGAGTAGCGGTATCTCCGTTGAAGCACTCAATTGAAGATTATGATGTGCTCCGGAGTTAATTGTGAGGGGCTATTGGGTTCATTTGTCATCGGAGAGGCGAAGAGCCATTCTAGTGGAATCGGGGTTTGGATAAGCACCTAATGATCAAGCGAGATCAAGACTAAGCGCTCACGTTGAAGACAACCTTGAGGGGCTGTTGAGTTTAGTAGAGGAGTAGTAATCCAAGGGCTCGCCTCATCATCATGGACATAGGTGACCAGCAAGTCACCGAACCATAGGGATAATTCGGGATAATTCTTGGTGTCTCCTTGTGCGGTATTGATCTTTCTATTCTTGTGCAATTCATTATATTGATCAATTCAATAGAGTAGAGATATAAGACTTATCACCTTAGGTAGCAAACCTATCTAGTTTACCAATTCTAGTGACTTAGCTTAGTTGCTTTACTTCATACTAGAATTGTGTAGGCGTTGATCACCACCCTAGGCTTGGTAAACAATAGCTAGAGGCAGTGGTTATTAGGGCTTCCTTGTTTCTAAGGGTTTGCCCAGTGTTGTGCCTTGCAAGAAAATTTTAGTTAGGTTATTCTTCTGTAAAGATCTCTTACATCTACACAATCTGGCATTAATATGGATGTATTTTTGGAGACTCTGATGGAAGACATGGAAAAACTATGGGAAGAGGGTGTCAAAATGTGGGACAGGTTTCGAAAGCAAGACTTCACACTAAGAGCAACTGAATTCAAAATGAGTCTAAACTGATGTATCCGAAATATAGTCAAGATGTGTATAGCCAAAATTGGTAGAGACCTCAATTAATTTAAAGGTAATAAGAAAAATAATTTTGCATATAATTCAGCTTGAATTAAGCACATTTGGCCTTTGCAACACTTAATGACTTGATTAATGCGGATTTTGGATGTTAGAAATACAATAAATAAATATTGCAAAAATAATCTTAAAAATTTGCATGTTAAAGAGATTTCCATGCAACAAATAAATGGAACATGTTGGATTTTCAGAAATCATAGGATCTGGAAAAGTGATTTTTTGTATGAGGTAAACTCAAGTTTTTAATAGTGTACATGATGATGCAATTTCCGATGACTTTCTGTCCGAACTGAATATTTATGCATCATAGTTTTTTTAAACCCAGGGGCCAGAATGCAAATAATGGTGTTGTTATTTCATCTTTGATGTCTGAAAGATATTTAAATTAGGTAAAAAGTGTATATTGCAATTATGTTAGAACGTGAGGGTGGAAACATACAAGTTCAAGACACATTTTACTGTGTAATTTGGGCACAGAAATTACGGAAACCATCCGTTCGAACGGCTGAACCGGAGGCGCCGTCCGAACATTAACGCGCGCAATTTTCCCGCGCCGCTCGGGTGCCAATGCGCGCTAATTTCCAACGCTTCTGGGGTGCTGCAGTGAGGCAACCAGGCCCACCCACCCACATGCACGTGGACTCCGACCGAAGCCTGGGGGCGGCAGGATTCCTGGCTATGAGATTAGGTAACGTACGTATGTTTTTTCTTTATTTCATTTATTTGTCCTTTTCTTTTTGTTTTGTTTCTATTTTTTTTGTGCTTCATTTTTTATTTATATTTCATATTTATTTTATGTGAATTTTATTATTCTTTTCATTTTTTATTTTTATTTTTCTCTTTCTTTCTTTTCTTATTACTTTTTTATTTCCTTTCTTCAATTTATTTTTATTATATTTTCATGTGATTTTTTATTATTCTTTTTTATATTTTTTATATATTCTTTTTTACTATAATTAAATATTTTGTTTTTTATTTTATTTCTATTTTATATTTATATTTTATTTTTTGTATTTCTTTCTTTTTTTTCTTTTTCTCTTTTTGACTTTATATTTTATATAGATTTTTTATTTTCTATTTTGCTATTTTTATCTTATATAATTATTTTTTAGGTTTTATTTTTGATTTTTTATATTCTATGCGATAGTACATTTATATAATATACATGTGATGTTCTATAATATTTTTTGTTTATATACATGATGTTTTATAATATTTTTATGTTCCTGTGGTATACATGTGATGTTTATAATTTTTTTTTTATGTTCACGTAATATACATGTGATGTTCACGTGTTATATACATGATGTTTTTATGTTATACATATGATGTTCTATGATGTTTTCTCGGGATGTTCGCATAATATATATGTGATATTCTCTTAGTATATAAGTGGTGTTCTTTGATATTTGATATTCCCATAGTATATAGGTGATGTTCTATGTTGTTTTTTCTGTGATAGTTTACACGTGATGTTCTCATAGTATATAGGCGTTGTTATATGATGCTTGATGTTCTCGTAGTATACAGGTGATGTTATATGATGTCTTGTGTGATGGTCACGACATATATATGTGATGTTCTATGATGTAATGTTCTATAATATTTTTAGTGATATTCTACGGTGTATTTAGTGAAGTTCAATCAGTATACATATGATGTTCTATAGTGTATTTTAGAATATAAGTATCCATGTAATTTTTAAAAAAAAAAATTTCTCTATTACGTGTTTTTATCTTTTTCTTCTTACATGTTACTCAAGATATATATTATCTTTATTTATGTTATGTATTTATTTATTTATTTTTATGTATATTGTAATACCAATTTTATAAATCTACAACTAGAAAACAGCTCTTCTAAACTAAGAACATTATTTTATAGAGACAGAACACGGAACATTTTCTATAATGTTTGCGTAGCATACAATGATGTTCTATGATGTATTATATGATGTTCACGTAGTATATATATGATATTCTATTATGTTTTTTGATGTTCAGATCATATAAATGGGATGTTCTATGATGTATTTTTGATATCCTATTTATTTCTTTTTTTTTTTTTCACATTTACTTTTTATTTTTATATATTTCATTTCTTTTATTATATAATTATATATTTTATATTTTGTTGTCCTTTTTTTATATATTTTTATGGATATTATAGTACCAATCACTTAAATCTATAACTTTTTCCTTAGATCTGGAATATTATTTTTCTAAATCACGAATATTTTTTTTTTGTGAAGACGGAACATTGTTTTCTAAACCTAGAACATCACCTTTGCTCAAGAATAAAAGAAAATGTTCCATCTTGATGAAATAAATATTTGTTAATGAAATTTTCTCTAAATATATTCATATGGGATCGTGTTTTGAAGGATTTGTTATAAGAAACACAATAGTGCAAATTCAAATTTTAATTTAGACACTCGGTTTAGGAATTACAATTTTTTTAGTTTACACTTTTGTCTGTTGGTTCAAACACAAAGCACATGCACGTGGCCCGCCCTCGCCCCTGGTCGTGCGTGGTGCCGTGCCAGCCCCGCAAAAAACATATGCACGTGGCCCCTGCGGCTCGCTGGTCGCGTCACGCGCTGGGCCGCTGCCTTGCCGGCCCTGCGAAAATTTGGGCGTGAAACCTACCGGCGTGGGGAATCGTCCGAATGCGCAGACCTTAGGAGCTCCCATGAAATTGGAAGAAATATAGGGGATTTTGTGAATGTCGGCCATTTATTTTTTCGGAAATGCTAATTTCCGATCGCGCAGGTGTTGAAGCTTCGTCGCACACACCTTGAGAGCTATCCGATGCGCGTGGGGAAGAAGGAGGCTGCCGATTCACCACGCTTTGCGCACGTCCAAAGCCCGTTGTCCGCGCCCGCGCTTGTGCCTGCCCAAAGCCCGCCATTCGTGTCCGCGCCCACCTGCACCTGCTGCACCTCCGGCGGCACCTTGGGTTCTGGTGAGCCACGCCGCCCCTTCTTCTCCAACTCTGGCGGGAATAGAATGGCCGCCATTCGGGGGGGGGTAGGTAGGCCAGTGGTGGGGAAGGTCGATGGGTGGTTTAGGGCAGCGGGGGCGGTCGAGCCAGTCGGGGGGGGGGGCACCATGGTTGGACTTCGGCGGAGCTCGACGGAGTTTGCCATGACCGTATGCGGGGAGGGGGGGGGGGGAGGGAGAGGCGAGAAGGTGGTGCCGCCGACGAGCTAGGGTTTCGCCGGAGCTGCGCGGTCACGGCAATGGTTTATGAGCTTTCGGCAATATACCCTAGCTCGCCGACAGCGGGCGATGGGCACCCGGGGGTGGGAGGTGGTGGAGGCAGGGCAGGGGGGCTCACTTGAGCCGGGCGAGGGATGAGATGCGACGAGAGGAAGAAGAATAGTGCGCATGAGGGAGCAGGAGAGAGAGAACGTGCAGGCAGATGCGTCTCCGCGTGCACGTGCTGGGGCTACTGAAGTCATTATTTTTTTAAAATGGAGCTAGTCAGGCCAAGCCAACCTTGGGCTGCAGCCCATGCGGCCATGGGCTCAACCAACCCATAAGGGAGGCGCTCGCAGCCCATATAAAATGCGTTGGGGGCGTCGGTAAGGGTTTCCGGTCACTCCATCCAATCCGGCCGCTGCCGCATAGGTGGGAAAGTAGCACTACCGCAGTTGTTTGAGGCCAGGCTCATCGGCATGGAGCGGAGGTGAGGACGGCATGTGTAGGCAGCGGTGGCGCATGGAGCATGCTTGCGCCACTCGATGGAAGTGGTGTGGGCCCGCTGGCCCGCATGAAGACGGCACTTGGCCGGTGGAGGATGTGTGTGGCAGGTACGGCGAGGTAACCCGAGGTCCTCTGTTTGGGGACGACTGGTGGAAGATTGGCAGTGCACGTGGAGGCACCCTTGCTTGTGCAGCTGTTGCAGCCTGCGATGGAGCACGAGAGCAGACTGACAGCTTCTCTGGCAGTTTTAGGAGCAAAAGGGTTAGGCTATCCACACTCTTCATCCTCTATATTCATCCACTAAAAGAAATATTCCGTCCTATTAATCAAGATTCTCTTCTCTATACCACTTTCTTCCGTACCCATCCATACTCTATATCATCCTATTTCCACTATGGGGCCCACTTGTTAGTTTTTAATAATAAAAAACCCCAAAGCCACTCCTCCCTCTCAATTCCCCATTCTCTCTCTTTCGGTGGCCGCGGGGGCTCCACGGCGGCATCGGCGCGGTGCGGCTCCGGCGGGCCTGACCTGCCCGCTCGCCTCGGGCGGCGTCGTCGAGCCGCGCGTGAGGGGGACGGCCGCCTCCTCTGGCCGTCGGCGAGCGCGGGCGTGCGCGCAACCAGCCGGCCGAAGAAGGCGGGCGCAGCGCTGTGTCGGGCGGCTCTGGCGAACACGCGAGCTCGCCCTACTCGCCTACTCCTGCTCCGGCGGGCGGGCGGCTGCCATGGAAGGTGAGGCGGATGCAGCGGGTGGGCGATCGGCCAGGCGGCGCCCGCGGGCGGCGGCGTGGCAGCGGCTGTCCCCATCTCCGGCAAGCGGGGCGGCCGCGGCGGCGGCAGTTGGCTCAGCGGGCGGCCGCGGCGCGGCGGGCGGGCGGCGTCACGGGCGTCGCTGCTCCACGCGAGGAGGACGAGGCTGCGCGGGCCCAGCAGCGTAGCGGACGCTTTTTTGTCCACCAGCGATAGCGGCCGCGGGCCCGTTCGGTACCGGAGGGGGTACCGGGCGACGCTGCGGCTGCCTTTCCTGTAAACGCGTCCTCCAGGACGCGGTGCAGTTAGCCTTAAAATAGAACAGTTTCCGAGGTACGGTGGAGTTCTTTAAAACGTGCTCTCGTAGTGTGGGAGCTGGATAGAGCTAAATATACTAGCTTCTTCCAGGTCCCTCTCTCTTAGGGCAGTCCCAATGGAGCAAGAAAAATACTGACATGGCACCTTAATTAATGAAGAAAGAGACGAAGAAGGGAAGAAATCGTTTCTTCACAAGGAAATGACGTCTACACTTGACCCGAGGCAGTAAGAAACCATCGTTTCTCCGTTGGGAAGAAACCGGTGATTTCTATCTACTTGGGGCCTGCATGAGGTCGAAAGTGCTCGTCATGGAAGCTCGGCCACGCCGTCATGCTCGTGAGCCGGCCGAGACGTGTTCTGGGCGGTGCAGCGTGCACTCGCCCCTCTGGTACCGCGCTTGCCGGAGCTGCAGCGTCCACCCGCCGGAGCCGCCGCGCTCGCCCGATGGGGCCGCCGCGCTTGACTGCTGGCACCGCGCGCTCGTCCGCGCTACCGTGTGCTCGCCGGAGCCGCTGCGCTCGCCCGACACCGCCAACGCACTCACTCGTCCACGCCAGCACGCGCGCCAGATGGAGCCGCCGCGCTTGCCCGACGTGGTCGCCGCACCTGCGCGTCCGCGCCGCCAGAGCCGCCGCGCTTGACTGCTGGCACCGCATGCTCGTCCGCGTCAACGCGTTCACCGGACGAAGCTGCCACGCTCGCCCGACATGGCCACCGCACCTGCTTGTCCGCTCCGCCGCGCTCACCCGACGACGCCCGGCGCGCTTGCCCGTGGGTGCCGTGTGCTAGTCCGCGTCAGCGCGCTCGCCTGCCGGAGCCGCCGCGTGCGCTCGCATGCAGGAGCTGCCCTTGTGTGCCGAAGCAGCTGTGCTTGCCACCGGTGCCACACTCGACCATGCTAGCACGCCCGCCCGCCGGAGCCGCCACGCTTGCGTATCTGGCACTGTTTGTCTCTTTGCTTTGGATGGTAGAGGTCACGAGAGATAGTGCATCGATGGTGGAAGAGATAAAAGGGAGAGAGAAACACTAGTATTTATTAGTTAATAAAGAAACCAGCATTGGAGAAGATAGTTTCTATATATGATTTTTACTGACATGGTCATCATGGTAACCGTACAGAGTTTCTACCATTGGAACTGCTCTTATTTACTATCAAGTCATAGTTTAGTGTAGAGCAGCTCCCTTTCTTTTATTTCCTTTCTTTGATTCTTGTTTGTCGAACTCAGTGTATTATTTCCTTTCTTTGATTCTTGTTTGTCGAACTCAGTGTAACGCAAAGTGCACATGACACACTACAGCAAAAGTGATTTGTAGGGGCGGTTCAAAAGCATTTGTAGCCGCGGTTTTCTCAACCGCCTCTAAGCAACCGTGGCTATAAATACCCGATTTGTAAAGTACAAATTGATTTGTAGGAGCGGCTGGTGTTGTAGAGGCGGTTCTATATCCAACCGCCCTACAAATCAATCTCTACATATTACGAAAAAATTATAAAAAATAGCAAAAAAAAAAATTTTAATAGGAGGATTTGTAGAGGCAGCCACCACCCCAGGCTCACCCTAGCCTTTTGTCCTTGATTTTTAGAGACTTTGTGTTGATCGTGATTTGAACTCACAACCACATCCTCGCGCTATCCATCATCTACCACTGCACCTCACTATCACATGTGTCCATTTTGCATTTTCTTTCCCCACATATTATGCTAAACTAAGATTAAATTGATTGTTTGAGGTCCTAAACAGATTCAAATCAAAAAAGTTATCAACTACAAAGTTTTATAACTTTTCAAGACCTACAACTTTTATGTTGGTCATTTCTCCATCCGACGTCATTTGATAAAAGTCAAATTTCAAATTTGAGAAAGTCAACATAATTGTTCTTTGCAAGATAATTTCAAATAAAAAGGTTGTCAACTATAAAGTTTCATAACTTTTTGAGATCTAAAACTTTTATGTTGGTTGTTTCTCCATCCGAGGTCATTTCAAAAGTTTAAATTTCAAACTTGAGACGTTCAAACATAATTTACCATGTGAAAAAAGTTTAAATAAAAATATTGTCAAATACAAAGTTGCTTAACTTTTTTGAGATCTATAACTTTTATTTTGGTTATTTCCCCATCCAAGATTATTTCAAAAAAAATTAAATTTTAGTGCTTTATTTTTTATATTCGGCACTTATTTATAGAGACGCCTCAATATAGAACCGTCCTTACAAATCGGATTTGTAGAGGCTGTTGGATCTGAGCCGCCCCTACAAATCAAGACATTTGTAGGGGCGGCTCATTAACACCAACCGCCCTTACAAATGGATTTGTAGGGGCGTTCGTTTGGCCACTATTTATAGGGGCGGTTCAATATAGAGCCGTCCCTACAAAAAAATAAAGGCGCTACTACAAATCATTTTTGTAGTAGTGACACCGTGTTTAGAATCGAATGCTCAACTGTAAATACGGGCATAATCCTGTCGCGAAAAAAAAATGCTCAACTGTAAAGAGAGACATGAAGAATAAATGATTTGAACTAGGATTTGCTTTATTGATTGATCGGATTTTATACATGGCGAATTGTTTGCCTTAGTTAACGACCGACGTCCCTTCAGGGGTGTCGGTGATTTACATACTAAATAGTAATTGTAGGGTTTAGATTAATGGTTAAACTCTAATCCTAGATCTAATACTCTTGTACAACGGATTGCTTCTCAGCACCTTTAATATATATAATAATTTTGGCCGAGATGATCGAGTGATGAGGTTTTGTGTGTGTGTGTGTGTGTGTGTGTGTGTGTGAAAACGATCGAGTGATGAGTTGCTAGTCCTGTTAGATGCTGGCATTATTAATATTGGCCATGACTCCTTAGTGGAAGCCCCCATCATGTACGTACATGGCCAAGCATATCGACGATCTAGCATATATTGATTTTATTTCGAGACCGCATGCAAGCAATGCAAAAGCATGCGCGCACAACACTAATCAGTTTCTTAATTACTTCCTCCATGTTGGTAAAGAAAGTCGTTTTTAAACAAGATTTGAGTCAAACACTGAGAACATAAATCATGAATAACTTTTATTTTATTGAGTTTGA
Organism: Chrysopogon serrulatus; assembly: GCA_015844335.1. NCBI lineage: Eukaryota > Viridiplantae > Streptophyta > Magnoliopsida > Poales > Poaceae > Chrysopogon > Chrysopogon serrulatus. The sequence continues at coordinate 404,077 of JADLZL010002187.1, forward strand.
AAATATAAAAATTATATAAATAGATTTTTGTCTTGAAATATACTTTTATAAAAGTATAAATATATCACTTTATGATGAGTATTTTTACAAAAATATGAAGTCAAAGTTATACATTGGAAACCGTATCGCTGTCTAAAACGACTTCATTTATCAATATGGAGGATCTATCTATCTAGGATAGGACTACAGTAGTGATAAAATTGGCTACGTACTGAACTTGTCGTTAATTAAAAGACATTGATAAAAATGTACACACCGTACCTTTAGTTTCGGCTGCGGAAGAGGATCTGACCGGAGATGAATATGGTGCAGAGTGAGTTGGTCGATCCCAGACAGATAGATAGATATATGCTTGGCCGCTGGAATGATTAGAACGAACGATCCAATGCAAGGCTTAACGAGAAGCAGCAGGGAGATCGACTTGAGAGAGAGGGTTTAGTTGCGATACGGCTCCTGGCTAAGCTAGCTGTGTTGTACAATGACGACGCCTTAGAACTTAGAAACCTGCACGGCCGGATGGAGCATTGACCAATTATAATAATGCTGTACAATATTATTACTACATAATAATGTTCGTACAAAAATGCAAGCAAAGCACGCGTGCACGACGCACACTAACTGAATCCAAACGTGCACACACCTTTAATTTCTCTGGATCGTTGGAGATGGTCAGATGGAGATGATGGAGAGAACGAGTGAATTGGTCGTCCCATGGCATCGCAGATTATAGCAGACGATGCTTGGGCAATGGAAGCCGATGGAATAATGAACCATCCATCCAAGGACCTAGGCGAAGGAGGGGGAGAGCTAGCGTTGTTCGTTAGTACCTCGTTGGCTCGTTCTGGGGTGGCCGGGTGGTAAAGTGGGTAATCGTACGTGTTGCCTTCGTTTGCTAGCTAGGCATGCATGCACCGGCAACAAAGCAAAAGCACACTCCATCACACACCAGGTACGTACGATCCCTTGCTTGCTGCCGCCTAGCTAGCTCCATATTCTGCTGAGAGCCTGGGAGGGTGCTTTGCTTCATTCTCTCCTCTCCCCTGCTTATATTTTTTTTTTCTTTTTTTCCCCTTCTTCCAAAGCTTGGCAGGCATGGGCCCCCTTTGTTTTTTTTTCCTTTTCTTTTTCTGAACATGTATTTGCTGATTCCCATCTATTGCCTTTTTTTCTTTCTCCTTTAATTTGTTTAAAGAAGTTGATGATCATATATACTCCTGCTTTATTTCACACAGTAGCTGCTAGCCATGCATGTGCCCATGCAGTACGAGGGGAGTTTATAGTTTCATAAACACGTCATCCAGTTATATATCTTTTCAAACCTCAATTGTTCCAAGTTCGTAGCATATTCTGCATTTGCCATGGGAACAAATACATGGGAACAGAATGCTGCAAGTAGTAGTTTATGTATTTTTTTTTGTAACAGCTAGCATCTACGTACTGCCTTCGATGCTGCTCAGGACATGGTGAAGGGCGGGAAGGGTGGAAAGGCTGAAGCAACCAAAGACCCAGAAGCGATGAAAAGGCCCAAGCGAAACACGAAGCCCAATCCGATATACGCCGGCCCAAACTGTGTGACCCAGTTGTCCAGGAAACCTGATGCAAGGCTGCCGACCAGTCCCACAATCCCTGGTGTATTATTCGTCGGCCTTAGTGCCGTGTTGGTCTTGTCTTAGGTCCCAGGCGATTTGGGAGGCGACGTCGCCTTGGAAGCTCGTTCTCAGGAATGCTAGTTATTGATACAGGCATAATACAGCTAGTGGAGGAGCCTAGCAGATAGCAGCGGACTGCGGACGTCCGTTGCGGCACTTTGCGGGCTGCCGCTTTAACCCACAAATAGAGAGCGGCAAGACGTGGGCTGCCGCATCAGCTCACATAACACTTGCAGTTGATGCGGATGCGGGGTGTGCTGCCCACCGCCGCCCCACTTGCATCCTTGCTTGGAAGCTCGTTCTCATCCTCGTCGGTCTCGGTCCCGTCTGCGGCGAGCTTGTTCCCCGCGACCTTGCTCTCAGGCGCCGCCGCTCCGGATCTCCTCGTGAGCGTCGAATCCGTCGCTTCAGCAGCCTCCGTCCCTGGCCGTTTTCGTGCTCGTCCTTCCTCATCGTCTTCACGCAGGCGCTCACCGCCGGCATCCGCGCCCAGGTGCAACTCCAGTCCCCGAGGCCACCCGGGCTCCCTGCTGCGTGCCAGCGCGCGGTCCCGTCCCGCGCCCTCCATCTCTTCCCCAAGGTGTTGCCGCCCGGAATCCCGGTGGGATCCTGCCATTTGACGGCATCCCGGCGGCGGAGCGGGATTGAAGCGGATCCCGGAGGAGGCAGAGTGAGGCGGCATGATTTTCCTGCAAACAGAGGCGAGGCATCCCGGCGGACTGGCTTCTGGAGGGCTCTGGCGCTTGCGGATTCTGGCCGCTCGCCACTCTACGTGGGTGCAAGGCTGGTGGGGTCCCGCCTGGCTGCTGGATTTTTCAACGTGGGCGTGGTACAGCTGCTCTACTAGCTGGTGGGGCTCATGGGGCCCACGTTGTCCAGGCAGCGGCTTTGAGGCTGTTCGGCTGGACTTATAAGTCCGATAAGCCAAGACACTGTTAAAACAGCTGATTTTCTGTGAGAATAAATATTGTTGGCTATAGGCTGAAATGACTTTTTAGCTGAAGCGAACTTCTTTGCTTACCAGCTCGTTACCACCTCTCACCTGTAGTTACCGCCTATCTCCTGGCCAGAATTTATTCAGACATCGCACGTCTCGACTAGAGAAGTCCAGCAGATGTATCGTGAAGAAGTCCACAAAGAAGCGTGGCGGGACGCTAATGGACATTGATGATGAGCAGGATTTACGAGTGAAGAAATCTAGGATACAGAGTGGTGTAGGTGCATCCATGGAAGCCAAACTTATGAAAGGGGGACTGTCGGAACAGTCCCGTGGAACTCAATGAAGCTCATCACATGGAACTGCGGGGTTGGGGAATGGCCCGGCAGTTCATAGCCTTCTGAATACTCAGAAGGAGGAGAACCCCGACATTCTGTTTTTGTCTGAGACAAAGATGGAGGAAAATAAAGTCAAAGGCTTTCGGTGGAAATTAGGGATGACGAATTGTTTCGCAAAAGATGGCGATGGGAGGAGTGGTGGTCTTGCACTTTTTTGGAAGAATGGGGTTGATTTGCATGTTAGAGCGGTCTCAAGGTTGTACATAGATGTGGATGTGACGGAGAAGGATGGTTTCATCTGGCGGTTCACAGGCTTCTACGGTGAACCAAGTTCAGATATATAAAAAGGATTTGTCTTGGCGTGCATTGCGTGTCTTGAATGTGGCAAGACGGCGACCATGGATTTGTATGGGAGATTTTAATGAAATACTCCTAAGCTGTGAGAAGGATGGTGGGGTGCCTCAACCCCAAGTGTGTATGGACAAATTCAAGGAAATGTTGGAGGATTGTGGCCTTCATGATCTAGGCTTTGAAGGTGATGTGTTTACTTGGCGGAATAACAGTCATACTCTGAACGTTACATTCGCGAGCATTTGGATAGGGATGTTGCGGATGGAGATTGGATGAGGTGATTCCCGGGTTACAGGGTCATAAATGGAGATCAACGCCACTCTGATCATAGACCTGTCATTGTGAATATGGAGGACCTGCATGGGAGAGAAGATACTCGACCGAGGGCTACTTTTCGTTTTGAGGCGGGCTGGATTGAAGAAGAACAATGTGGGGTGATTATCGAGAATGCTTGGAAACTTGCCACTCAAGTGAGAGGAGAGAAAGTGGAAAATGCGGTGAAGGGGGTTGCTAGTGACTTATGGGACTGGAGTAAGAATATTTTGGGTGTTCTTGAGAGGAGAATCAAAATTTGCTCGTAAGAAGTTAGAGGTCTGCAGGAGAATGTCGATTAGTGCATATACGGTGGGCAGAGAGCAGATTTTAAAGTATAAATTGGAGAGGCTTGAGGAACAAAGGAATTTGTATTGGAAGCAAATAGCACATGCTCACTGGCTAGATAATGGTGATCGAAATACAAAATTCTTTCACCAATTTGCTTCTGAAAGAAAGAGGAGGAGCCGCATTTGTAAATTAGTATTGGAGGATGGATCAGTAGTGGAACAAGAGGGGAGAAGCAAAATGTTGTTACTAACTATTATAAAAGTTTGTTTCATTATTGCAACATGTGCAGCCCAAAGTGACCCAGGAGATGAACATGTCTTTGATTAAAGAATTCACAGCCGATGAAATTAAAAGGGTATTGGACAGCATCGGTGATCTCAAAGCTCCAGTTGGTGATGGTATGCCTGCTCTATTTTACAAGAAATGTTGGAATATTTGTGGTGATGATGTGATCAGAGAAGTCAAGCACTTTCTAGATGGAGGTGAAATGCCTAGTCAGTGGAATGAAACAGTGGTGGTTTTGATTCCAAAAGTGTTGAAACCTAAGAGACTCAAAGATCTTCGCCCTATTAGTCTTTGTAATGTGATCTACAAGATAGCCTCGAAGGTTTTGGCAAATCGCCTGAAATTGATCCTCCTTGATATTATTGCTCCAAACCAAAGCGCATTTGTCCCTAAAAGATTGATTGCAGACAATGTATTAATAGCCTATGAAATGTCACAAAGAAGAGGGGCTGTGGGCTATGCAGCTCTGAAGCTTGATATGAGCAAAGCCTATGACCGTGTTGAATGGAACTTTTTAGAAAAGATGATGGATAAGCTGGGCAAACTATCAACAAGAATAAATCAACGATTATGTTTAGCAGAAACACTGAAACTGCAGCAAAAGGAAGTTTCATGGAAATTCTTGACATATCAACTGGAGCTAGCTGTGAGTGGTATCTTGGCTTACCGGTTTATGTTAGTGGCTCCAAGAGGAAAACCTTCGAGTATCTCAAGGATCGGGTGTGGCAAAGGATCCAAGGCTGGAAGGAGAAGCTCCTCTCCAAAGCCGTCAAGGAAATATTGATCAAGCCATTGCACAAGCAATTCCAACTTATGCTATGTCATGCTTTGATCTTACCAAAACGCTATGTGATGATATTGGCAAAATGATTAACAGGTTTTGGTGGGCTCATAAAGATAAAGAGAATAAAATTCATTGGCTCTCCTGGGACACCATTTGCAGGCGAAAGGATAAGGGGGTCTGGGTTATCGTGATCTTCACCTATTCAACTTGGAAATGCTGGCTAGGAACGCTTGGAGGATAGTAATGAACCCAGATTCATTATGTGCAAGGTTATTGATGGCCAAATATTGCCCAGATGGCGATTTTATGAAGGTTAGAGAGGGACCGGGCATTTCTTATTCATGGCGAAGCATCGTCCGTGGGATTCAAGCGCACGAGATAGCTGCTTTAGGCATGTGTTGGGATGTAGGGATGTCGGAGGTCTGGGAGTATCCCAAACTTTGTATGGAACTTGGTGGCTCAAGATCTTGGTGAGCTTTCGTTTAACTAAAGGCCTAAGAGGCGAGGTTTCAAAAAAAAAAATCCCACAATCCTTGAACAACGCACGCAGCTCTCATTGGTACGGGTGACGCTTGCGGCTCCCATCTAGGTACGTACGGCCCTTTCTTTTTTCTTATATTGTTTGCTGTTTTATTTTTCTTTTTTTCTTTTTTTACCTTTTACTTTTTATTTTCATTTCTTTTTTTATTCTATGTTTCCCTTTTTTTTTCTTTTCTTTCTTTTTTTTTTATTTTTCTTTTTTAGCGGCCTTTTATTATTATTTTTGTTTCCTTTTTTATTCTATTTTCCCCCTTTATTTTTTATTATTTTATTCATTTATTTTCCTTTTTTTCCTTTTTATAAGATTTTGTCCCTTTTCATTTTTTATTCTTTTAATAAACTCACTAATTTTTACTTCCTTTTTATTTTTTTTTTTTTTTCTAATCCTTGCTTCTATTTTGTTTTTTTTATTTTTCTTCCTTTGTTTCTTATCTTTTTATTTACCACATTTATACATTTTTAATTTTTTATAGAATTAATAACTTTGTTTATTTCATTTTCTATTTCATATTTTATTTTTTTATTTTCCTTTCTTTTCTTCCATTTATAATTTTTGTTTTACTTTTTTTTATTTAAAGATATAAGTGATGTTCACGTAGAATACTTGTAATGTTCCATGATGTATGTTTTGATGTTCGCGAGTAGAAATATGATGTTCTACGATATATTTTGTAATGTTCAGTAAGCATATATTGATGTTTTATGATATATTTTGTGATGTTTGGTAGTATTTTTTTGCTCTTTTTATTTGATTCTAATTAATTACTTCACTAACTTTATTATTTTATTCTATATTCATGATATATATGATGTTCACGTAGATGTTCTGTGCCATATTCTCGTGATGTTCGTGTAGTGTTAATGTGATTTTCTTCGATGTATTTGTGATGTTCAGCAATATACATTAATGTTCTAGAATATATTTTGTGATGGTTGGTAGCATTTCTTCTTCTTTTTATTTGGCTATAATTTATTACTTCACTAATTTATTTTTTATTTTTTACATTTCATGATATATATGATGTTCATGTAGTATACATATGATGTTCTATGCTATACTTTGTTATATTCATGTAGTATTAATGTGATGTTCTATGATATATTTATGATATTCCATATTATATACGTAAATATATTCTTTCTAAATATACCCAAGTGAGATTTTGATTGAAAGGATTTGTTGCAAGAAATATAATGGCGTAGTCAAAATTTAATTTTAAAACCCGGTTTAGGAAATACAACTTTTTTAAGTTTCAAATGCTATGCGCATGGATGATGTCAGCAAAATTGTTTCATATGATGTGCTTCTAGGCCCATATATAATAAGGCCCATGTATAATAACTGGTGCATATTTACTATTCTTGGTCAGCAAGGGGATTGTGGGGGTTCGGCGAGGTGCAGCGCGCCGACTTGGTCGGACCCCAGCCGCCCCCGGAACAATGATAACTAGTTGTACACGAGAGAGAAGGCAAGGAAGAACACAGAACTGAAAACCGGCCGGCTGCGTCCGGAGAATCGGCGAGCATTGCTCGATGTGTCCCTAGATCTGCTACTTCTATATGTCGAATTCGTGAAATACTTGGTAGTGTCGTGACAATTGGTATCGAAGGTCACTCAATCCCGTGGACGTGCGGCGGCGATCTCGTTCTTCTCCGGTGAGTTGCTAATGGTTCGATCCACCTCGATCTGAGCTCGTCATGTCCGATGGCAGGTTGATCTCGGTTCCTCAACTCCGGTTGGTGTTCTCTGAGGTCCCATAGGTCTATGCCGAGGTTGAGCTGGTCGGCGATTATTCCTTAGCGCACTCCACCATCTATTCTTCATTCACTGCCCCGCTCCGCACAACCTCTTCTCGCCGGCATCAGGCTAGCATCCGTCCCCAAATACCTCCTCTGACCTCAGTACCAAACCCGGGATCAGAACACATCAATCCAGCGCAGGCTCAATGACAACTTCACCGCCCTTCACAATGTCGACGTCTGGTGGCCAAAAATCAATGCCAAGGTCGATGAACTTCACCAATCCATCATCAATTTGCAGCACAAGGCGGATCAACTCATGTCGCACACCCCCGCCATTGACTCTGCTGCTACAACCTTTGACACGGATGCATCGATCTCATGAAGCCGGCGGCTGCTCATCTGGCTAAGTCCCCGTCCGGGGTGGTTTCAGGGCCTATTGGCCACGGCATTGTTCACAGTAACTGGGCTTTGGCGACGGGGTGGTCACCACTATCGTGCCAACCCCGTCAAAGGTGCGCACACAACTCCTCCTATGCCTGCTGTTTATGAATCGCAGTCTCAATTTCAACTCAATCAGGCTTTACCTCAGATAGAATTCCCTAAGTCGATGGTATGAGTCCCAATTATGGAAGAAATGCTGTGAATCATACTTTGAGATCTATGCAGTTCCACCAAATATGTGGGTCAAATTCACCATCATGAATTTTGTTGGCCCTGCCGCTTTCTGGTCCCAAACCGATCAAAGCATTTTGCAGCGAGCAATTTGGCCTAAACTCTGTTCTGCAATTTGCAACCATTTTTAGCGTGACCAACATAACCACCTCAATCGCCAATTCTTTCGTCTCAAACAAACCACTTCTATTTCTTCTTTATAGCGAACATTTTGATGAACAAATCCACCAACATTTGGCTCATGATCCTTATTTCAGCCCCCATGTCATTACTAGTCATTTGGTTGATGGGTTAAAAGATGAAATTCGTTCAGTTGCTCTTGTTCATCGTCCTACAAGTTTGGATGCTGCTTGCTTCCTTCCTCCTTTACAGGAAGAAGTGCTGCTTGATGTTTCTACCAAAGACACCAGACGACTGGAATGAGGGTCAGTCAATCGGAATCCTTTTTCCAAGATGAATTATACTTCTACTTCTCCACCACGACTATTATCCGGTGCCAACATTGTGGTTCCTCAAAAATCTGTGGAATCCATCAAACAACCGGGGCTAGAAGAAAAGTTACAAACAATCAAGTCTTTTAGAAGGTCCAAGGGCTTATGTTTCAAATGTGGAGATAAGTGGAATCCCAATCATAATACAGTTTCTCTGAATCTGGTGGAAGAACTTTGGCAGTTATTACCAGATGATGACATTGAGAGTCAATAGGATCAAGACAAACAGAGTTCTGATTCTGGAGATAACCTTATGGAACTATCTCTATCAGCTGTGCAAGGAACAAATTGTTATCAGACTGTCAGACTTGAAGGGCAGTTAGCCAATCAGTCAGTAGTAATTCTTTTGGATTCAGGCAGTTCTAGCAGCTTTGTCAGTTCCACTCTTGCAGCTATATATCTAATTGGCAGTTTCTTCCTAAGCCTCTGATGATTAGAGTTGCTAATGGCACCCTATTGCAGTGTACTCATGAGATACCAAATTGTGTTGTCAAAATCCAAGGCCAATTTTTCAAGATGAATCTCAAATTGCTATCACTCCAGTGTTATGACATTATCCTTGGCATTGACTGGTTAGAGCAGCATAGTCCCATGGAAGTTCACTGGAAGCTGAAATGGTTATCATTTGACTATTTAGGTTCTAAGATTCAGTTATCTGGCCTTCAACCAAATCTCAAACAGTGTCCAGTGATATCAGCACTAGAAGTTTTGCAAATACAGGCCTCTGATCAGCTTTGGTGTATTATGGAGGTCTTTCAGTTAGCAGACAACCCAATTTCTAGCAGTTAGCGAAAATTTTTGATCGATATAAATTTTTTTTTTGGACCCCAGCGAAAAGGCGATATTTCGGAAAGAGTTAAATGCACCGGAGGTCCATTAATTTGTGAGCAAGTTTCAATTAGGTCCATTAACTTAGAAAGTGGCTTTTTGGGTCCATTAACTTGTGAGGAGTTTTAGTTAGATCCGTCAACTTAGAAAGTGGCTTTTTCACTCCATTAACTTTGTATGCCGTATCATTTAGGTCCATATCCCTCCACATCGATTTTCTTGCGCTGACATAGCCTGTTGACTTGTCCATCTGAAACAGTTATTAACCTTCATTTCATCAAACATCTCATGGGCAAGTGAGCAGGCACCACCTCCACCGATGCGGGCACGAGAACGGAGCCGCCGCTATGGCCAAACGAGCGCAGGCATACGAGCAGGCTTGTTGCGTCCACAAAGGCGGCGCCATTGCCAGCTCGGACCCGGCAGCGTGTGAGCAGGCCGCCACGGCCACGCGGGCACACGAACCGCGTGCCACTGTGGCCACGCGGACCATCCTATACACATGGTGAGTGGGTGTTCATGGGTGTACAGATATTCCTTGGTGCTCGTGTTTTTGTGAACTTCAAGCATAGAACGGCGCGCGATCGCCCACCAGCCCTCATGCCGCGGCAGCCTGCTCGCGTATTTGTGTGGCCTTGGCGGCGGCAGTGCTCGCCGGCATGCTCTTGTGGTCATGGCGTGGCAGCAGCGCTCACCGGCGCGACGAGCAGCCTACTCGCGCTTTCTCGCGGCCGCGTCGGCCGCTTCGCCCGCGACCACGTGCCCGCGGTGGCTCGTTCATGTGCCCGCATCGACGGAGGCGGCGCTCACTCGCTTCGCTCACAATGTGTTTGACGAAATGAAGGATCAACAGTTGTTTCAGATGGACAAATTAGCAGGCCATGTCAGCGTAAAAAATCCATGTGGAGGGATATGGAGCTAAGTGATACGTCATACAAAGTTTATGGATTTAAACGGCCACTTTCTAAGTTAATGACCTAACTTCTAAGTTGATGGACCTAACTGAAATCTGCTCATAAGTTGATGGACCTCTAGTGTATTTAACTCTTTCAGAAATTTTGGTGAAATTTCGCTGAAATTGTAAACCTTGACATAGACGATGGCCATGGGTAATAGTAGCAGTCTAGTGCTCGGTTACAGCAAAACTTTATTGTCTCCCATCTCTGATCAACGAAATTTGCAGATCAACAGAAAATAATACTCAAACAATTCTCGTACCCCCGACCCCACCCCAACCCCCAAAAAAAATATACTCGAACAGAATCACGAAGCATCCTACACTAACAAGGATTGTGAACCCAATCCAATATACATATACATCACCGCGGAAGCTACATTCCTAAAAGAAAAAAACCGAGATGTCCTACACCAACAGGCCGAATGTAGCAACCAATAGTACAAATCAAGCGTCAACCCTAGGCCACCTAAGACGATTGATTATTATATTAATAAAGGCTGAAAAGCGATCCAAACTAGAAATCGCATTGGTACTCGACGATTGCCTACCTTGGAACCAGAGGGAGCTTCCCGATTGGTCGTTCGCTGGTCAGCCGCGGGAATGTAGCAGTGCCGGAGATTGGGCAGCGGGGTGCCGACGTCATTAGCGCACTGCGGTGAGCGGTGGCCGGCGACGGCGGCGAGCAAGGAGCGACGCGCACTGCCGTGGCCCGTGTCGACTTCCGTATGTTTCACAGTTCGATTTAGCACCAGAGGTGCCCTTACGACATTATCCCAAGAGCTGGCAATTAATGCTCTTAGCACACATACATAACATATGAAAAACCGTCGGCGATCGAGCTGCTGAGCAAGGCGCTGGGGTGGACGGCGTGGCTGCTGAACCGCGGCGTGGCGGCGTTCGACAAGGCGAGCGTGAGGGACGAGGATGACCCTCGCGTCGTCGCCGCGCGGGACCCCAGGTTCGTGTAAGCGCTGCCGCCCAGCAGGGAGGAGGACCCCGCGACGATCCTCACCGGGAGCTCTCCGTGGTTCGACGTCTACGGCAACGACTTCGGTTGGGGCCGGCCCGTAGGCATCCGCAGTGGCGCCGGGAACAAGATGGATGGGAAGGTGACCGTGTACGAGGGGCGTGGAGGCGGTGGCAGCATGGCGCTAGAGGTGTGCCTGGCGCCCAAGGCACTGGCCCAGCTCGCCGCCGACGAGGATCGGAGTTCATGGAGACGGTGAGCGCGGGGACGTCGTGAATGCGGTGTCGGCTGCTGGTACGAACTACGAAGGAACAACTTTGATTTGAAACGGCCTCTTCTGAAATGTAAGGCCCCAGTAAACGGTACCACAACATTGAAATGGCAAATTGGGCTGGCCAGGGAATTCGTTTGCCTCAACCCGAGGATGTAACATTAGAAGATTGGTGGCTAGCTTCTTTGCAGGATCACAATGCTAGACAGAGGCGAAAGATTGCCACGTTGCTCATGTATACGGCCTGGAACATTTGGAAGGAGAGAAACAGAAGAATTTTGCATGGCAAGCTGAACTCGCCACTGCAGGTTTTCAACCTCGCGAAAGAGAAGAATTGGAGCTCAGGAGAATTGCTTGTGGGAAGCCTTACATTATGACATTAACTAAATCGAAACAAGGCTGTAGTACTAGTGATAGTGATCTTATTTCATATGTAACAAGACCATGTACTGAATCCACTTTCTCTTCTTCTTAAAAATGGCAGGCGGAGCAGAAGCTAAGGATCCCTACCAAAGAGGCCCTAAGAGGACATGAAGGACTAAACTGGTGTTGATGTGATGATGTCCAATCGCCGAGATTGCAAATTGTTTGGGATACGTCATTGTTCGTTATAATTGTTTAATGATCAATCCAAAATGCTGGGATACGCGGACCACTTGGGATGCGTCCCTATAGTTATCCTATAGTTTTTATTTAGTTTCAATAATACCAAAATCTTAAAAAATGGTGAAAATTGGCCGAGGGTCAAAATTGAACTTTGTAGGATTTCAATAACAAAATTCATGTGTATGCAACGTTTTTCTTTTAAATGTGAAAAATGCAACGTTGGTTTTTCCCTGCCCTGCTCGTCATAATGAGCCTTGGCGCAACTCCCTCCCAAACCTCAGACGGCCTCGCATAACTAAAAAATTATATAGAAGAAAAAAATAGCTGAACTAGTCAGAAACAAAGGCAGTAATTATTTTCCCCACTGCGGTAATGGCAATATGGTAGCAATCCTATAAGACAATCACTTGGATGTTTTGTTGAGATATATACCGCAGCGCCCAATAGGTCATGTAGGTGGATGGTAGTCAGCTAAAACTAGACACTTTACGCCGGTTCCCCTCGTCCACCAGCTCAAAGACGCTGAGGTTGCTGCAGGTTGATAGTTTCAATATATTTAAAATGTATTACTTTATATTATCTTTCATGATGGCATATATGGGTAATTTGATTGCAAACTTATGTATTACTTTGCATTATCTTTTCGTGAACGGTAGAGATGAGTAATTTATAAAGAAACTTATTAGGGGATATTTGAATTATCTTTCATAATGAAAGAATTGGGTAATTCAGATTCAAATTTATGGTGTTATTATGAATTATATTTCATTAGTCACAGAGGTGGGTAATTCAAATATACACTTAGGGGTTAATTTCAATTCTCCCTCGTAATAGCAGACAAGGGTAATAATTTAAATACAAATTTATGGAGTTATTATCTTAAATTACTTTTTATAATAGCAGAGATGGGTAATTTAGATACAATATTAGAGTGTTACTTTATGTATTTTTTTTCATACTAACATAGGCTGGTATTTTTTTTATAAATAGAATATATTCAATGTCTATTATTGGCGATGGTGATTAGAGTCTAGCAAATTAAAGGTCAGTTGTTTTTTGATTAATTATTATGAGAATTTATATAACTTATATTTTTTAGCACGTCTAACGAGAATTAACATGAAGTTGCAAGTTTCGAACTTATTCACTGAATTTAAGATTTATCATGTCAATTACTGCCTGTAACCGAATTGCAGGCACAAACTTTATAATTAATTACTAAATTGCTAAATAAACTTTACTAGAGTGAAATTGAAAATTTTTAGTGCAGCATACTATATATGGTAAAAATCCTATGTCCGCCGTTGTGTTGCATGGGAGATTTAATGTAGAGACAAGACAAAAAGGTGATAGATCTGCTTTCAATCCGCTAGCAATGCCAAGGATGCCGTCCGTCATCGACATAGGTAATATATGAAAGTATGATACTCTATTATTTCTCTTAATGTTGTTTATTTATGTACAATGGAAACATCTCACCAAGCTTATACAAACATGCCAGACCACATGACGAGTATTAGGTATGAAGTCCACCGATATGTGGACACCGACGAAGCCGCGGTCGCCATTTCATTTCCACCACACGCATTGGCAATGGTTTTTAAATGTGCAAAATGCCTCAAAACAGTGTGGATATGTCAACAGGCCTATGACGATTTTCTGATGGAAAGATCATGTAAAGTAAAAATGAATGATGCAGAAAGCAATATAGACAAGCGCTAAAGATGACACAAGAGTTAACGGGTTGGCCAGCACGAGGATCGGATTGGATTTGTAGCAAAGATAACTGATGCAGGCAGCAAAAAACAAAAGCAAAAGCCTTGCAGCAGGCCAAAGAATTAACAAATCGGTCAGCATGAAGATCGCTTTGGATTCGTAGTACACCTAAAGTTGACAGAATTAATGTTCCACGGATCAGATCAGAATAGATAGAAGGCGCCGTATTTAAAAAGAAGGCTTCAGGTATTGAGACGTACCTGGAACGGAACAATGTGCTCTGCTACTAAATTTTTCTTCGTTAGCACCACCTTCGCCCTTCCAGCAACATAGGAATAACTTGTCTCCATCTGTGGAAAATATCATAATCACATAAATCTTCCCAAGAAATAAAGGCACGACAGATATTTTTTTAGCAAATGGAAAAAGCCTTAGGCCTCCGCGACTGCACACAGCCAAGTTCTTACCATATTTCCAACTAATTGGCCGAAATAGGGAATGAGAACAAAAGTAAATTAGAGCAATTATAAGCAAAGTCTATTATTACTGCTCCATCTGTTCTTAGCAAAAATGTCGAAAACAACAACCTCGAATGCTCGACCAGCCAGTCGGGCCATTACATCATCACGCTGCAATAGCGCCCAAAACCACTGCCAGTACGTCCTCCTAGAGATAGCCTGCACAAAAGAAGTAATTCCTTTCTTCTTAAAAACAAAATCATTTCGTGTACACCAAATAGTCAAAAAAAAGAATGGCGACAGCCACAAAGATTAGTTTTCGTTCATTATTTGCCAATACCAGTTAACCAATGCCGGAGCATATGAAGTATGGACAGAGGAGGCGTTAACCCAGTAACTATTTGAATTATACACCAGATAGTCTTAGCATGATGGCAATCAAAGAAAAATTGTTTAATTGTTTCATTGAAATCATAAAACCAACACTTTTGACTCCCATACCATTTTTTTTAGCTAAGTTATCCTTGGTTAGAATCACCCCTCTTTGGAGAGACAAAAGGAAAATCTCTATCTTCAAAGGGAGTTTCAACTTTCAAATTATTTTATTCATGAAGGGAGAATCCTGGTTCATAAGAAAATGATACATAGATCCTACCTAAAAATACCATGCCTATGTAAATCCCAGGAAAAAGGTCCTCCATATTGGAAAGCTGGATATTAGCAATTTTGCTACTAGAATATGCAAGCAGTCAATTATCCTCTAATAAAACTCTTTGAAAAGACACATTCAGTGGCACTTGGTTAATGACATATGCCACCGTGACATGGGGATAATTGACTATGTTATACATGTAGGGATGGCAATGGATTGGATGCGCATGGAATCAGATCCAGATGTCACCTTTTATCACATTTTAATTCGGATTCAAATATGAATAAGGATCTTTTCAAATACGAATACAAAATAAATCTCCCGGATTCGATTTCTATTCGGATATTTACTCAATTCAATTCAAAGTTCATATTATTAATTTCAACATAGATGAATAGAATTTTACTACTAAGTTTGTCGATAACCAAAGTGAAATAAAATCAAAGTACACTTCTAATAATCTCCAATATCGAAGTGAACTAAATTATAATGGATAGTTTACGGTGGTGCATTGGGATTCCTAGGTACCGGAATGGATATGTTCCTCTTTCACAACCAAAAAGTTTAGTAGATTCCTGCTCATAATCCTTTGCCTCACAATAGAAGAATACCTCACTTTTGTGAAAATTAATTTTTATACCAAATAGTTGTTCAAAAACACTGAGCAGCAGTTTCGTATTCTTAGCTTGCTCCAAAATATGGTCCATGAAAGGCACAGCTGATTACATATGCAAAGGAGTAAATAGATCTTTAAATATGGTCCATGAAAGGCACAGCTGATTACATATGCAAAGGAGTAAATAGATCTTTAAACTTCTTCCAACGAGTTTTGCCCCCCTTGAGGGGGGATGGCGTGGGGGGGATGCATGACAGCCTAAAAGTCTGGTGAATTACAAAGTTCAAGGACTCGGTGACTCGGAAACATGCACAGCTCATGGTAGAACCTTGGCCATGATAACCTAAGACTAAGGTGAGATATTCACACCTTATGAGTCATGATACAAACAAAGCCATGAAAGCAAGCGTGGATGATTCCATTGTGGTTGGTCATATAATAACTTATTCTATGGGCACTTTGAGTTACCATAATAACTATATTAATTTACGAGATTACTAGAACTCCTCCTAAATTATATTATTGTTCACTCAATGTTAGGAAAGAAAGATGAGATTACCTCCATCGGAAAAGAAACAATAAGCTGTGGGTTTTTTGATCCTTCAGGAAGCACTACCTGCAACATTAAAAAGGTTAGAGGGGATTCTGCTAGATGTGAATACCCAAGAAAACGCCTCCCAACAAGCAACATCATGGTCTATTTTCTCAAGAGTTTCATTTGATGTTTAACTATTTCGCAGGTAAAAGAGCTCAACTGTCCAAGGAACATGGCAGTCAACACAGAGAAAATAAATAAATATTAATGAAGGATTGAACAAGACCGAGGGGAGGTGAATTGAAGGCCACGATTGCATCCTTACATGGAATGGAATAGAAGTATCAATCCTAGGAATCTAGCTCTTCATCAGAACCTCTAAAACACACATGGACACCGCAGAAACAAGTCCAGAGAGAAAACGGCAAAAATTGCACGCACAAGCAGGCCGACCAAGTCAGTATTCAGTACCATACCCCAAGCTTCTGAGCTGGTGGGTACTACACAGCATATACACAGACAAATAGATCCATTGGATTGAAGCCGACACAGTCGGTGCCGAACTGACAGTCATCGATGACACTGGACACAACATGCATGTTGCTTACCATGCATGTTGCATCCATTTAATTTGACCTATATATACACCAGGAGACAAGAATACATGTTTGATGTTTCCACCTTTGTCTTCACCACCTCGCCGCCTTCTACAAACCTTGGTTACTTCACAAAAATATAAGAATTCATCATAACATAAGTAAACATGCTCATGCATGCAACCTTCAGAAACACTAATGGGGTGTTTTTTTTTTTCGAAAGCGTGCGTTGGCACGTTCTTCATTAAGTGGAAGAAAGAAGTTCAACGCGCCCCATGACGACGCACGGCGAGCAACCGAGCACCAGGCATGGGGTTAGGACACAATTACATGAATCGCCAGCTAGTGGCGCGCTACTGATGTTGTACTGACTAAGAAAACGATCTTGCGACGGTGGCGGGGGCAGGGGGGCAGCTCAAGTCAGCAGCGCCGCCAGCAACGCCAGACTAGAGAAGCCGGCCCCAATCCAGGCGTTCGCCATGTCCAGGATATCCCTCAGCAGCTCCGCCGGCGACAGCAGCTTGTGATTGAAAGTGCGGCGGTTTCGCTCGTTCCACAAACACCACGACACAAGGAGGACAAGGGAGTCGAAGCTCCTACGAAGACTGCGTTGCACAGCCAGCCAATTGAGTAGCCACCACTCCAGGATGGAGGAGTCATGCCCAGGTGGCGTCGCTAGGTTGCCCAGGGGTCCAAGGAGGCGCGACCAGACCTCACGGGCGTAGACACAGGAGCAAAGGAGGTGATCCGTGGTTTCGTCGAGTTGGTCGCACAGCGCGCAAAAGGAGTCCGGCTGGAGGCCATGTCGTCTACGCCTGTCAGCGGTCCAGAGCCGGCCATGAAGGGCAAGCCAGAAGAAGAACTTTACCTTCGGTGGGACAGAGGCGCGCCAAAGCTCTCGAGCACCGGCCATGTTCGTCCAACCCGCAAAGTAGGCCCTATACGCTCATCGTACGGAGTACTGACCATCGGCCGACCAGCGCCAGATGAATCGGTCCGACTCCAAGGGCCTCAGTTGAATCCCCTGGAGCATCGACCAGAGCTGGACGTACTCGTATAGTACCGGCGCGGTGAGGGCACCGGTGATATCGCGCACCCAGCGCCGGTTGTGTAGGGCGTCACGTACCGATCGGCCGATGCGACGGCGACCCACAGCCGTAAAGAGGTTCGGGGCGAAGGTGCTGATCGCGCCGGCGGGTAGCCAGGCGTCAGTCCAGAAGCGGGCGGAGACGCTGTCGCCCACCTCGGCAGAGACCGAGGCATTGAACATGGAGGTCACATTGAGTTCTTGGCGGAGTGGAAGGCTTGCGTAGGCAGACTCCGGGCTGGTGCGCCGTAGCCACTCCCAACGCAGGCGTAGGGCGAAACCGAGGACGCGGAGGTCGGGGAGTCCCAGGCCGCCGAACTCCTTGGGCGCACAGACCACTGGCCAGGCGACCCTGCAATGGCCACCCGAGGCGGAGTCGGAGCCCGTCCATAGGAAGGCACGACGTCGCCGGTCAATCTCCCTAACAGCCCAGCCGGAAACGCAATAGCAGATGGACACGTGCACCGAAATAGCCGAGAGAGTCGTCTTAGCGAGCGTGGTGCGCCCGGCGCTGGTAAGCAGGCTACCCCTCCATGTCGGTATGCGCGTCGCCATCGAGTCCACGATCCGATGTTCCTCGACGCGACAGACCTTGGAGATTGAGAGGGGGCGCCAAGGTATCTGGTAGGAAAATCTTGTACCACACAGGGGAAGGCATCGCGCACAGCGTCAATTTCTGCCTGTGAGCAGCGGATGGGCGTGACGACGCATTTGTCAACATTGGTGACAAGGCCAGAAGCACCAGCGAAAAGGTCGAGGATGCGACGGATGTTGACGAAGTCTTCGACGGCCGGCGAGAGGAAGACGACGAGGTCGTCAGCGTATATGGACGCCCTGCTAGTGATCCTGTCCGCCAGCGGGGCCAGAACAGCTCGTCTGTCAGCCTCGAGAATGAGCACGTTCAATACCTCCATGACGATGACGAAGAGGAGTGGAGATAGCGGGTCACCCTGGCGAAGGCCACGGGCATGGCAGATGCGGTCCCCCGCACGGCCATTGACGAGCACCCTGGTACTGGCGGTGTAAAGCATAGCAGAGACCCAGTCCCGCCAGCGCAACAGAAATCCCGCATGTTCCAGCACCTCTAGCAGGAACGGCCAGGCGACGGAGTCGAAGGCCTTGGCGAGGTCGATTTTGAGCAGCATGGAAGGAATGCGACGAGCGTGTAGCCAGCGGCAGGTCAGCTGTATGGCCTTGAAATTTTCGTGAATCTGTCGGCCCTTGATGAATGCCGATTGGTTGGTTCTGACTAACTCACTCATGCGCGGCGCCAGACGCATAGCCAGACACTTGGAGAATAGCTTTCCCACCGAGTGAATCAAGCTAATGGGGCGGTAGTCCCTGAGGCCAGTTGGTGCCTGTGTTTTGTGTAGGAGTACCATGATTGCCTCGTTGAGGTGGTGAAAGCTCCTGAAGTCCCCATCCCAGAGCGCCTGAAAAGCACGAACGATGTCGTGCCCGATGATTCCCCAAGTAGCTTTGTAGAAGGAGCCGTTTAGGCCGTCTAGACCCGGGGCGCGGCTGGATGGGGTCTCTTTGACAGCCAGCGCGATCTCCGTCGCGGAGAAGGGGGCGGCCAGCTCGGACAGGTCGAGCTGCGGAAGGCCCAGCAGTCCCAAATTGAGCCTGTGAGTGCGGGCAAAGGCGCAGCCCAGCAACCCATTGTAGTATGAGAAGACAATGTCAGCCTTGGCTTCCTCCTCGGTGAAGACTTGCTCGTTATGGGTGACGGTGAATAGGTAGTTTTTGCGGCGGCGATGACATGCTTGAAGATGAAAATACTTGGTGCAGGCATCGCCGTCACTGAGGGCCTGGTTCTGGCCCGTTGCCGTGCAATGGTCCTACAGAGAGACGCGAGGCCTAGCACCGCGTGCTTGAGGTCCCTGCGTAGATCGCGCTCCTCCACAGAGAGCATTCGGGACTCTTGGGCCGTGTCGAGCTCGTAGATGACCGCCCTGGCCGCAGCCAGCTGGAGGCGGATGTTGCCAACCTTGGTGGCGCGCCAGCTCCTCAACGACCTGGCCAGTGTGCGAATCTTTTGGTCGAGAGTCCTGCAAGGGTCAGACGCCGCGACGCGGCAGTTCCATGCCACCTGGACCACTTCCTGTAAGCCATCGATGGTTGTCCAGTAGTCATCAAAGCGAAAATAGGGGCGTGCCCACGGCTCGGAGTTGAGGGTTAGCAGGAGGGGCGCATGGTCGGAGACGTCACTAGACAGGCAGCAAAGGCGGTGACATTGGTATTGCTCGAGCCAGGCCACCGAGACGAAGACACGATCCAGGCACTCGAGGGTGGGGTTGTCCCGATGGTTGGACCAAGTGAACAGCCTCCCTGATAGGTGTACCTCGTCAAGCTGCAGGTCATCCAGGGCGCACCGGAAGCTACGCATGATGCCAACATGGAGGCGGTCGTTGTTTTTATCGCAAGCTTAGTAGATCATGTTGAAGTCACCGCAAATGAGCTAGGGTCCCTGGATGGACGCGCGCACATCCCTGAGCTCCCGCAGGAAATCCGTTTTGTGCGCGTGGTCCGTCGGGCCGTACACGTTGGTAAGCCACTAGGGGTCACCAAGCCCGTTCAGTGGCGTGACACGCAGGGTGATCGAGAAGCGGTGAGTAGAAGCGTGGGAGGCGTCCCAGAGGTCTCGGCGCCAGGCGACAAGCACTCCACCGGCCGCGCCAATGGCCGGGAGGCAGACATAATGAAAGTCGATCCCTGCTAAGTCAACAATCAAGGGTACATTGAAGGTTTCAATCTTAGTCTCCTGCAGACAGATGATTGAGGCGCGATGCTGTTCTACAATGTCCTGGACAGCGGAACGCCTCGTGCGGGAGTTGAGGCCACGGGCATTCCATACTAGCAGATGGTTTGCACTCATTGGGTTGGCTTTTGTTGCGACGAGCGGCCCTGGCTCATGGAGAGGGCGCCGCAGCGGCGGCAAGCTGAGCGCCGCGCAGAGGCCGCAGGAGTTCACGCAGAGCCCCTCTGGTCGAGGAGGAAATGGGCTTGGCGAACGTGTCGTGGAACTTCGCCGCGATCCCATCATCAGAGATCAGCGAGGGGGCGTCATCTGACCTGCGTTCCCACCTGTTCACCAGCACACGTTTGGCCTGCTTCAAGGGGTTGGGGTCGCGGAACACTGATTTGGCCGCCAGGCGGTCACTACGGTGGGGGATGAGGCTGGCCGGTTCCCGTCGCGCAATGCGCGCCCGTGGCGGGGTGCGGACGAGGTTCTCCTAGACCGGCAGCAGTATGGAGTTGACGAACAGGGCTCCTGCGTCAGCGTGCGACATGGCCTGTGTCCCTGGGGATGGCACCATGGGGGACGAAGGGGTGGCGTGTCCAACCACAGGCGTGGGCGAGTCGGAGAAGGCCGCGGAGACGGCGCCAGATCTTGGTGTGGCCGGCAAGTCGTTCGGCTCGTGTAGAAGTAGCGGCTGTGCCACCATTGGGCCGTTCCGGCGATGCGTCCCAGCGAGCTCGCCAAGAGCGACTTCCGCCCACCAGTCGTTGGATGGGTTCGGGGCGACAATGGTACTCGACGTAGCTGAAGGGCCTGCGAGCTCAGCTTGGATGATGCATCCAGCCCACCAGTCGTTGGCCTCCGTCTGGGGGACCGGAGAGCTGCGGCCCCCATGGAGGAGCTGAGGGGCAATCGCGAGGAACCGGCCCACGACCCCGAGCGTGGCACCCCCGGACGTGCGCAGCAACATTGGAGAGGGGCTCCCCGGGACACACGACGCACCAAGGCCCCCGTGATGCGGACAGGGGTCAGCGCTGCGAGGACCAGGGGGACAGGCGAGCCGGGTGTCAAGGGAACAGGAGTTGCTGCAGCAGGCGGGGTCACGGGCGCGCACAGCAGGGGCCGCATCGTGGACCGCACAGGAGTTGCTGCGGCGAACAGGGGTCACGGGCGTGCACCGCAGAGGGCGCACCGGCGTGCGCACTGGAGGAGGAGGTGGCGATGCGACAGGCGGGATCAACCGGCATGGATCAAGCGGCACACGTGTCGTTCCCTCACCGGAATGGATCAATCGGCACAGTACCCGTACCCACCAGTACGGAATTTGCGCTATCCGTGCGGGGGCGGCGATCTACGCCGGCCATGTGGAGGCGGCGGTCGAGTCCGGGGTGGTAGCGGTTGTAGTTGCCGTCAAAGGAGTCGTCGCTGTCCCGCCGGCCGGAAAGGTCCTCCTCAGGCGTTTGCCCCCTGACCCGGTCGGAGGCGCCATTGCCGCTGCCATCGCCCCCGCGGCTGTCACCATTCTCATCCCCGTCGTTCCCATCCTCGCCGTCGCCGTCGTTAGGAGGAGGCGGTGGCAGGTTCCAATCGTGGAACGCTACGACGCGCAGGCGCACGAGGTAGCGCAGCCCTGGAAGCTCGGAAAGGCCGGCCTCGACAGGGTCGTGGATGTGCGGCTCGGGGATGAACACAATGGACTCCTCAGGGATGAACCTCGGGTGCAGGCACCAAGCCAGGACGAAGAACTCGCGGTCGTCGTCCGCAGGGACGTTGTCTGGCCGGACGACCACCACATCAGCGTAGGTGGGTCCAAGGATGCCCTGCGCCGTTGCCGTGGATCTAGCATGCAGGGGGACGCGCCTCATCCCGATCAGCGCACGGAATCGGAAGGAACAGCACTGGCCATCGAAGTCCAACGCCATGGCCGCCAGATTAACGGCAACAGGTGGCTGCCCGGAGGAGCAGCGAGCACACGGTTGCGGTCCACACGGCGCCGGAAACGCACGATGAAGTCTTCAGGGTCGTGCCGCCGGACATCCGCGTCCTCGGCCGGGATCTCAAAGCGCTCGTGCAGGAACCACGACACCATTGCCGTCGAGACGTGCGGCCGGTTGCCGCCCACCAGCACGACAAGCGCCAGGTCCAACGCATCTTCAGCAGCCTCCAGCTCCGCAGAGCGAGGGATGACGACGAAGTCGGTGCGTCGCAGGACAGCGCGCGTGGGGGGCACCCTCCGAAAGTCCGCCGGTGGGGAGGAGGTGGGCGGCAGCAGCAGCGAGGTACCCGAAGTGGAGCGCGCCGGTGGAGGCGGGACCGCGCGGAGGGGCTATCGTCGCTGTGCCCCACGGGGGGCAGACCTCCGCATGCCGACGCCTGGCCACCGTCGGCCAAGTGGGGCGGGCGGGGAGCGCCCCGCTTCACCCGCCGGCCCCTAGGGGGGAGCGGGCGCTGAGGCTTGATGGCCTCGCATCAACAGCTTGAAGCACCTAGGAGGAAGGTGCAGTCCGTCTTGTGACGTGGGTGCAGGCCAAAGCGGTTGAAGCATAGCCCCTCCGCCTCCGTGGAA
Source organism: Chrysopogon serrulatus (assembly GCA_015844335.1). Taxonomy (NCBI): domain Eukaryota; kingdom Viridiplantae; phylum Streptophyta; class Magnoliopsida; order Poales; family Poaceae; genus Chrysopogon; species Chrysopogon serrulatus. The sequence goes on from JADLZL010002187.1 coordinate 427,069, forward strand.
TGGGCTCGAGGCTTTTCGCGGAGGCGCGGGCGGCGCACCGGGCGGCGGCTGCGCCGGGAGTCAGCCGTGTCGGCGTCGGTAGACCCTAGCGGTGGGTCGGGTGTGGACTCGCGGGGGCGGTGGGCGACGGCGGAGTCTCGAGGGCGACGCGGTGGGGCGCGACGTGGTGCGGCCATGAAGCCCTCGGGCCTCGGGCGCGGCCACCGACGCCGGTCGCGGCGGCGCCCGCGAGGCTCAACAATGGCCTTACCCTTGCCCTCCGGCGGCGAGGAGGGGGGCTTGGAGTCGGAGAAGTCTTCAGAGTCGGTGAAGGAGATCCGTTCCCCACACCCACCGGGGTAGGAGACGAGACCGGGAGAACCCGCGCCAAGGGAACGCGGCGAAGGTAGCTCCTCCTCCTCAGCCTCGTCGGCCCAAGAGCGACGAGAAGCCGAGCCATCCTCCATGGCCGACAGAGCGCCCGAGCAGAGGGGCAGGGGCAGCACAGGAACGCGGGGTTGGGGAGGGAAGGGGGGAGCTAGCAGAGGGGTAGCTAGAGGGTTTTACCGGTGGTAGGCTAGGCCGGCGGCGCCGGGGAGACCGCCGGCGGGCAGAGTGGCGCCCGAGCGCTCCTCATCCTTCGAGAGTCCCCACAATTCTATCGTATAATATCACTAATGGGGGTGTTTGGTTCTAGGAATATTAACTTCATACAGAATGGAATGATCTGTCATGTGTTCATCCCATGAATTTTGGTGGGATGAGCCCATTCCTCGTTCTCAAGGTACTCGTGGGTTTATGAGGGATGAGGTGATGGATGAACCACCTCACGCCTCAAACTAAACACCATAAATCAATTTGACTCGGCACAATTGTCAAACTCATATCAAATTGGATGGCACTTCACAACATGATCCTTCAAATAATTAAATAGGATGATGACGCCACACTTACCATAGTAGTAAAATCGTCAACCACAGTATCGAGTGGAGGCACTCCAAAAGTAATGTTGATGCAGAGCCGGCCATCTTCGGACTGAAAGAGAAAATCTTCCAATGGCAAACCATAGGCAATGGTGAACGTGCAATGCCAACCATATCTTGCACCTTGGATCAGATTACGATAAAGTTGATCCTTGTTTGATGACAGCAATGCATGGGCAGTTGGCCAAATCCTGGGACACTCAGGACTAGCAAGAAAGTTCTGAATAAGCGAGTGCTCACCTAATAATGAGCTACTAGCTAGCTGCTAATAATTCAATCCACATGTAGAAATTAATTAACTTGACCAAGCTACTCTCTATATGAATTCAACATGACATATGGTACCATATATGCCCAGAAGAAAATTAAGAAATTAGCAGTTGCATTCGATCGTTTGGTGCCATGTCCATTTTCATTTAGACCCTACTGATAAGCTGAACGAATGAAGAGAGAATGGAATAAGATTGTTGAAGCTACCACTAACCGTACCTTGAAAAGAGTCGTTTGTACCAAGCACTTTCTTGTTTCATTTTATACTGATCGGTGACTCTTATGTGTCCCCGGAGAGGAATATCCACCTTGCGTTCAAGCTTCTCAAAAACAACAAATGGATGGTTCTCGTACTGCAAAGAGATGGGAGAAGATGTGTGGGGCTCCTGGTTATAATATGCGCCGTATTTCACTTCAGCACCAGCCTGGCTTCTAGGATCCACCTTTGTGGACCACTCAATCTTATTGCTTGGTATCTTGATGTAGGTGACCTGCTCCTGGACATGGTAGGGTGAGAGAAGCACCGCACTGTCATGGTAGTAAACCAGCTGGGACGGTGCCGACGGAATAACAGCCTTTGCCGGATACGGGTCCAGAACATGTGTCAGCACGTATAACACTTGCAGAGTGGTTGCCTCTCCAGGTTTCAGATGAGTGCTGAGCAGAACAGAGTAGAGGCGAGCACCATTCTTAGTAGTCTCGGGGAGATCGGAAGCTTGGACATAGAGGGGTTCGTATGACTTTTTGCTATGTCTTCCCTCCACTCTGGTGACCTTGACAATAGCGAGATGTTCAACCTCCCTGGGCGTAAACGCGAGAAGAACTCGAGATGCATGAGAGGCGGCGGCGGCGTCATTCTTGACCTCCAACGTTAGGGTCACTCTGGCAATGGGACCAGTGAGGTGGATCTGCAAGGCAATATATATATAATTGAAGCGGTCAAATCTTATTATTTGTGCCTTGAGAACTAGGGAGAGAGGTGTATGAAAACCAAGTACTTCGATCCTACGTAGGCCTCGACTTGCCAAAAGCAAGCAATAGACCTCTCAAAACGAGCTAGATAGAGCTTCTTCTTCCCCCAATCCAAATAAACCGGATCACAAAAGAGTACGTACTGGGATTTCAACTGGTAAGTGCAACCACAAATAAATTCGAAATCGAAAGCTAGTAATCATTGTTCTTCTTCTTCTTCTTCCTCCAGAACACAAGAATTCATATTTTTTAGTAGTAATAATCATATAATAAATTAAAGGGTCCCGCACAAAGCAACCAGCCTTCTGGATCTGAGGAAGGAAAGATCAAGAAAACAATTCACAGACAAGAGCCAGAGTGCGAGCGAATGGTGGTGTGGTGAAGTTTTTATAGGGTGGTATGGCAAGAGTTGGTATTTACATGTACACACAAGAAGATAAACATACTCGTTTCTCAGCGAAGACGATCCAGATGCCGTCCTCCAGTTCCGGTGGCAAGGAAGATGAGGAGACGGGAGAGAGGACGAAGAGGAAGAAGATGATGGCGATGGTTAGGGTCCGGATGGGGGGTGCCATCACGCCAGCAGCAGTTGGTGAAGAGAGACCACTGGAGTAGTGCGTTCTTTCTTTCTTTTATTTTTAATAAAGGGAAGAGGAGTAATGCGTTCGTGACTCGCTGCTGGGCCCAGTTTTTGGTAGAGGAAAGTGACCTTTAGTGATTCTCTTTGTAACATAGTTAAGTTAATCAGATATTTCGGCCCGAGCGCCTCTTCAAATGTTTTTTGAGAACTCCTTCTCTAAACCAATATTCGGAGAGTCATTTGAATTAAAATTTATTTTATATATCCTTGACTCTGCAACAATTTTTTTATATCTCGTATGCACTCTAGTAAGTCAACCTTGTTGTCCATCTTTATCTAGCGAGAAATTCAGTATAATGTTACTATATATATTGAACATTCAATTAAACAAGTTGTTAAGGAGTTCTTTTTTTTACCAAAATTTCTATTCCTAAGAATTAGAAAAGATATAGAAAGTCTCTTAGAGTTGCTCTAACATATAAGGAAATCACTTCAATAAAATCATTCTTCATTGCAAACTGCCATTTGGCAGAGCGGATTTGGGGATATATATAGCTATCATGCTTTTGCATTGATGACTAACTCGAGAAAGATAAAAATTTGGTTAAATTATTTTATTGGTGCTGCTTGGAGGACGAACCTGATGATTGCCTGAACAGATAGAGGTAAGTATGGACATCGCTATGATTTCTGAAATCGTCTTTTAATATCGCCAATTATTTTTGCTCCTGTAAACTAACTATTCCTAACGGATGGACAAGCTGCGGCAAAGAGAGAGCTCCTCCGACTGGGTCCTTAAACCCATCTCTATTCTACTTCTTAAAGTGGAGTAAGAAAAAAACTATGTCCAATAGGGCCTCTACTTGACTACTTCAACTCCCCAAATTCCTCCTACTCTCTTTTTCATGCCTTCCATTGAATTAAGGAGCCGGAGCCTCAAATAATAACATCACTTGCACACACTGGGGCTACATGCCACACCTCCAACGCCAAGAAGTGCTTGTGACCTGTTTAGCAAGAGTATGAGCTACTAGATTACAATATCTACTTATAATTGTAAAGGAAAACTTAAAATCAAGAAAGGCATGCCTAAGAACATCGATCTCCTCTAGAATCAGTCCTATCGCGGAACGCTGAGTGTTCCTATTTTCCCACAGCTGTAGCAGTTCTAGGCAATTGGTCTCCAAGTGAATCCGCTGCACACCATCTTGCATAGAAGCACTGAAGGCGTCTCTGCAAGCCAACGCCTCCAACATACAGGCAGGGTCCCCAATCATACCATCTTGCCTGAGCAGACAAGAACATCCCATGTTGATCTTGGAGAACATACGTACTTCATCGCCCCATCATTCCGGTTCGTATAAAAGGAGGCATCGGAGTTTGCTTTGACCCATCCTAGGTCCGGCGGAACCCACCTAGGCTTCGGTGGTTCTTCCTTCCTTGGCGCAAAGGGGTGTAGCATCTGCCATAGATGATAGGTTCTGTCACGTACCCAAAGCGCTGCCTGTTGCATGGACATGGTTTGTTGACCATGTCTCCGCTTATTCCTCATCGTCCAATTAAAGCGCCCACATGCCACAAATGATAACTGCACGTTCCCGACTGGAACAAATATCCCTCAGTAAGTTTGATGCCTAGGTGATCGAAAGCATCTAGGCCTCCGGTGGGTTCTGGTGATTAATAATAACATAAGATTATTGTGACTAACATATATTTTACAGAGACAAATTGAGTTAGGTCACAGTAATGGTGATTGTTTGGGCAAATCAATGGTTTTCATGCCCCTGAGATGGAAATCATTTTAGTTTTCAAATGATTGACAATAAGGTTGAGAATGGACTAGTTCTAAATGTCGTTTAGACTGTCTGCACCGAAGACGGTATAACCGTCTGGTACATTCCACCTGTGCATGTAGAGAAGCATTTACCGGAGGAGTGCTTTGCACCGCGCACTGTAAACGTGTACGCCACCGGCGTCCATCCGCTGCAAATACCGGGGTAGCGCACGCACGGTACAGCATTGGCCCCACGCGAAACAGAGAAAGCGCGTGTGACAACACATGCCAGAGAGAGAGAGACGGCACATCAGAGAGAGTGCATGGGAGGAAGTGCAGTGGCGGATCCCACTTTTAAATGAAAAAACCAAATTAAATTCCGATTACACCACTGAATTCGTTTCAATAAATCTTTCAAAACAAGATCTCAAATGGATATATTTGAATAAAATTTATAAAGGATGACAAGCGGGGGCCAATGTTGGTAGTTAGTATAGAGTATAAGATATAGAGGATGATGAGTGCAGAAGAAACGTGTATAGAGAAGGGAACCTTAATGACCAGGATGTATAGAGAATAAAAATAGAGGATTATGAGTGCGGATAGTCTTAGCGTCAGAGAGAAACTTAAAATAGTTTAGGACTTTGTTTTCCTTTGGCTATACTATGAAGGGGATATGAACTAGCAGCTTGATCTAGGTGAGTCTAATGTGTTAGGTATGGCGCACACTTGTCAAACTTAGCACTAGATAGCTCAGGGATGTCCCAAAGATCAATTGAAATCAAGACCATTCATGAAGAAATCTGAATTGGAAGTAAATGGAGGTCTTTCAGAATGACCGAACGCTGGTCCTTGTTAGACAGGACGCGTCAAGTCAGTGCAAGTGCTATACAGTTGTGACTAGACGCTGCTCCTAGCTGTGGACTGGACGCGACTGTACCACCAGCTCGCCGTCCAGAGTGGACCAGATGCTGGCCGCACTGTGACCGGACACTGGGTGCCAGCGTGTATGGTTGACGACCAAAGAGGTCCATAGAGCTTTTTTCCTAGCCGGACTCATCCGGTTAGTAGGGATTGGGCCACCTGCGTCCAGTCACATTATTGGCCTCTTCTGACAGTGTCACGTCATGTAGCCATTGGGTGCTGACCGGATGTGTCCGGTCAACCCAACAGGCGTGTCTAGTCAACATTGAAGTTGCTAAGTTGGACCTCAACAGGTATGTTTTTGAGTGGGGGATATTTATACTCCTCCCTCTCGTCCACTTAGCTCTCTTGCCCAGTGCAAGGGAGAGCAAGAGCCTAGTGGGTGATTGAGATTTGATAATCCAAGATTAAGGACCCCATTAGTGTCTAAGGAGTAGCAAGTGTGCATCCACCTTTCTCATTAGGCTTGTCACGGTCAAGTGAGGGTTTGTGCTTGTTACTCTTGGTGATCGGCATCACCTATACGGTTTGGTGGTGATTGGGAGCTTTGTGATTATCCGATGGAGCTTGTGGATGACCCAACTCATCTTGTGAGCAGTTGTGAGTGATTCACCGTATCGGAGTGACAAAGAATCAGCCCGTAGAGAGCACTTGATCCTTGCGCAGATTAAGAGGGAGCTATATCTTTTTGCGGGTGCTCCAACGAGGACAAGTGGGGAGTGCCAACTCTCTGATATCTCAAAAAAAACATCATCGTGTTCCTTGCCCTCTATCTTTACTTTGAGTGTTTATATTTGAGTAATTACTCCATGTCTTTACATTCCTAGAATTGTCATGCTAGAGTAGAAATTGGAACCTAGGTGCAAAACTTTTGCGCTGCGTTAGAACAATAGAGAACATTTTTAGGCACAAGGGGGTAAAATGGGCTAAGGGGTAGATTTAATTATTGCAAGAAAATTTAGAATTAGCCCAATTCACCCCCCCTTGGACATGTTGATCCTTTCGGTGATCACACGGAGTTTAGAAATTTTCAATTCCGTCAAACACCTCGATTGGGTCCAAAATACCTTTGCCACCATACAATCTAGTAGCACATTTCTTATAGATTCTTCTAGTTCCCCACATACTTCACAACAAGCAATTGGTTCTATATGTCTTTATACAATCTGAAGTGCCGGTAGGAACTCACGGAGGACCCTCCCCCAAAACACCTTCACCTTTGGAGGAATCACCAGCTTCCACACTGCCCTCCATATATCATCATCGAAGAGCTCGGCTGTTGAGAACCTGTTTCACTGTGTTTCCTACCATCGTCAATTTGTACATTGACCTAATAGAGTACACTCCATATTTCTCCAAATCCCATGCCCACACATCCTGTTCACCCCTTCCAATTGGGAGTGCCAAGATGGCTTCCGCATCAATGGGAAAGAAGCTCTCCAAAATCAATTCCTCATTCCATTGGTTCTCTGTTGTCATCAGGTCAGACACTCGTGAGAGGTTCAGTTCTTCCTTGGGAGTGATCTGTCTACCATCAAAGTGATTAAAGATCCACCTATCCTCCCAAATTGGAATTGACTCCCCATTCGCCACTCTTTTAATTAAGCCATGTTGTAGCATTTCTCTACCTGCCAGAATTGCATATCGTCTTACTCGCATGCTTTTTCCTTGTAGCGTGCATGAACTCGGATTCATGGAAGTACCTTCCTTTGAGAACTCTAGCACACAATGCAAGGACTCAGGTCTTGTTATCAATTTCCACCCCTGCTTGCCAAGCATTGCAACATTGGAAGACCTGAGATCACGAAATTTTATACTGCCTTTGGATTTTGGTTGAGTCAGACGCTCTCAACTCATCCAGTGCATATGCCTATTATCCACCGAGCTGCCCCACCAGTAGTTGCAAATTGCAGTCCTCATCTTTTAACAAGTAGAGATATGTAGCAGAAAGTGACTCATGGAATATGCCGGAACAACCTGCACAACCGATTCAGGAGGACCGGGATGCACAGCTGGCCTCTCTCCCACTCCAACTATTAATACGTCCTTTCACTTGAGCCGGACTATATTCAAATGCTTCACTCGTAGCTCTGCCCACCTCAGTCGGCAGCCAAATATCGCTCTACTAAGGTCTCCTTTTGTATATGCAAAACATCTCTGACCACCTCATGATCGCAATTCTTACTAAAAAAGATAGCCAACTTCTCACGGTTTAGCATCTGTCCTGAACCTTGACTAACAGTTCAAGAACTTCAGGCAATCTGTTGGCCCCTCCTTGCGATGCTTCTGAGAAGACAATGCAATCATCCGTAAAGAGAAGATGCGAGATCCAAAGGAGTGAACTCCTATTCGAACTCCCCTCGAAAGGTGCATTGGACCAAATGATTTTAGGAGACACGATAGGCCTTCCGAGCAGCAGAAATATATGGAAGCATGATATGCTCTATTATTTCTCTTAATGTTGTTTATGTACAAACATCTCACCAAAAGCTTATACAAACATGCCAAACCACATGTCCACATGACGAGTATTAGGTATGAAGTCCACCGAAATGTTGACACCGACGGAGCTGCGGCCACCATTTCATTTCCACCACGTGCATCGGCAACGGTTTTTAAGTGTGCAAAACAGTGTGGACATGTCAACAGGCATGTGACGATTTTCTGATGGAAAGATCATGTAAAGTAAAGATAAGCAACAATAACCAAAAGCACTGCAGACAAAAGAGTTAACGGCCTGTCGGTCAGCATGAAGATAGGATTGGATTCGTAGTACACCTAAAGTTGACAGAATGTTGCACGGATCAGAACAGAATAGAAAGCTCCGTATTAAAAAAAACAAAAAGCTTCAGATATATTAGTAAGACGTACCTGGAACGGAACATTGTGCTCTGCTACTAATTTTTCCTTCTTTAGCACCACCTTCGCCCTTCCAGCAAAATACGAAGAACTCGTCTGCATCTGTGGCAAATATCATAATCACAGATTTTTGTTTAGCAAATGAAAATGTTTTCGGCCTCTGCGACTGCACACAGCCAAGTTGTTACCATATTTCCAACTAATTAGCTGAAAAAGGAACGGGAACTAAATAAATTAAAGCAATTATAAGCAAAGTCTATTATTACTGCTCCATCTGTTTCTTAGCAAAAATGTCGAAACAACAACCTCGAGTGCTCGACCCGCCAGTCGGGCCTTTGTATTATCATGCTGAAATAATGCCCAAAACCGCTGCCAGTATGTTCTCATGGGGATAGCCTGCATAAAAGAGGTAATTTGTTTCATCTGAAAAACAAAATCATTTCATGCACACCATATAGCCCAAAAAAAAAAAAAGAACGGCGACACCCACAAAGATTAGTTTTCGTTCATTATTTGCCAATACCGGTTAATCAATACCCAAACATATGAGGTATGAACCGAGGAGGCGTTAACCCAGTAGCTATTTGAATTATACGCCAGATAGTGTTAGCATGATGGCAATCAAAGATGAGTTGTTTAATTGTTTCATTGAGATTGTAAAACCAACACTTTGGACTCCCAAACCAATTTCTTTCAGCTAAGTTATCCTTTGTTAGAATCACCCCTCCTTGGAGAGACCAAAGGAAAATCTCTATCTTCAAGGGGAGTTCCAACTTTCAAATTATTTTATTGACGAAGGGGGAATCCTGGTTCATAAGATAACGATACATAGATCCTGCCGTAAAAATACCATGCCTATGTTTAAATCTTTCACCAATTACACCCCGGTCAGAATTGCAGAGTTTACGGTGCTGCATTAGGATGCCTAAGTACCAGAATGGATATGTTCCTCTTTCACAACAAAAAAGTTCAGTATATTCGGACTCATAATGCTTTGTATATTCTGACTCATAATGCTTTGCCTCACAATAGCAGAATACCTGACTGAAAATTAATTATCACAAATCTGAGGTATTCACAGTGAGAATGACAGAAGGGGAACAACAAGGGGTTGCAAGCTTGCTGAATTGCAACATTGGTAATTTACCAATGATTTATTTGGGGATTCCGGTGTCTGACAAACATTTGGGGATCAACTATATGAAAAGGGTGCCTAATAAGTTGAGAAATAGGCTACAGCCGTGGAAGGGGCAAAATTTGACAGCTGGAGAGAGACTCATCTTATCCAACTCTTCTTTAAGTATCTTACCGATATATACCATGGGGGTGTATAGACTTCAAGAGGGGATTCACCAGGAAATGGATTCAATTAGAGGCAAGTTCTTTTGGCAGGGGGCGGGCGACAAATTTAAATATCATATGCTGAAATGGAGGAGCTTATGTGGCCCTAAAGATTTTGGGGGTTTGGGTTTGATGGATACCAGGTCAATGAATGATGCTTTGATAGGGAAATGGGGTTGGAGGGTCTTACAAGGAAACAGCGATGATGTTTGCGCTGAATTGCTTAGAAAGAAATACCTAGGAAGAAATGCTTTTATGCAAGTTTCTAGTAGAGGGGGCTCACAGTTTTGGAAAGGGGGGGGTTCTGTCTAAAGAAGTGTTAAAGTGGGGCTGTCTGGTCATAGCCAATAATGGCAAGAAAGCCAGATTTTGGGAGGAAATATGGATTGGGAATATACCCCTGAAATTAGAGTTCCCATCCCTGTATCAGCTTTGCTCTAACAAAGATTGTCTGATAAAGGATATTTGGGTAGGGGGTGGCTGGAAGGTAGATTTCAAGAGACCCCTGGGCTTGGGGGACTTGAAAGAGTGGGAAAGAATGATGGATATGCTAGACGATCATAGGCTGAACGATAGGGAGGACACATTCAAATGGATCCTAGATAAGTCAGGAAGGTACTCGACAAGATCCATGTATCGAAGACTGAACTTTAGAGGGGTGACTAATAGGAGAATGCAAAAATTATGGAAGAATAAACTGCCTCAAAAGCTAAAAGTTTTTTCTGTGGCTAGCTTCTCAGGATAGGCTACAGACTGGCTTAAACCTGAAAAGAAAGAAATGGAAAGGAAATGACAAATGCTGTTTATGTGGGGTTGTTGAGGATATGGACCACATTTTCTTTCGGTGTCACATTGCTAGAATAATTTGGTTTTGTTTTAAAGAAGCTCTGGGCCGGGTGAGGCCGCAGTCGAGCTTTCAAGATTTCTTGATATCTGGCTGCCTTTAGGCTCGAAAGATTACCATGTCAAACTTTTTGCTTTCACTATTATCTTATGGGGGATCTGGAATGTGAGAAACAAAATGATGATAGAAGGGAAGTTCCCTGGCTCTTCGAATGAGGTTTTTCACAAGATTTTTCACATGTTACAGAGATGGCGCGTGCTGCTGAAAGATCAGGATGGAAGATTCATGGATGACAAGGTGGCAAGAGTGAAAAAGTGGCTGGTGCAATTCTGGAAGAAGACGGAGGACATGGAGATAGGAGGAGTCATCTGAAAAGTTGATTTTGGCAGGGCGACAAGTTTTCTTTGTAATCTCTCTCTATTAGAGGATGTTTCTGGGCCTGCGCGCCTATCCATTCTTTAGTGTTCAAGTTGATTCCGGGCTCTTAGAAGCTGGAAACCCCAGTTTTTTCTTTTTTGTGCTTTAAATACTTTGCTAAACTTTGTCTTGATCTTTCTATAAAAGCCGGGTTTACCTCTGTCAAAAAAAAAAAAACAATAGCAGAATACCTCACCTGTGAAGATTAATTTTTATACCAAACAGTTGTTCAACAACACTGAGCAGCAGTTTCGTATTCTTAGCTTGCTCCAAATCATGGTCCATGAAAAGCACAGCTGATTACATATGCAAAGGAGTAAATAGATGTTTAAGTTCTTTCAACGACTTTTGGCCCTCCAATGGGGGCGAATATACAGAAATGAAATAGAAACCAACCACGCATTAGAACTACAGTGAGGTACAAAGTTCAAGGACTCGGTGACTTGGAAAACTTGCACCGCTCATGGTCGAACCTTCACCGTGACAGCCTAAGACTAACAATTACACCCTGTGTTTTGCACCACATTGAAATCCACTAAAAATTTGATTTTTTTTTTTGCAAATTTTGCAACAAATTAAAACTTGGTTAGTTCATTTTCCACGAATCCGTTTTAGATAATGTTTCTCGAACCTTGCATTAAAATAATTCACCATATGCATTTGAATGTTCGTTTGTTGTTGAGTGTTTTCTAGAAGTTATCTGTGGCACTAAAAAGTTCCTCCTTGAAAATCCCTCCATTGATTTTAAAGCAAAACCCTCTCCGTGATCCTCTGATGAGTATTAGAAACTCAATAATCTCTTTCTCCTGTTAAACTTAGCCAGTCGTCGTCCTGCTCAGACCGCTCGGCCCTGCAGGCCGGCCAAGACCATCGCATGTTGGTACGTACTGTGTGTGCTCGTGTGTCACGGACCTGCAGGTCCCACTGGTCAGGACCGTCCTGTTCCTCGTGTCGTTTCCCTCTCAGCGAACCGCACTCAAAGGCAAAGGACGCACTGTCAGGCAGTGTCCAGCTCACACCGTGCGCCAGTACCTGCTCTATTGCTCCGCGTGGACAAGACAGACCGCGTACTGTATGCGCCGCACGCTGTCGTCGTCTTCCTTTCGGCGCGCCGTACATACTGTACGCCCCTGCCAGCTCGATGTGGCCACTGCCTCGCTGCCGCGCCTGACATGGGTACCAAGGCGAGGACCGCAAGGAAGCAGGGACGCCATGCTCGCCGCGCTAATCTCTGCACGACGGATCGGAGCCGAGTGCGGCCGGAGTCATGTCAAGCACCGCCAGAGCCCCTCCGCGACGAGGAAGCCGTCGTTGCCTAGGCCGGCCGTCGCCACCCGCTGCCGGACCGCCGCGCCTCGTGAACGACGACGAGCACCGCCGCCGACGCTACTCACGCCGCAGCAGCGCCTGCCGCTGCTCTGTCCCACCATCCGCCCTGTTGCCTGCTTCCTTGTCCCTCCCTCTACTCTCTCGCTCTCGGTTGGACACAGCCACCCGAAGGCAAGCACCGCCAGCAAAGAGACCTGAAGCCACCGCCGTCCAAGTCACCCTCGCCCGGCCCGCTGGTCTACCGGCCGCGCCGCCGGAGTCGGACCACACCCCTTGTTCCCTTGCTGCTACTGCTACGTGCGGACGCAGGAAGGAACGGAGACGGAAGAAACCGTCCGCGCCGCTGAGAGCGAGCCGAACAAACGTCGTCCAGCCGCCTCAGGCTGGCGCGTGACACATCATCCCAATGGGACCCAGCTGCAGGAAGCATACGTCAGCTGATAAAATAAAACGGCTGATTAGTTTGACCAGCTGATAAAGTAAAACGGCTGATTAGTTGTAGGAGAAAAATACTGTTCGAATAACTGATAACCTCAGCTGATAAGACAAACGAACAAGACTGAGAACCACAGACAGACAGCGAAGCCCCACAGTCTTGGCCCAGCCTCTCTGCTGCAACTAAAATGCTAGGCGCACACGGGAAACAGACACAGGATATTAAAGTAAGACCTTTCCCATTCTAGAAAAATCATATAGATATACTAGAGGCAGCCTGAAACCTACCCAAACTTTCCCACCCCGTTTCCATGGTCCAAAACCCCGAGAAATAATCTCAAGTTTTCTTTTCATTCGCCTTTTTCTGATAAACTCAGGAAATTCAAATCTCCACCATCCCAACTCTGAACCCCCATGATCTTTCCACAAAAAATTCCCTAAAATCTAGCCCTACACCCCACTTATCCTTTTTCATAATTTTGGTGTCTATTTAAATTCTTGTATGTTTGTTTCCTGTTTCTTTTATTTAATGCTAATCCGTAGTTGCACCCATCCACCAACCCCTCCTTAGCACCCGTATATTCGTGCATGCGTGTACACTGTATCACGAACACGAATACTCGAATACACACATAGCGTAGTAGGCAGCACTCATGCATAGGCATACGTGGTAGGTATATATATTTATATATTTATAAATACATGCATATATATACATACTAAGCGTCGTGTCTATCTATATCTATATACTCTTAGAAAGATAAACCCCACTAGATAAATTATCTCTTCATACAAAGGTGTCCACATCATTTTCCACTAAGTGACTTACTAAATGTTTTATCTCTTCATGCAAGGTGTACACATTGTTCCCCACTAAATCCATGTCATCCCTTATTAATTACAAAAAATATCCATATCATCTCTATCATGTGAAATATTTTAAATCTTTAATCTATTAACATACAAGTTATCTACTTATTTTATTTGTTTCATCACATATTCCTTTATAATATAATTAAATATTCAATTATGTTTTTCTTCTATTAGCTTACCGATTCTTTTACTAGATCTGATACAATCAAATATATATGTATACACAGTATATTGAATATCACTATAGTAATGCTATGTATATAGCAGATTTATTTTTAAGAAAATCCCGCGACAACGCGCGGCGTATACTTTTAGTGTATTACTAACCCTAACTACCACCCACCTTCCCGCCTTAACTCTAGGCATACACATATGCATGTGCGTATGTGCCGCTAACCTTATCTATCATCCCCTTACACTATTCCAACCCTACCCCTCTCCTTAGCCTACACCCTTCCTATACGTGCATATAAATATGCATGTACCAGACTAATCAAGCCTCTCCCATGTATACACTAACATGTGTACATGAACCAAGCTAATTAACCCCATCCAAACCCGGTAGCTGTGGGAGTCAGTGGCGCTAGTTATGAGATGACTTGGTCAGGCTTTCTCCTTCAGATTCACAAAATAGTAAAACTTAACAATGTGGTCGGGTTTTCCATTAGATAACCATACGTCCTTAACCTAACCCATAGGATCCACATCTTCTTGGATGGAGTCTCTCTATCCAACCCTTACTTCAAATTGACATAATAACGATAGTCTTAGAAATAAACCCACCATCAGTCAGAACCCACCTAAATAGGACCATCCCTTCTAAATTTCTTTCATTATGCATGTGTTGTTTTCCTTTGTTTGGAGTTCTTTGCTTGTGGACACTAGACCACGTAGGGTAGAAGATGTAGGATAGAAGACGTGGAGAATATGATGGAACCCAAAAGCACAGCTACAAGGACAAGAAGATCAAGAATTAGGATCACAGGATAAGGATATAATCGTCAGCGAACGGAGACAAGTCCTAACATCCACCTACCATCTCCCCTCCATATATTTTGCCACATATAATCCCTCCCCTTTCCACCATCACCATGTCTTGCCACCTCCACCGCAAAACCTACCACTTTCCGTTTCCACCTATTATCCACTAAACTTAATTTACATTATATATTCATACCACCCACTTTTGTGTTTGTGAGAATTAACGATATGAGCTTTTGTGATATGTTATGAGCTCTCTTTGTGATATGTTATGAGCATTAGTGATATGATATAAGCTCTCTATGATATAATATTAGCACTTGTGATATGTTATGAGATTTTGTGGATTATTATGAGATTTTGGTGGTATGGATGAGCTTAAAAACATGAACGGTGTTGCTAATTAAATATAACTTGTTGAATTAAAATTTACTTCCGACGGGAGCGAGCGGGGATAATTCATGTGGTGTGGATTACCTTGGCAAGATCGCCTATAGTGAGGGTTACTGTTGGGAGATACTCACTTCGGTCATATAAGGACCGGTTCATTTGCCATCACGCCTAGCCAGAATTTCATATAGCCACATATCTATATGGGTCCCACACCCGTTAGGTAGAAGTATAATTTCTATTAGGAAGCAGAAGTGGCAATGGACTATCAGGAGATGACACAAATGCTGTGTGATCTTCTGTGGTCTAGTCATCATTATTGCTAGGTGGTCTTCCATGTAAATTTATCATTGTGTCATGTGCGAGCACCTTTATATATATGTATATCTATTGGATGTTGTGTGATCATCCAAGTCATCATGAGTTTCCGACCCTTGAGAAGCCATGGTAGAATTATATGAAAACCTAAGGTCGCGTCATCCGGGTACAAGATCTTGTTAGGCCTGTTTTTGCCACCGTACATGGTTTGAAATTGTGCCTATCATGTGGAAAAACATGTACAACCTCTACAGAATATATTAATTATATTCAAATAACCACGTCCTTGGAATAGGCAATCGCTAGGACGAGATCTCAAATGATTAGTTACTCTTATAAAGAAACTGTGATAATCTGGTAAGTTAAAATCTATTAATATGGCAAGTTACTCACTATAAACCCTGGGAACTGTGAGAAGGGTTAGAGAAGGTTTAATACCCTCTGAGGGCCCAAACTCTCATTTCATATAAATCTACTCCTAACATATACACCTCCGCTACTATAAACCACCTCCACAATATAGCGTCCGCCATCCACCTCGCCCTACTCTAAAGTTATAGCTTGCTGAGTACTTTATGTACTAAATCCCCTCCACTCTATGTTTTTAGGAGAGAAGCTACCAGAGCACATACGAGGATGGAGCTACCAAAGCTACGCAAGGATGCAACCATAGGAGTATACCCGAAGACAGAGCCATACGACTACACAAAGGAACAACGCTAGGACTACCAGGATTAAGATATAGGAATCAGATTAAGGATAATGTTTGCATTTGCACTCCAAGTTGCCTGTAGGAATGGAGCCACGACATCTTAGAGCAGCTGTGATAGAACTCTGATATCTAATATGAGGCCAAAGGCTCACTCTATGTGAACATGAACTATGTAACATGTTTTTCCCGCTATCAATATAAAAGTATGGTTTTTGATATCAATCTTGTTCAACTGTGCGTATCAGCTACTGATCCAGGAACTAATATACAATGCACAGATGACCCTAAAGTATGGGCCCGATACTAATTAAGGTGAGATGTGCATGCCTTATGAGTCATGACACAAACAAAGCCATGAAAGCAAGCATAGATGATTCCATTGTGGTTGGCCAGAGAATAACTTATCCTATGGACACTTTGAGTTACCGTAATAACTATACTAATTTACGAGATTATTAAAATTCCTAAATTATATTTATGTTCAGCACAACTAGAATTTTCAACTTCTCCTAGTGATGTGGGCTTCTGCTAGTATTTTAGCATTGAAAATTTAAATGCCTCCTAATAAGGATTTATATGTGCTATAACTAGTGGTAGTGTTTTATTATTACTTAAAAATATTAAGAGAATTCGACCATTTTGGTAGTGCAGTTACCTCCATCGGAAAAGGAATAATAGGCTGTGGATTTTTTGATCCTTCAGGAAGCACTACCTGCAACATTAAAAAGGTTAGAGGGGATTCTGCTAGATGAATACCCATCAAAACATCTCCCAGCAAGCAGCAATCTGGTCTATTTTCTCAAGAATTTCATCTGATGTTTAACTATTTCGCATGTAAAAGAGCTCAACTGTCCAAGGAACATGGCAGTCAACACAGAGAAAATAATAATATTAATGAAATATTGAACAAATTGTGTGAAACACATATCAAATTGGATGATACTTGTCAACATGATCCTTCAAATAATTAAATAGGATGATGACACACTTACCATAATAGTAAAATCGTTAACCACAGTATCGAGCAGAGGTACTCCAAAAGTAAGGTTGATGTAGCGCCGGCCATCTTCCGACTGAAAGAGAAAATCTTCCAATGGCCAACCATAGTCAATGGTGAACGTGCAATGCCAACCATATCTTGGCCCTCGGTTCAGATTACGATAAAGCCAATCCTTATTTGATGACAGCAATGTATGGGAAGTTGGCCAAGTCCTGGGACACTCAGGCCTAGCAAGAAAGTTCTGAATGAGCGAGTGATTCAATTCGTGCAGCTTCGAATGCACGGAAGGATCCTGACATCCACTGATAGAAACTTGACCTATATGACATTTCAACATGACATGTGCTACATACCCAAGTGCAATTTTTAGACCCTGATAATTAAGCTGAAGAGAGGATGGAATAATTAAGCTTGTTGCAGCTAACCTTGAAAAGATTCGTTTGTACCAAGCATCATCATGTTTTATTTTATACTGATCGGTGACTTTTATGTGTCCCCAGCGAGGAACATCCACCTTGCGTTCAAGCTTCTCAAAAACAACAAATGGACGGTTCTCGTAGTGCAAAGTGATGGGCAGATATGTGACGGGCATCTGGTTGTAATATGTGCCGTATGTCATTTCAGCACCAGCAATGCTTGTAGGATGCACCACTGTGTAGGTGTCAAGCCTATTGCTTGGCATGTTGATGTAGGTGACCTGCTCCTGGACATGGTAGGGTGAGAGAAGCACCGCACTGTCATGGTAGTAAACCAGCTGGGACGCTGACGACGGAATAACAGCCTTTGCCGGATGCGGGTTCAGAACATGTGTCAGCACGTATACCACTACCAGAGTGGTTGCCTCGCCAGGTTTCAGATGAGTGCTAAGCAGAACAGAGTAGAGGTGACCGCCATTCTTAGTCTTGGGGAGATCGGAAGCTTGGACACTGAGGGGTTCGTATGACTTCTTGCTATGCCTTCCCTCCACTCTGGTAGCCTTGACAATGGAGAGATGTTCAACCTCCCAGGGCGTGAATGCGAGAAGAACTCGAGATGCATGAGAGACGGCGGTGGCAGCATTCTCGACCTCCAGCGTTAGGGTCACTCTGGCAATGGGACCAGTGAGGTGGATCTGCAAGTAATAAGATTAAAGCAGTCAAATCTTATTGTGCCTTGAGAGGGAGAGGTGTATGAAAACCAAGATTTTGAATCTCGGGCTATAGGTGTTTGAGAAAAAAAAATAGCTATATTTTTCGATGCATAATTTAGCTGTTAACTGCCACTATAGCCCACTATAGCTGCTACTTGTTGTTTTAAGGGATAGATTAGCCTATGGAGGAAGTCAGTGATTGGCATTAATCTCTACCTCTAGCTTTAAATCTTCACTATTTAGCTTCCCCCTTTGTCTCCGTCCTAGATCCACCGATGTTGTCGTGGTCGAGGAGTATCTCGATCGCAACGGCCACCTGTTTCAGCTTCTGTGGCACCACCTGGAGGAGTTTCTTCATGATCTCAGCGTCCTTTAAAGGTTGTTTGCAAGATTGGTGAGCCGGATTGTGAACTCATCAACTGACTCACCGTCGTCGATCGCATTCTAGGCGTCCGTCGATGTATCTTTCTAGGCCAGTGTGCTCCATATCTCCAGTGACACGGCTCACAAGAGCATGACGAGTGCGAGGCGATCAAGTTGATCGTCACCTGCTCGATGACGACTTCATGGTGCCTAGAAACACACACGAGATTTTGGTGCTACTAACTGACATCTTTTTTTGTTCTTAGTTGCTGAAGAGATTTTGGTGCTACTAACTGACATCTTTTTTTGTTCTTAATTGCTGAATAAAAAGGAAATATAAGGCTATGACGCTGAAGTTCGTGCGCACGCACGTACTCACAACATGCCATCCCACACCGCTAGGACATGCCTCAAAGATCGCACGACATGAACGACGGCGTATGTTGTATACTACTCTGATCGAGATTGAAATGGGATAAGCAAAGCTATATACTGCCTCTGTACTAAATTATAAAATGTTTTGGCATTTTAAAATATATTGTATATAACCCTGTTTGGTAGGATCTATAATTTCTGATAAGTTTGAAACGACTAATTTTTTGTGAACGAAAAATACTTTTTCAGTGGCTGATAAGCTGAAGCAAATGGGGACAATTTTTACTATACATCTAAACAGAGTGTATGTCTAAGTGCATAAAGAAAACAATGTATTTAGAAAAATCAATACGTTTTATAATTTGGAATGAAGAAAGTACTTCTATCAGCTAAAGTGTACAGTGAACAGAGTCCATCAAAAGACTTACAGGCTAACACTTCTTCCCCGATCCAAGTGAACCGGATCACTAAAGAGTACGTACTGGGATTTGGATTGGTGTAAGTGCAACCACAAATAAACTGAAATCGGAAGCTAAGCTAGCTAGTAATCATTCTTCTCATCCAGAACAGAAGACTTCACGTTTTTGAGTAATCTAATGAATATATAAGGGGCCGCACAAAGCAACCAGCCGGCTGGATCTGAGGAAGGGAAGATCAAGAAAACAATTCACAGACAAGAGCGAGAGTGCAGGCGAATGGTTGTGTGGTGAAGTTTTCATCGGGTGGTGTGGCAGAGTACGCACAAGAAGAGAAACATACCACTTTCTGGGCGAAGACGACCCGGATGCCATCGTCCTCCGGATCCAGTGGCAAGGAAGACGAGGAGACGGCGGAGAGGACCAAGAGGAAGACGACGATGGGGATGGGGTGTGCCATCACGCCAGCAGTTGTCTATTGTCCCCTGCCCAGCTCGCCGGCCAGGACAGTTGGTGAAGAGAGACCGCTGGAGTAGTGCGTTCGTGACTCACTGACGGGCCCAGTTTTGGCAGAGGAAAGTGACCTTTAGAGGAAAGTGACCTTTAGTGATTCGTTTACGATAAGTAAATTCTGTAGCATAAGTGAATCAGATATTTAGGCCTCGACCATCCTTTGGTTAAAAAGGACATATGATGGCAGTGGCACAGCTTCGATCGGCTTGTCGCTGTATAAAAAACACAGTTATGTACTGTATCGATATTGTAGTCTGAAACTCTTTTTTCTTTCTTTTGGACAAAATGAACTAGCAACAGGTGAAACCCATAAACTACCGTTGCCTAGCTTCTTGCCATTTTTGCTACAGTACAGGAACTGAAACTTGTCAAATCTGCACCAAACGGAGCGAAATCATTCTTCCTTGAAAACTGCCATTTCGCAGAGCTCCTCTTCAAATCACTTTAGAAGCTGTGATGGCGGATGAGATGAATTTGGAGACATGGCATGTTTGGTTCTTTTGGTGGTGTGGCCTTGCCTGACCGCATAGGTGGAGCTGCCCATTAGGCAGGGTGGGGCAGCTGCCCCACCTACCGCCGGGGTAAAGCCCCTAGTACCCCTCTCTCTTCATCTGTTCTGGCCGAGCGAAGAAGTGGCGGAGACCAGCGGCGAATGCTTACGGGAGACAAGATCACAGAAGCTACGAAGAAAAAATGATTGAGGTGAAGCGTTATAGTAGCATTTGCGTTCGCCCTATCACCCTTCCGCCACCGCGCCTAAGCGAGCCTCTGCCTGCGCCGGTGCGCGCCCTGCTGCGCTCCTGCTGGCGCGCTGCTCGCGGCCGACCTGCAGCCGCCTCGTGCCGCACCGCTCGTTGCTGCTGCCCGCACACAGCGGCGTCGCGCCGCTCGCCGCAGGGGGACGGTTGCGCTGTGCTACTCGCTGTGCGCCGGGCAGCCAGGTAGGCTTCTTGATGGAGGATTTGGTGGTGGCCTGGTGGGGAATGGTCGCGGGCTCGCGGCCCAACCGCAGCAATGCAGCATCCACTGGCTACGGGCGTGGGCGTGGCCGGAGTCAAGTTCCTGCCACCGGTAGCCAGCAGCTTGATTTGTTAATGCAGTACGTACACACTAAGCCAGTAACTGTCTACAGAGTAATTGATTTGTTCTTCACATTTACTGGGTTGTTTGGATTTCGGTATTTTGGACACTTGTTCGTGTTCAGTCGTTAGTCTTTGTTGTATTAATGAACTGCTATCTACTTTTCGAAAAAAAGCTTACTATCTTCTAACGAAAAGGTACCATTTTTCTTTAAATTTGCCACATATTAGCTATTCATATGCATCACCGTGATGTTATTAAAAAGTTGTGTCCTTGATTTGGCCCACCTAAATTTTAGTCCTAACTCCGCCACTGCCTGACCGGCGCGAGCAACGAGAAGCTCGCCCATCCAGGTGAGCTAATTTGGCTCTCTTGGTTGAGCAAACAAAATCTTGCCAACACGAACTTCGAAACACTTAGGTTAAAAAACAAAACACATAGCCTAGCTATAAAGTAACCAGCAAAAGAACCAAACATTAGCTATCGTGCTGATGACTAACACCAGAAAGACATAAATTTGGTTAAAGTATTTAATGATATCACTTGGAGGACGAAACTAATGATATCTTGGACAGATACATATAAACATGGGCAATATTCGCTCAGTTAAACTTATCTTATCGGTACCGGCTTATCGGTCGTTCAAACAAGTATTTTTTTCTCTCACAAACAAATCGGTTGAAATCATCTATTTTGGCTTATCGGCCGACTTATAAATCCAACTAAACAGATTGTCTTTTTGGGTCGCTATATATGATTTATGACATTTGTTTCAAATTATAAGTTATTTTAGCTTTCTTGGAGTTAAATTATCTTAAGGTTGACCAAAATTATAGAAAAAATTACAAAAATTTATGATATCAAATAGGTATACTATGAAAATATGATTAATAAACAGTCTAATGAAGCTTATTTGATATCCTAAATGTTATTATTTTATTATATAAATTTGGTTAAACTTGAGATGCTTTAACTCTCAGAAAAGTTAGAATGATTTATCTTTTGGGATGGAGAGAATACTTTATACAAATTATTTATATTTTTTATAATTTATAAAAAATTAGGCTTGACTCGTTTGCTTTGTTCTATTGTGTGGGGTTTATATCCCGTGTGTTGCTTAATGTTTAACGCAATACTCATTCATTTGTAAACGCGGAAAGCATGGAGTATTTATATTTCTAAAAAAAAAATATCTTCATATGTTGGGCTGCATGAGGGCTATGCACCTACCGCTAGGCAATACAGCCTTGCGTTGTCCAACGACGACCTCTTCTTGGACGTGGTGACCGGGAAGGTGACCGTGCAATTCAGATGGGCTGGATCAAGTAGGTCCGTTACGGCCCATTTCCATCGTGCATGGACCGGGCTGTGTGGTTTGAACCTTAAAGCAGCGCGTGCCACTATACGTCCAAGCGAGGACCTCAACCAAGTCTCCCGGCTCCTCGGGATTAATCTTTGTTAGCAACTAGCAAATGAAAGACAAAAAAAAAAGCAACTAGCAAATGAAAAAAATGTTCCTAAACTATTACTTGACCTTAATGATAATATAAAAAGCAAGTCTTTATCAAAAAAAATTAGCAGGCATCTCATTTCGAATTTTCTATCAATGCACATGTGAATAAACGACTTTGTTTGCGTCCATCGTGACTTGCAGTTATTATAGACTTATAGTTAACCTCTTTTCAAATTTACGTGAGGAATATAGTGTTCTTAAAATTAAAACTAATAGCATCATGATTGTTCTTGCTAAGAACTGCTCTCTCCCTGATTAAAAATGGTAGGAATACAGGCGATCAGCGTGCGTGCGATGGAACTATTTAGGAGGCACGGTATACGGTGTTACCATGTTAGTTAAGGATTCACGACGATAGGCATTATTGGGAACATGCACACATAACAATCAATGTAGTGAACTCCAGCCTAGTCATATCACATAGGTGGACAACAAAAATGTATTTTGTTGTTGCAAAGCAGCACCCTCGATTGGGCTTCAATTTCTCTCTTATCCTAGCATTACCAAAGACATTGTCGCAGAGGTAGGCCTCCCGGAGGCCCTATCTTCCTGGACATGAATGACAATCAGAGGATCGGAAAGGTAATCAGTCTTTAGCAAGATTTTCTCTCCTTGTCGATGTTACAACGCTCCCTTTTATAGGGAGACCAAAGAGCACTTTACAGTAGCAAAATTATCCTTTACAAGCTACTAGTATATTCTTGGATCCTATGACTTTGCTCTCATAGGGTTACAATCAGGTTTATACAAGCAATGAACCGCCCTCATAGGGTTACAATCGGGTTTATACAAGCAATGAACTGCCTTTCTAATTAGGCCCTCATGGGCCAGCCCACACATCCTGTCCGAAGCCTTGGTCCTTTTGAAGCCTTCGCTCCAAGATTCTCCTAAGAGCGGAGGATGTTGACCCACGTAGTCCTCACTCATCTTTCGGGGGCTTTCGAGATCCTCAGTGTTTGAAGCTTTGACAGGACCTTCCTGATTTTTGGCTCCAAAGCTACAAACACATAGGGGGCATGCATCTCCAACATATATACTATTGTGTAATTTGAAAGAGGAATTAGCTTCCCACAACTAGGAAGCAACCTTTTTTTTTTATTCTTTCCTGGAGACATTTAATTTGTGAATTAGACTTGATAATGTTTTTGGGTCCTAGAGTATTTACATCGGACACATTTACCGCATCGTCATCAGACTTGTCCTCTTGACTCATGTTTGTGATGAGGTATAGATCACAGACATGTTTTGTCCATAGGCTATTGGTGACAACTCATCAAATCATACTAGAGCGATTCAACAAGACACTTCTCTAATCATATATTACAGACGTTCATCAAGAAGACACGTCTCTAAATACCTTATAGACACATCTCAATTCCGTTTCACTGACAGTAATGTGTGATATCTCCTTTTGTGCAATTTCGCCCATTCCTCTGTATCGATCACCTGATCGCCGCTGATGTAGGGCTCGCTGGGCTCAAACTGAAAGCTTTCGACGACGTTGCAACTTGAACAGCTCTCGCACGCACGCAGCACCAGCACCTCATCATCACCATGATATAAATAATATCCAAGCCTTGTAGTAAGAGCTAACAACAAAGCTTCGTAACCAAGTCTTCGTGATATCAGCAACGCTTCGTCTCCAAAAGCAAGTCTCCGTAAAGAAAGAGCAGGTATTGCTGTCTTCTTTCCAGAGGCCACTTGATTAACGTCATTGAATAATCAAGTTAACTTGTAGTCATCTTGAGCCCTGGCCACATGAAAAACATATACATATGAACAAGTTTTTCCATGTCATTCTGGAATCTTCCCTCGCTGAATATTATAGCTAGATAAGCATGTACCGTACGCACCTCATGACGTACGATGTTGAGCTGATGGAGTAGGTCATTTAATTTGGCAGATGCAATAATCATGCATGGAATTTTCTCCCTCCCATCCAATCAAACCAAGGGCTCTCCCACAGGCTGATTAGCTTTCAACTCACCAAATGGCGGCAATAACATAACGGCGATTTTAATATTTCGTTAATACTTATGCACTTATATATACACCATGTCTAGATACGTAGTAAGGCAATGTATTTAATTAGAAAAACTAAAACATCTTATAATTTAGAACTGATGGAGTATTTGTGACTAAAAGGCAGTTGTTGGCACTAAACAATCAACATATACACGCATGACGATACTTCTAATAATCATTTCCATGGCCAAGGTCTGGCCCTATAGTTTTGAGGACTATTGACGAGCATGACACCATGGGCCTTTAGACTCTTTTTATTGCGTCTGTGATATGATGACACCATGCATGGGCGAATATGCTAATAAGCAATGCAACAATGAAGCATGGTACCATACAATTATCGATCAACAATGACTGATTACGAAGGCACTACAATCAAGCAGTTGTCAATCTATTTCTATCTAGAGGCTTGTGACGTGTAACCACACCTCGCTCCACTAGAAATGTCACCACATGCAGGTGACGTAAGTGCGTATCGGTCACTATAGACTCATTAGTGTCGTCATTCCTAAAAAAACTCATTTAGTGCCGATTTCTAGGTTTTGCACTTACATGCTGTTTGGTTGGCTCATTTTTTGGTGTGACCCGATCACACCACTAGCTATTTGCGCTGTTTATTGTTTTGTTTCACGGATCATGGATAGCGAAGGAATGGATACAGTCCTTCAGCACACTGGTTACGTACGCCTGTTGGTGGGTGGAAAGCGTTCACACTCGATCATGCCCTGCGGCACACAACGGCTGAACCAAACAAAAAATATACTAACTCCATTCTAAATTATAGTTTGTTTCATTTTTTTACCTCAAATTTGATCATTTATCTTATTCAAAAAATTATACAAAATATCATATTTTTGTTGTGGCTTGCTATATTAATAAAAATTCTTCAAGAATCACTTAAATTTAATTATGCTTACATAAATTTTTAAATAAGACGAGTGGTCAAACATAGAATAAAAAAGTCAAACGAACTATAATTTGGAACCGAGGGGGTAATTAATATAATGGTTTCTTTTTTTACATTGCCGCTGCAGAACTGTTCCATTTACGTTCATGTTCTTTTTTTAGAACCAAAAAGCACCTTAGATCTACTAATTAGCTAGCAAAAATAAACGTGCATGTGCATGCGATCGAGCTGGGGTACCCAAATAAACCGCAATATGTTATCGCGTCGATCGTCTTCTCGTCCTCTGTCGTGACGCTCGTTGTCGTAGGCCATGCTTTGCCTTGTCAGCTAGCTAGCTACGATCCAAACGCGAGTCAAGTCAATTGGTCTCCCAGCGGCAAGTCAAGCAAACGAGCCCGGCCAAAGAACACGACGACTGCTAGCTAGCTCCTAGCTTCCAAATACTGCAGCTGCCACTGCTGCCACATGGAGGTCGTCGTCGTCCTCTCCCAGCCCGGCCACCGGCGGCGCATGGCCGGCCGGTCCGGTGCGGGGTGCAGCCGTGCAGGCATGCATGGAGATAGTCGATCGTACGTCGAGGATGATCGACGATCCGCAGGGACCTACGCCTGACGCCTGACTGCCTTTGTGGCTTTGTGGCGGCCGGGCGGCAAACAGACACGTACACTAATTTTATTTTTATCTCTGCCCGTTCGCTGGCCGGCGCTAGCGCTAGCAATGGGCAGCCGGCCGCGCGTTCGCAGGATTCTGACCGTGCTCTTGCGGTGCGCCAGCCGGCGAACACTGTTTTCACAACTGCGAAAAAAAGAGTAACACAGATTTGAAACGAGTCTCTAATCTTATATTATACTGTATATACACTGTTTCTAGCTAGATGAGTCTCTAATTAGGTGTTGTCCATAACCCATAAACAAACTTGTTAATACTGACAAGTTGTAAGGGACTTTTTCTAACTAGATCAGTCTCTAATAACAAGGACGTGGGTATAAGAACTCGTGTCTAATCAAGATTCTTGGACCCAAATAAACACGCTTCAGCATATAGAAGACTCACGTCCGATCACGTCATCCCTATCCTAACCCGTCCTCCACTCCAGTCATTTTCTTTCTTATTTCTCTGTTCAACTTCTGCAACCCATCTTCTTTTGTTGTCGATACCTCCCCTCCTCTCCACTCCGCCATTGTCCGTTGTGGACCCAACCCTCTTTGTGTACTTTGGCACGAGGAGGCGGTGGTGCGAGCTCCCTTCTATCCCTCTTCATCAACTGTCCTCCTCCACATCTGTCGCCTGACAACGTCTCTACCTCTTATGTCAATGACAAATCTCCATTGCAGGGTCATCAAAGACTCATTTTTGGCTTTACTGGTCTCTTATGAAGAGTCATCGAAGACTCGTTTTGGCTATACATGTCTCTAACAACAATGTCATTAGCGACGAGTAAGGAGTGTCTGCGAGAAGCGTTTTCTCACGTCTCTAATGACTGTCTCTAATATGCGCTTCTAACATAGTGGAGGGCACTAAGTTTGTGCATGCGGTGGCGCTAACCGCTAAGTATTACCATCGCAGACATCCTCCTCCTTGCTCCGCATGCCATCCATAGCATGTGATCTATAATCTAAATATGTGTTAACACTGGTTCTCAAGGCAACTAGCCCTGCATGAACAATTTGAATTTAATTTGTGTTTTGATGTGGAAACAAAATAATATAGTTCATCATGTAATAACCATGCTCTTTATGATTATCTATTCTTTCTTGCCTTTGATACACTTAAGACACAACTGATATATACAAATCAAATACATCGTACATATGTTGTACAAGTGCAGAGATGGATAAGTGTTACAGTGAAGAACCGGGAAAGAGGATCAGAGGGGATGAATGGAAAACTTTTACCACTGCATCCAGGACAGACTGAGCACCCGAGGGGATGAATGGAAGTAGATCCAGGAAAAAATTTGTTTGATCAGAGGGGATGATGTGACACAGGCAAACTTTTACCACTGCATCCAAACACCCCCTTAGTCGTGTTCTTTCCCTTGTATCGTTTGCCGGTGAGCCGCACCAGTCGGGAGGAGCTCACTGGAGCCGTTAAGGTGGATGCCCTGCAAGGAACCGGTTATAGTCGAGTACGCATGGGCAAATCAAACCCGCTCTACAAAAACTTCATGCACTGATCTATAACTCTTATAAAGCAAAACTCCACTACAATATTTTCTGCAATTCAATGAAGCCACATCATCTCAAGTTCCCACCAAACCACTAAGCTCAGTTATAAATTACACTTCCACCAAATATTATGAAGGAATGAAGACCACCAAGAAACCAAGAGGTCATGCAATAGTATTTATCCATGACAGCCAATTTGCGATTCCATGTATAATAAATTGAAATTTAACCACATCGATCGGTTGCTTCCTCTCCCCAGTGCTATATATATTTTGCCTTGGCTGAATCGTCGAAGCCACTGCAGCTCGACTGCAGAAAACAGTAGCGGATCTAGGGTGGGAATCAGGGGGGCTAAGCAATAGAGATTGTGATTGACAATGAAGATTTAAGAGTGATTTAAAGCTAGTACAACAGTAATCCTATGGAGATTAACCCACCTAGATCCGCCATTGGCAGAAAGTATGATGTATAGCTCCTTGCCTCTGGTTCTCATTCCTATTTGTCTGTAGAGGCAGAACGCCAATTACTTGGCACCATGCAGCAGATGCCATGCACCCTATATTATTATTATTATTATTATTATTATTATTATTATTATTATTATTATTATTATTATTATTACTACTACTACTACTACTACTACTACTACTACTACTACTACTACTACTACTACTACTACTACTACTACGCACAGATATATACTGTGTCATAAGTAGTTTACAGATATATACTGATTAGCACTTCACCAAGGTTAATCCGGTTTTAATGTCGAACCCAAAGGAACAGTAGTGATAATGACTAAGTCTATAGTTCTTAATCTAATGGCACAATCAATCCAGAGAATATTAAGAATGAGGAAATATCTAATGACTATCTAGTTCTGATAACCGGTAAGCTTTGAATAATACCGTTCTAACTGGGCAGTAACTTGAATAAGAGCAGAAATCAGAGTTCTCTCCTACCAAGTACCTATACGTCTATCGATCCTATCAATGGAAAGTGGACTACAGAGGAATCAACGAAGCTATAAAGTCACCTTCGCGAGGTACCACTATCCGGCAAATCAGAGGACATTCACAAGTAATCATAGCCTAGACACCACGTCTACACTACGAGTTACTACTTCAAACTAGGAGCTACCAAGATCAAAGCACTCAACATGAGTTGTAAACCTAAGAACAAATAAGAACAACCGCTTGCTTGAATCAGAATGTTGAATACAAAAGTATCTCAGAACACAGCTCCGGGCAAGGGAGCCGAATCCAGACGAATACAGCTACGAAGAAGCTCCGACAGGCCGGGACTCCTCCGAATCTCTACTCTTCTACTCTATCTCTCTAATTTCTATCTCGATTGCTGGCCTAGATCTAATGGATATCTATCTAATGCTTCAGGCTCTTCAGCTCTTGATCTGGCTCTCTCCAGGGGGGTCTGGCCCTTTATTTATAGCCCGGTGGGATGAATGCGCATCGTTGGATCAAACCGACTTAACCAAGGGCTAAGATGACTCCTCGGAGGCGGTGGAGGAAGCTTCCAGAAGACGGCGCCAAACCCTAGAGGGGGCGCCGCCCGGCGCAGGTGTGGGGCCGGCCAGCCCCACCTAGCAGGGTTCACGGGTCCCATTGCTTCATGTGTCTTCTAGATCCTTTCCACGTCCAAATGGCGATCGTTTGCTTCGCGGATAAGTTTCATGATAATTATTCACTCTAATCCCTCTTTAAAGCTTTTCTCGGATAATTCTTTAGAAAATATACATTTCACCAAAACTCATGGAAATTATTAGTAATAACCCTATTCTAATAGATATTAATATATAATACAAGGACAATTGATAATAAAAATTAGACATTAATAAGTGTCAACAGCCATCAATCCATATATTGGTTCACCACATGCAGCTCCATGTGTATCATCGCAAAGCAAATTCGGGAGCAAAGACAAGTTACACATGCTTCATCTTCCTCTTCATTGCTAGAGAATCAAATCCCTCATCAAGAAATCATATTCTCAACAAACCACGGTCATGAATTTCTCTTTTTTTTTAGGATACCAATAAGCTTCTACTCCCTTCATTCTAAATTATAAGTCGCTTTGATTTTTTTGGTATATCTATTTTACTATGTATCTAGACATATTATTATATCTAGATACATAATTATTGACACCTCTTAATGTTATCTCTAGCAATAGCGCTAAAAATGCTTACGGGCATAGCATCGCTACTAGAACGCCAAGTTGTCATCCCCGGCCATAACACCAAGAGATGTGGTATTAAATCATGCCACCATTTAGAATATAGAAATAGTATCTACAAGCGCACAGATCAAATACCATTGTAGCATTTTACCCGAAGTATTACAAGGTTGTCATTTATATTTTCCTAAAGAAAGGTCTACAGGGTCTACGTGTAAGATAGTGGATAACCTAGAGTGTAATGGATAGGCATAACCATGTCCTCGCTACTCAATGCAGGGGTAAGTCACAAGATAAATAATAAAGATAAGTATAAATCATCAGCATAAATAGATAGAGACTCCTAACTATATCATTAGAGTTACTAGCAGAACATCAAGAGATATTCCTAAATTATTCCTAGCAGGACTCAACAGGATTGTCATACCCGCGATCTACCAAGCCCGACCTACAGGGTGCATTCGTAGGTAAACAACGTATAAGCACCACGCTTACACAATGTTGACCACTCACCCAACGATCAATTAGATGAGCGCTATATGAACCTATGAATAAGTATAATGTTAATCTAGCTATACTAAGCATATAACCACAATAGACAAAGATCATAATAACTATGAATATAAGCATATAAGTATTCACCAATTCAATTATAGCAATCATATAACTATATAATGAAAGAGAACAAAGGCGAGAGAAGGTAAAAACTATACCAAATCCAAACTCTTGATGGCTCCGAAATCCAAGCCTGCGCTTGCCTCCCTCTAGTTCAAACTAGCTGTTGGTATTTTTAACTGCACTCCATTTAAATAAGTTTTAAGTAGGATTATCCGCAAGTTTACGAGATATCATACCAAAGTGTCACATTTTACCCGGAGGTTTTAAATATCGTATCCACAGAGAACAGTTGTGATAATGACAAAGTGTATAGACTTAACCCTACAATTAGGCATAGATCATATCAAGAAAAAGAGAAATAACTAATGTACTCTAGTTCTGACTACCGGTAAACTTTGTATAATATCGTCTTATCGGGCAAGTGACCTGAATAGGAGAAGAAACAGAGTAATCTACCTACCGGACACCTATCGCCTTGTCCGTCCTATCAACGGGAAGTGGACTACAGAGGATTCAACGCAGCTATAAAGTCACCTACGCGAGCTACCACTATCCGGCTAATCGGGGGGGGACATCCACAAGTAAACCTAGCCTAGGCACCACGCCTACACTACGAAATACTACTTCAACCAAGCAATTACCAAGATCAAAGTCCTCAATATGAGATGTGAACTAAAGAACGAATATAAACGATCGCTTACTTGAATCAGAATAGTAAATACAAAAAAGTACCTCTTTAACGCAGCCCGGGCGAGGAAGTGAATCCGTAAGAATACTGACCACAAAGAAGCGCCGACATGCCGGAGCTCCTCCGAATCTCTACTCCTCTACTCAATCTCTCTAATCTCTAAACAAGACTAGATCTAGAAGAACTAGTCTCTCCTAATTGCTACATCTAGATGAACTAGCTAGAACTAGATGAACTAGACTAGATCAACTAGAGGGACCCTAACCCTAATCTAATGAAGAATATGAAGCCTTGGGGTGTAGAATGCCTCTTGGGGGAGCCTTGGGCGTCATTATATAGGCCGAGGTGGAGTAGGGGGGCAAGGAACCGCCACGTCCGATCCGCGTCTTCATCTCATGTGCACCGTCGGATTAAACCGACCTCAAATCAACGTAGGGATGCTGCGATTGGACTCCACGCAACCGAGGGAGGAAGACTCCAGAAGGCGGCGGTGATCGGTGGAGTTAGGGCGCCGGGCGGCCCAGGGTGGGGCCGGCCGGCCCCACCTTATCTCCTCTGCGGGCCCCCCGCTGCTTCGGGTGTCTTCTAGACCCTTCCCCGAGTCCTCTAGCGATGTTGCTCGATGTGGATCAATTTCGTGATAATTATGCATTGAAATCCTTCTTTTATCCTTTTCTGGAAAATCCCCTGGAAAATATAGAATATGCAAAACTCGTGGAATTTTGTCGATAAAGCCCTAGACTAGTATGTTTTCATGTTCTCCTTCAGGTTTAAAGTACTAGTAAAAGTTGACGCTAAGGAGTGTCAACAATACCCCCAAGCTTACCTTTTTGCCAGTCCCTTGGCAAACAATCTAAATCTAGTTCTTAATAAACTTGGATCAGGAATTCTTTGTAATACTTTTATTTCTTTTAAGCTCACTTGCTTTTAAACATAAATTTTCCTTTGGTTTAGACAAAACTACTCTAACTTTCAAACTTACCCATTTTACCTTTAACTATGGAGCTTTTACAGCTTGTGCATAAATCTTGAGCAATCGAAAGATAGAACAATCAAGTCAAGCACTATGTCTCAAATTCTTTACAGTACCAATATTCTAGAGTTTTATAAATTTTCGCAATAAAACTCAGAGCTTAATTGTATGACACCCTCAAGTCTCTCAATGTATGTGGTATTTATGGTTCTCTCTTGAGGCATTAATGATGTTATGCCTTTCCTACAACTAAGTATTTATAGTGGTGCTCATAGGAGTGGCAATAACAAGGATGAACATACTTGCAATTCATATATTGTAAAGTCAAACAATAGATCCATAGAGAATCAAGGCATTCAATCAAATCAAGATGTGCATGTGTGTGGCGTATGGTGGATAGGTGCATATATGGTATTTAGTGGCTAATCCTAATTCTACTTTTGCTCTTTAAAAATAATCTTCTTCCTTAGAACTCTTTTCAAGGGAAAACATGGGCTATCTTTATTCTCTCTTCTTTTTTTTTTTTTTTTCTTTTTTTTTTATTTGGGAGGCGGGCATCTATGTACCCATTGTTTTAATGCTGGGACACTTGTCCATCTTTTACTCCCCTTTTTTTTTTCACTCCTCTCTTTTTTTTAATACTTTTGCATAGCCACATGTATCCTTTGAATATAAATAATTGAAGAGATAATGATAAGAACTTAGAGCAATTAAACGGGGGGTTGTCCTATAGGGTCTATTTTTAGGTGTTTACTCCTAATGTAGGAGAGAAACATTCTTAAAGTGGATCTAGATGAAAGTGGAAATGACTGTGCTTACTTCCTAGAGTAGGAGTAATGCATATGTGGGTGGAGTGCGTAAGTGATCTTGATTTTAAAAGCATGACAAGACTCTCATAAGGTATATTCCAAAGGTTGACTAAACTCAATGTAAAGAAAGCAAAAGCATAAATGTGCAAAGGTTTTCCTAATTCTAAATGTATCATATATGGCTTTGGTAGGAATTTAGATTTTGTCATACAAGAGCTCATCATGTAAGATTTTAGGTTTTCAAAATAAATCTCCAGAACTTAGTAATGATAAGAATAAGATAAATAGTAGCTTAGACCTTCATGTATCATTGTCGATCAATTACCTAGACTTTAGCTCAAGCGTGTGCCTCCACAAATTTCAGGTTCAGAGTAAATTCTTATATCAAAGTAGTCATATCCAAACTCGGGGAGAATCCATGGTTAAAATCTAGGCACTTAAAAGAAATTTCAAGTAGAGCAACTATTCATCATTTCCACTTTAAAAGATTAGAGAGAGAGAGTTCTTTAAACATACTTTAATTATTAAATCTAACACACACTATAGCTTACTAAAATAAAATTAATAGTAAAGACATACCTTAATCACGATGATAACGGGGGTGCATCTCCCCCAAGCTAGTCCCTTCGATCGCATCGAGCCTTCATGTGCCCGAATATTTTTGTATTTTTCTTAATTAAGGGTGAGCCTTCATGTGCTCATATAGTTTTGGCATTTTCAAATTTTTCTATGATACTATTGTGAACCTTCATGTGCTCACATATTTTTGGTATTTTATGACTATATAAAGTAGACTCGATAATCGCCTAGGTATAGTTACACCGATAACTAGGGGATGCTCCTCCCCAAGCTAGATGTTTGCAATTCTTGGTGTTAATGATCTTCAGAGCGAGGTAACCAAAGCGGCCCTAGTGGATGCCACCGATAGACTCTCTCCTTGTCATAATGTTGTTCTGCATAATTATACTCCAACAAGAAAACCAAAACTCGAGGCTTGAATTTAATAATAGGTTAGTGGTCAGCCAATAAGTAATTGATTATTCTTTGAGTTGATTTAAATTGACAGGCTCTAGCCGGATTCTCTTTTTTTTTTTGAATTTTCTATTTTAATTATATAGAAATTAAATGTGAGTGCATGATATATAGTTCTATTATTTTTTTATACCTCCACATAGAATATTTATTCTTATGGGGCTTAGGTTTTTCTTTCATAATGCAAGAAAGTAAACATAGATGATGCTGCTGCTACCACTACTACTACTACTATTATTATTATTATTATTATTTATACCACCACAGTAAATATTCCTATAGGGTTACCATAAGTTTATTCATGTAGGGATTTCAATATTTTATGATGCAGTAAATGAAGCAATAAAGATTTTTATTTTCTTTTTTTAATATTTATGAAGATGAATATACTAAAGCGAAATTATTAATGTAGATAGAAATACTAATTAATTAGATAACTACCATATTACCTTATGGCAAGGGTACAGAATTTTAAGTTTACCGACAAAACTTATTCTTCCACTCTTGTGTATCTCTCCATCTTGAGAGATGGAGGTCATGATGTTGCATACCTTTAGTGATGATGATGTCACCTTTGTTCTTTGATTTGGCCAACAGGTTGAAGTAGTGCTTTAATTATAGGCTGGCAGCATCTTGCTTTCGGTGTGCACGTTCACAGAACACTCACTTATAGAATTAATGAACTTTGCTCGATGTGTTCTTCTATTTACAAAACCAAGGTAGAGATCAAGTGCATGGGCTCTGTTGGTGGAAAGACACCAATAGAACCAAATCTATTTCTTTATTTATTATTCTCTATCCTTAAGCACATTGAACAAGATAACGTTGATGTTACATGAATTATTTATTTATGCCATGAGTGATAGGATCAAAAGATTAAGCATTTAATGTTGCATTTAAGTTCACATGGCAAAAAAAGAATACCTTGCTTAACCAATAGAAGGATTGTCTATCTATATATAAATTTTCATATGAGTATGACTATCATCTTCCCAAGATCGAATATAATATTTTAGCTTGTTTGGTTAAGACCGAGATTATAAGAACGGTGCCATGAATAATATTAAAAAGACAGATCATGTTGAGTTAATTAGGTTAATCAATTAAAATTGTAACTCTAACATGTTTGTGTTCTAATTTATGTGAACATCAAGATCAAGAGAAGAGCAGTGACCACTTACCTTAAAATATTACCTTTATTATTAGAGCGTGATAGCACTAAGTGATGAAGAGTAATTGACTGGTGGTGCTTTCCTTCTCTTGCATCTTGAGTTGTTCATAGACATCTTGACTCCTTTGTCGTATTTATTCTTTTGCCATCTTTTGCTTCTTTGATCTTTTGACTTTTTTCTCACTCCAGTTATTATTATGCCACGCAATAGATTAGTAGACAGTACATACCCGAAGGTATATACAGGTTTTGAACACAGGTTGCTTGTCCAGTATTTTATTTTGTCTATGCTTAATGAAAAGATAATATTAATATTGTTTAGCATAAATCATATTTTATACAGACATGACTTAAGGCAAAGTAACTTGTAGTAGAAGATAAAGTGAATGAATCATTAATGCTCATAGTTCTTTCATTCATGATGAATGAGCTATGTCTTCTTTTTACAAAGTTATTAAAGTTAAACATGTACTCTGTCGCATCTCTAATTCGAATTTATCTCAAAATATCCAATGTCTACTACAAGTATCTTATCGGTTCAAAAATCAACCTAGACACCACGTCTAATTTGACTTAGAAAGGCATTCTAACCTAAGCACCACGCTTAATTCAAAAAGCCTTTGAAAGTAAAATCAATACACCTCTTAGTTCAAGAATCAAACTAAACACCTTGTCTAATTATGACTCAAGAAAAACAGTTTAAACTAAGCACCATGCCTAATTCAAAAGGTATATAAAATTTCTCCAAACTTTAAACATACTATAGCAAGCAAAGGTAACATAAAAGTTTATAGAATGTTATTCAAACAGAGATGAAAGAGTATGATTAATAAATTGAATAAAGGTAGAGACAACCAATATTAGCAATATAGAATTTTCTAAATAAGACCATTCCCCCAAGCTGGAATTTTACAAAGTAAATGTAAGCTTGAGTGGATGTAATTCAAAATTGCATAATGGTTGTTTTGACATACAGTGCCGCCATTAGTTATTTTCTTACTTCAAACCTGAAATGGTTAGTGACAAAAATACCCAAAGAAATATTTTGATAATTATAACTCTGCTCAATTCACAAGGGTATAACAAAAGGTGCAAGCTCAATTAATTTTTTTTTTAAGAATGGTTATTTTGGGACACAAAGTTGTTCTTAGGAAACCTTCTAATTATTGTACTTCAAGTTGGTGAGGTGGGTTCCTCTAGAACATTAGCCTTTGTGTATCTATATCAAGATTACAACGAGATCTATAATATTTATGAACATATGCATCTACAACCACCCTCTTAATGATTTTATGAACAGGAAAACTAAGGGGATTGAAGATCTCGTGTGTGGTAATATTAGAGAGAGACCAAAAGATTCAGGAGATTTCTCATATGAGCATGGATTTAATAAGGTGTTGATGAGATAATTCTCATGCTCATCGATGTAATCTCTCTTTTTAAACTCTAGGGGTGTCTATTCATGGATGTCTATAGGCAACAAGTTTGTCTCTATCATTTCATGCCTATGACATTGATTGGATGTTTTATTTTCTAGGATTTCCCATGAATTGATGTCTCCAAGGTTGGTCTCACCTAAAGTTTCCTCTAAACTTAGGTAGTTCTAGAAATTAATTTAAGCTCACCGTTTGAATTTAAACCAAGTTTAGATGCTAGAGCTTCATCTTCTTTCATCTATTCTTTCACAATGGCATATGTATTTCTAGTATGTTCTATGCATTCCTGCCATTGTTGCTCTTCTTGGGTATTCCTATAATCGTCATGACCCTTATTTTTGAGATGTCTTGATAGATTTCTAGGATTATTATGAAGTTTAGTAGAAAGAGCATAAAAAATTCATTAGAGTCAAGGATGGGTTTAGAGATGGGTTCAAAGACATTTAATGTGAGCATAGAAGGGGAGAAGATAGAATTTATTCTTAAGTGGGTTAGCTCTCCTTCTATGGCATCATTCAACATGCCATCCTTGCATTCTTTCCAATGTCTTTCAGAAGGAAAAGGAAGTTGACTACACTTTTTCTAAGATGCTCTTTTGAGAAGATCTAATGTGTATTGTTTTATGAGCATCTTAGCTAACTGGAAGTCTAAATCATTAAAGTGGAATTTTAACGGTTTAGGATTGATAGCTAAATCTTGAGAATAGAATGATTATGTTTTAGCTACCGAGACTTCCATATCTAGTTCGGGTGATAAGATATCCCGAATCATATTAATTAGACATGGGCGTAGCTCATAGCCAGTGTTATGATAGGTTCCATAGATTTTGGTGGCTCAAAGCTTTCGCACATGTCATAAAGATAGATAGAAATAAAATTAAAGACATCCATAAGGATGAACACAAAAATAATTGAAGAGACTGGGATAAAATAAGAAAAGATAAAAGTATAATACAAGATTAAGCTAGACTAAGTCAAAATCAGCAAACCGTTCCCCAAAGAACGGCGCCAAAAATGCTTGTTGGTATTTTTAACTGCACTCCATTTAAATAAGTTTTAAGTAGGATTATCCATAAGTTTACGAGATATCATACCCGGTGTCACATTTTACAGGAGGTTTTAAATATCGTATCCACAGAGAGAACAGGTTGTGATAATGACAAAGTGTATAGACTTAACCCTACAATTAGGCATAGATCATATCAAGAAAAAGAGAAATAACTAATGTACTCTAGTTCGACTACTTAGGTAAACTTTGTATAATATCATCTTATCGGGCAAGTGACCTGAATAGGAGAAGAAACAGAGTAATCTATCTACCGGACACCTATCACACATGCGTCCTATCAACGAGAAGTGGACTACGGAGGATTCAACGCAGCCTATAAAGTCACCTACGCGAGCTACCACTATCCGGCTAATCGGGGACATCCACAAGTAAACCTAGCCTAGGCACCACGCCTACACTACGAAATACTACTTCAACCAAGCAATTACCAAGATCAAAGTCTTCAATATGAGATGTGAACTAAAGAACGAATATAAACGGCGCTTACTTGAATCGAGAATAGTAAATACAAAAGTACCTCGTAACGCGACTCAGGGCGAGGAAGTCTGAATCCGAAGAATACTGACCACGAAGAAGCGCCGACATGCCGGAGCTCCTCCGGAATCTCTACTCCTCTACTCAATCTCTCTAATCTCTAAACAAGACTAGATCTAGAAGAACTAGTCTCTCCTAATTGCTACATCTAGATGAACTAGCTAGAACTAGATAAACTAGACTAGATCAACTAGAGGGACCCTAACCCTAATCTAATAAAGAATATGAAGCCTTGGGGTGTAGAATGCCTCTTGGGGGGAGCCTTGGGCGTCATTATATAGGCCGAGGTGGAGTAGGGGCAAGGAACCGCCACGTCGGCGATCCGCGTCTTCATCTCATGTGCACCGTCGGATTAAACCGACCTCAAATCAACGTAGGGATCTTTGCGATTGGACTCCACGCAACCGAGGGAGGAAGACTTGAAGGCGGCGGTGATCGGTGGAGTTAGGGCGCCGGGCGGCTGGGGTGGGGCCGGCCGGCCCCACCTTATCTCCGGGCGGGCCCCGCCGCCCAGTGTCTTCTAGACCCTTCCCGAGTCCTCTAGCGATGTTGCTCGATGTGGATCAATTTCGTGATAATTATGCATTGAAATCCTTCTTTTATCCTTTTCTCGGAAAATCCCCGGAAAATATAGAATATGCGAGAACTCGTGGAATTTGTCAGATAAAGCCCTAGACTAGTATGTTTTCATGTTCTCCTTCAGGTTTAAAGTACTAGTAAAAGTTGACGCTAAGGAGTGTCAACACTAGCAATCTAGGCCCTAGCTAAGGAGCTCTGATTAGGGTTTCTGGCTGATGATCGGACTTTGAATGAGAATGAATGAATGTGCCTCCCTCCCGAGGGTCTTGCCCTTCTTTTATAGCCCTGGGCGATGATCGTGAGCCATCGGATCAAACGGACTTTGACGTACGGTTGAGATCAATCTTCAAAGGCGGTGGAGCAAACTGGGCGAAGCGGGCCGCCAGCGAGCCCAGGCCCAGACTGGCCGGTCTGGCCTGGTGGCCTCTGGCCCTCCGCTTCAGCGTGGTGTCTTCTGGTCTCTTCTAGATTCTTCTGTGTTGCCGTGGCGTCCAATTTCCGTTCTATGTTTCGATAAACTCCTGGGATTGCGTCATTTCCAGTTTACACCTGCAGAAACAGTGAAACACCAAAATTCGT
The DNA here is from genome assembly GCA_015844335.1 of Chrysopogon serrulatus. Lineage (NCBI taxonomy): Eukaryota > Viridiplantae > Streptophyta > Magnoliopsida > Poales > Poaceae > Chrysopogon > Chrysopogon serrulatus. The sequence goes on from JADLZL010002187.1 coordinate 466,219, forward strand.
GGAATTCTATCAGTGCAAACCCTATATCTACTTTGGTGATCGCAATTGCATCCTTTTTCCATGGCTAGTTGACGGTTGAATTCATACAATAACGACCGTCAATAATAGTAAAATGGATGAACCAAAAAAGTCAAAATGACTTATAATTTGGAATGGAAGGAGTATTTTAGTATTATATAGTCATGATTTTCTTCATTTAGTTCTGCATTTAATTTCTCCTCACTGTTCTAATGTGACTGCTCACTTATTTCTTTAGTTCCCTGCAGCTTCCAGCCATATCAATTAGTTGCTAATGTACGAAAGATCCTCAAATATTTTATCTTGCTCGCTCATTGTAAATGTGGAGGGTACTAATAAAAATTCTGATAATTATATAATATTTTCCCTCTAGGATACCAATTATATTATATTTAATCATGTTATCCCTAAATAACTTGATATATGAATTGTCTTTCAACTCGCTAATCTAATTGTATTCATAAAAAAAATGTCTCCTAAAATTCCGTGGCAACACGCGGAGAATTTTTCTAGTATTAGATATTTTCAAACCCTGCAAGAAGAAACCGCTCGTAAGAATTTGCAAATCTCAACTCCCCTATTTTGATCCTTTATTTTTTAACGATATTCTGAACCTTTATGAGATCTTATGTTAAGTTCCGACTGCCTAGGTTTGACCCTCTCTCTCATCTCTCTCTCTCTCTCTCCTTGCACAGACACACATCTCTAGGTTTTGCAACGCCTAAGGCGACTTAGATCTAGCAATGCAAATCATGTACTAATTGAGATCTTTTGTCAATTAATATAGATAGATACAGATCGAAATCAAGAATTTTGGATTCCTCAGCTTTGTCATGTAGCTAGGCTCCATGCAAAGCTGGTCCGAAAATAATGTTGCCGCGTGAAGATGCACATGCGGACCAACAGTTAGGATCCGTTGCTCAAAAAAAAAAAAAAAAAAAAAAAAAACAGCTAGGATCCAAATGGAATGACGCGTCAACGTGGCAAGTCAAGTCAATCGGCCTCTTCAAAATTTTATTAATAATAATGTTAAAGATTGAGGGTTTACTTCACAAACTACCTCAGCATGCTCCGGGTCTATGTATGACTTGGGCTTCTAACTCATGAACTCATGCTCATAAATACAAGTTAGAATAACTTATCTTTTAACTGAGACCAATTTCAAGGCATATTACGCACACATTTGCTCGTAGAAAGAAAAAAAAATTTGATGTGATTTTATGATTTACCCATATTATATTTGGTTGCAACATCCATTCCAATGACTAAGGGTATGGTGAACCAAAAGAAAGGAGGGGTCAATTACAAAAATTTTGGATGTGGTATTAGCTAGCTATCTATAAATTTCTTAGATATATACTATAAATCATCACCGCTTGCTGGGTCATCTGGAACATAAAGAATGGTATAATTTTCGGCAATGGTCCTCTCAATATTAATATTGGGAAGGCTCAATTCAAAGAAGAGCTTGGTCTGGTGTGCACCTAGGCTGACTAGCTGACAGGCAACCCTCAATCTTTGGAGAGATATATATAGTTACAGCTAATGTATACTTGTCTTTTCTTTTTGTGGCCCTAGCCTTGTAGCAAAAAAAAAAGCAAAAAGTATATAGGTAGGAGGCTCCCCTGCCGGATCAGTCAAAAAAGAACTATAAAACATTGACGAGGATTATAGGCTATCAAAAGCTACTACTGTCCGAGGAAGGGAGGCCGGAGGCCTAGTTTGGTCTCCACAAGCCTCTCTGCCCCTTTCCCAACCCCTACTCAGTTTTGTCAAAAGATCCAGCACACCTATACAGTAATTAATAAGCCAATTATGCATATTTCTGCTAACTAGAAATCAAATGTCCAATTTATGCAGTTGCGCTAGAGTTATTATAGACACTCTATAAATTACAAACATAATGTTATACTAAAATCATACCCATGCATTGCAATGGAAAAAAAGTAATATCTTGAAAACAACCAAGACTTTATTAGATTTATAACCGGCCAGTTGCGTAAATCAAATTGGAAGAAATTAAAATAAATATGAATTTATTTATGATATATATACCTCTAGAAATGTACAGATTGGCAAGCTTCATGCCTTCATGGTCTCTGTACTGGAGGTCTCCTTTGCCGTCCTTGTCCAGTAACTCATGCATAAAGTTGAAGTTTCCTCTTCCCTCAAAAAAGAAAGTTGAAGTTTCCTCTCGTGGCATTGGCCTTCCATGCAGAGAAGGTAACGCACATCGGCACATGGATCTGAGCTTGCTGTCTGAGTAGGGTCGAACTACATCACCGGATGATAAGCACACGGACACGGAATGCTTGAGCTTCAGGGGGGACGACGATCAGGACTTCGTATCGGATGTGGACGCATGAGCATGGATCAGAATTTCATATATATCACACCAGGTCGACAGTGACATTCCAATCTTTTCAGGTGTAGAAGATAATACTTCTAAAAATATCATAGTTGAAAAGTTCATGCAAAGAGCATGGTCACGCGGCCGGTTTTTTTTTTTTCTTTTCAAAATTATCTTCGCCTGAACAAGATGATCGAAGAATAAACGTAACACAAACACACAAATAAACAAGATTTACTCGGCTATTTGTGGCCTACGCTGGCTCCATACTGGCCGGCCGGGCGAAGCACATGCTTGTTAGTTGGACTTTGCATAGGAGGCGGCGGTGTGCAACGGCAGGCTAAGCAGCATATAGGAAGTACGGTCTATGGTGGCACAGATTAATACTTCATTTAGATGCTGAAATTTTTTTCAACTATGCTACTATAGTACTTTCATTTGTATTTGGTAAATATTGTCTAATCATGGACTAATTAGGCTCAAAAGATTCGTCTCGTGATTTATTACAACTAAACTATGCAATTAGTTATTTTTTTACTTACATTTAATTTCTATGCATGCGAGTAAAATTGATGTGATAGAGAGAGAGTGAAAAAACTTAGAATTTAGGGTGCATCTAAACAAGTCTCGGTACAAAAAAAAAATCGTTTGGTAAGATTGGGAGCGAACATTGAGAATATAAATTTTAAATAACTTTTAAATTATTGAGTTTAGAAATATAAAAAGCATATGAGTAGATTTATCTTGAAAAATACTTTTATAAAAATACACATATATCAACTTTTTTGTTAAATATTTTATAAAAATAAGAAGTCAAATAGTTGTACTTTAAAGATCATGTTGCTGGTTAGAACAATTTTTTTTTTTTTTAGTATGAAGGGAGCATGTCCTTCAAGAGTTTACCAAAATTCACTTGGCAAATTTTGTAATTTGGCAACTCTTTAAAATGCATGGCAAGTGAAAAAAGAGTCCCTCTCCAGTAGTTTGGTATAATTCACTTGCTAAACCCAGATTAAACTTACATCAAGAACACTGAGACAGAAACAAAATTATGGGCCCTTCCGCCTCTTAAAAACTTATATCAGGAACCCGACACGTAAAACAAAATTATTTTTATATTTATACCTTTCCACCTCTTCTAATACGGTTAGGATGCTTGTGAGTCGAAATGCGCATGTATGCACGCGCGGAAGCTCTTTTTCTCAACTTAGGATAAATGACAAACTAGGATGGGGAACTGTTGGACAAGGTTTTTTTTATTTTTTTGCTAAAAAAATAAAAATGATAACCTGAAAAAGGAAACTGTTGGATATGCTCTAAGACGAACCTAGCTAAATGACGCAATTTGAGACTATGGTTGATGATGACACCAAGTCAAACACGCCTTAATTATATATACACAGCTATATGGGATCTAGCATAGGCATTTCCGTACCAAATTTATGCAAACAGCCCAAAGAACACACGCGGCCGCTTCCAAGAAAGCAGCTGCGACGACATATGGAGGGCGCCAACAGCTGCGGCGGCGTCCATGTCGTCTCCCGGCGCATGGTGCACCCGTTGAAGCCGACGACGACGGTGAACGGGAACGGCTGCCATCGGCGCAAGGAGGAGGACGTCGAGGTCATCCACTTGACGCCGTGGGACCTACGCCTGATCAGCATCGACTACATCCAGAAGGGCATCCTCCTGCCCAAACCTCCATCATCCGAGGGCGATGACAAAGACCTCGTCAACGCCCTCGAGTCCTCGTTCGCGCGCGCCCTGCGACTCTTCTACCCGTTCGCCGGCAGGCTCGCCTCGGAGGAACACATCGACGGCGGGACCGTCTCCGTGTTCTTGCGGTGCACCGGTGAGGGCGCCGAGTTCGTGCACGCGGTGGCGCCAGAGGTCGCCGTCGCGGACATCGTCGCTTCGCTGTACACGCCGCCCGTGGTCTGGGACTTCTACCCTCTACCCCTTGTTCTCGGCGCGGACGCCGCCATCGAGCGGCTTCCCGTGCTCGCCGTGCAGGTCACCGTGCTCGCCGACGGCGTGTTCATCGGCATGACGTTGAACCACTCCGTCGGCGACGGCACCGCATTCTGGCACTTCTTCAACACCTGGTCCGAGATCAACCGAGCCACCGGCGGCGGCGTTGGCATAGTCAGTGCCGACCTTCCGGCCGATTTGTCAACGCCGCCGCCGGTGTTCAAGAGGTGGTTCCCCGAGACATGTCCGGTGCCGATCCCCATGCCATTCAGCAAGCTGGAGCACATCGTGCGGCGGTTCGAGCGCACGCCGGTGAAAGAGTGCTTCTTCACCTTCTCCGTAGCCAGCGTCAAGAAGCTCAAGGCGCGGGCGAACGGCGAGATGGCCGGCAGCGCGACGGCCACGGCCACCATCTCGTCGCTGCAGGCGGTGCTGGCGCACTTCTGGCGCGCCGTGTGCCGAGCCCGGCGCCTGCAACCGGAGCACGGCACGTTCTACTCGGTGGTGGTCGGGTGCCGGGGGCGCGTGAACGGCATACCGCCGGGGTACGTCGGCAACGCCATGGTGTTCGGCAAGGCGGAGGCCACCGCCGGCGAGATCGAGGAGAAGGGGCTGGGGTGGACGGCGTGGCTGCTGAACCGCGCCGTGGCGTCGTTCGACGAGGCGACCATGAGGGAGGCGCTGGAGCGGTGGGTCCGGCAGCCGGACTTCACGTACATGGACAACCTGTCGTCCGCCGGCACGGCGCTCGTCACCGGGAGCTCGCCGAGGTTCGACGTGTTCGGCAACGACTTCGGGTGGGGGAAGCCGCTCGCCGTCCGGAGCGGCGCCGGGAACAAAGCCGACGGCAAGGCGACGGTGTTCGAGGGGCCGGAGCGGGGAGGGAGTATATCACTTGAGGTGTGCATCGCGCCGGACGCGCTCGAGAGGCTCGTCGCCGACGAGGAGTTCATGGACGCGGTGAGCACGCCGGCGGCGGCGTGATGAGGTTGTTGCATGGTCGACCGTGCATTAATCACTTAGTTTTTTTTTGAACTCTATTAATCACTTAGTTGACAACAAGCTGTCATGCATGTTCATACGTGCAGACTAATGTTTGTTGCATGTGCATGTATGTCCGGCCCTCACATCCATAGATTCAGAGCTCTCGTGCTTTATTGTTTAAGTTTGCCTAGTTATGAAAGTCAACTTGTTGTTTAGGAGTTCTATGCACTGAAGTCAAAAAATTTGAAATTGTGAATGAAGTTATAAAATGTCGTGTTTGAGGATTTGTCACCAATTCCCAGTTCAAATATCAGGAAATGTACTTCATCAACTAGAACAGCTCTCGTGCTTTATTGTTTAGGTTTGCCTAGTTATGAAAGTCAACTTGTTGTTTAGGAGTTCTATGCATTGAAGTCAAACAATTTGAAATTTTGAATGAAGTTATAAAATGTCGTGTTTGAGGATCGATTTGACACCAATTCCTAGTTCAAAAATCAGGAAATGTACTTCATCAGACAGTAGTATAATGTATTTGTCAAATACTGGAATTTGGAGAGCTACATATATTTATGTTGTGTGGCGTCAGACTAGCTTTCATGCCTAATTATTTGTTCTTCAATGTCATTTATTTTGTTATTCTCACATTTTTTTTAGAAAAGGGAATATACTAATATCTTGTTATTCTCACATTGCTAATATAAGTCCATGGCATCTTATGCTCATTCCACAAAAACACACATATCTAGTGAGTATAATTTTACTCTTAATAAGTGTGATTTGAGATCAAGGGAATATTTGCGTTATGCATAACAAATATTACCATTTATAGAGGCAACTTCATTAGGGGAAATACTGAAGGGGAGTGGAGAGGATTAATCCCATTTCAAGTCAAATTTCTCCCCATCCCCATCAATCTCCTTGGGAAGGGGCCTAACTGAACAAGCCCTTAGAGGGCCGGGGTGTCTCAGAGTTGTATTTTCTTTGTTTGTGCATCATATGACCAAAATATAATGTAAAACTTGTCATGCTTCTAGAGAGTAGGTGCTTGACAGTCTCAGAGTTGGTTGAGAAGACATGCAATTGTCTTGCCTTTATCTGCTTTGAAGCGGAGAATCGCCATTAATTATTTTCACTAGGAAGTGTGTGATTTGTCATCAAGATGGACTTAAATTGCAATATATTAAAGTTGTGCAAAAAATGATCTTTTTTTTAGAAAATAAATGTACAATATTATAACAGTTAAGTGAAATGCACCATGGCTTCCATATTTTCATTTAGAGTGAAATGCAACATTTAGAGAAGAGAGGGATGCTTCATATGCTATCCCTTAATTTTATAATTTTGCCTACATTGAAATGGAGAATCGCTATAAGGTTACTTTAGAAAGCATAATGCATCTTTTTTTTAGGGAAAAGCATAAGGCATCCTGCACCTAATTTTATAGCATGCAAAAACTTTCTTTACCAGGAATTGTGTTTGACCTGCATCTTTTTTTTTTTAGGGAAAAGCATAAGGCATCCTGCACCTAATTTTATAGCATGCAAAAACTTTCTTTACCAGGAATTGTGTTTGACCTCGTGATCTATATATGGAATATATGTCTAAAATGGCAAATAACATATCCTAGATATGCAAATCATATCATCATTTTTCTTTCTATGATTTGTTTTGTGGAGGGGAATAATGGCTGATATGACTAATGGCATATCTTTGTCCTTGACATGAGGTGTTGCCTTGACATGAGGTGTCGCCTCTTCTGCTAATAATCCTTCTTACTTTACCGCGAAGGTTCATGGTAGAAGTTAATCTGAAAGGTACTGTTGTGAATTTGCTGAAGCTGAGAACGTGATGTTGTGCGCACGTATTTCCTGAGGATCAGATAATAAAATACGTCAACCAAAGTGTTAGTATGATGTATACTGTTCAACGTGGAGATGGTCAAATGGTTTGAGCAGCACTTCCTTGCTTGGTCGTTGTTACGAGCCTGGTCTCAAGCCAGGTCTCAGTTTGACGAACACAAATAAATTAAATGTCTGCACAGGTGAAATTTGGGGATAGATAATATAGATATATGCTGCTGTTGTCTACTGGAAAGTTCCAAAGTACTTGTCATAGAGAAAACTTGGTGATTGTATTGGTTTTGCTGATGCCATGCTGCATCCAATTTGTTGGTCATGGTCCACCTTTGAGAAAATAAGCTAAAAGCAGCCGGATGCTTAGCTTTTATTTCAGAGTTAGTACGTTGTTTGACTGATGATGGTGCAATAATGCAAATTGATTTGCAGCCGGCATGGTCTACGCTAAGCGGTGAGTCTAACCTTTCACTGCAGTTTGCGTGGCGGCGAAGGGATAATAAGTAGCTCGCGAGTATATGCACGTGCATGAGCAATTCCTCTTTTTCGGCTGCAAAGTAGCAATAGTAGCGCTGAACTCTTCGTTGATGAGGTAACTATAGGTACATGCCACCTGCTGCATGCTCCTTGTCAATTAAGCTGTGTCATTGCACAGTCAGATTCAGACAATGGCACAATGCTAGCTCCAGTAGACTTGGAAGCTGGCATCTTCTAGTCTCAGGCTAGCTGTTAATGGCCAGAGAGTCAGCCTGCGATATACAGATAGATAGTCTGCTGACTGATACTGATGCCACTGTGCTGACTGTTCTAGTATTTATTTATGTATTCCAACAACTTGTCAGAACGTATACCATGCATCCGCACCGGAGTTGCGCGCTGCCGTCCCGATTGAACACCGCCGCGCTTGTTCAGTTCAGATCTATAAGAAACGAAGAGGAAAAATTAGTGGGCAAAACTCATGGAAATGAACATGAGATTCACATTAAGAATCACTCGCACAGCGCAACCAGGTTAGGATGACCACATGGGGAGGCGCTGGAATCTCGGCCTACGTCGACTCAGACCGTCAGGCGGTTGCCTTTGCCTGTCTTGCCACCAGCCTTGATGAAATCAAGTTAGGATCGCATGCTCATAGCTAGGGTGGCTAATACTAATCGGAATCAAGGCACAAATGTAGAACGCACTCTGAAGTCCGAAGTCTGAACACACAGCATAAACAACAACTGTCGATTGACAGAGCTATTTCCCTCTGATTAATGTGAACAGTATATAGCGATTAAAAAAGGTCCAAGCAGTTCTAAACAAAGCTCACTAGTTACTTATACCATCAGTAGCAAATACACACGCAGATGCGAACTAAACAACTGCCTACACAAGGACTTAAAATACTAAAAAGATAACTGCAGCTCTGGCGGCATGCGTGGGCGCGGTCACTACTATCTCTCCACGCCTTGAGCTGGTTCAAATTTCAGTTTCCTGCCAACAACGCTCTCCACCCCTAGCTAGTGCACGCTGCTTCAAGTGCTGGCTGAGCCGCACCAAGGTTACATTCACATAGGGCGTGTTTGGTTACCTGTGCAGGGGTTGAACCAGGCCCACGGGATGCAAAAGCTGCCTGTTTGGTATCCTGGAAAAGCCTCGCAGCCTGGCTCCGCTCATGCAGGACCGCCCCCTCAGCCAGGCCCCGCGGAAACGTAGGAGTCGAGCGTTCCCCTCAGGCCAGGCTGTGGCGCTGCAGCGGCGAGTGCGCGGGCGACGAAAATTTGGCCGCCGCGAGCTCGCGCCATCTTGCTAGGGTTACCTCTCGGTTTCGCGCCATTCACCGCGTATATCCTCCCCGCCGCCTCCCTTCTCAGTTCCTCACCATTCGCTCATCTCTAGCAGCAGCAGGTGCTCCTCTCCTCTCCCCTTTTCTTTAATTTTTCCCCCACTGATATGCATCGATTCATGGCATCCTAATCCCCTTTCTCTGTGCTTTTTTGTTGCAGGCGCTTTGGATCTGAGTTCTGCACAGGCAAGTGGATTTAGTTCCCCTTCTTCCCCCTCTCGATTTAATCTCAAGTTCTTGGAAAATGGAAGGAACCCTAATTTTTTTCTTATGAATCTTGGTGCAGGAACACCAGATCTGTCGTTCTTTGTTTGCTGATCTGCTTTTGATTGTGGTGCTACCACTGCTTGTTCGGTACAATCAATTCTTCCTCTCTCCAACCCTCCCTCTTATTCTGATAAAGCGGTAGTACTTGCTGGATGATATCGGTCTTGTCTGTCTTTATCTAGATCTGTGACAGAAATACATTTCTGAGCTCATGTCCAAGTCAATGATGATATTGTTTTAGTCTGAGCTGCTTTGTTCAATGCCAATGATAAGTTGTCCCTGCTTTTCATGATTTTGTGAAATAAATCTGAGCACTTGTTCAATGTCAATAATACTTTAAAGTCAATCTGAGCACTTGTTCAATGCCATTGATGTTTTAAAGCTAATCTCGAGCACATGTTTAATGCTAATCTGAGCACTGATTCCGGGCCTTGCTTGTTGCTTACATTATTCAGGAAATAAAATACACCCTAATTTACAACTGTGTTGCTGTGTTTGCCATTCCTTGCTGTGTTTCTGTGGTAGTCATTGCACTTGTCTTCTTTTGTTAGATGGCTTTCGAGGAAAAGCGACGCTTGTTGATTGCTCGGGCCGCTGCTCTTATCACGGCTATGTATGCACTGTTGTTCACTAGGCTTAGAATGCTACAGCAATCACGGCCTCAGATCACTTATGGTCCTTTGAGCATCATGGATGAAGAAAGGCAAAAAAAACTTGAATAGAATTTATAACTGTGGTGACATAGAGTGTGTTAACATGCTTCGTATGAGAAGAGCACCTTTTTTCAAGCTATGCGACTTGCTTAGACAAAGGAACTTGCTCAGTGATACCTTGCATAGCTGTGTAGAAGAGCAAGTAGCTATGTTTCTTCATATTGTTGGTCATAACCAACGCTTTAGAGTCATTAAACAAAACTGGAGGAGGTCTATAGAGACAGTGCATAGACATTTCAAAGATGTCTTGTATGCTATTGGAAAACTAAGGCAGGACATGATTAAAGCCCCATCTAATGACACACCACTTAAGATAAGCAACAACCCAAGATGGTACCCATATTTTAAGGTAATGAAAGAGACATACAATTTGTAGGTTTTTTGTGCATATTTTCAATGCATATATGTAACACATATATGATGGGTGTTCATGTAGGATTGTATTGGTGCAATAGATGGAACTCATATTTATGCTAGAGTGCCAGCCAAGATACAAGCAGCATTTAGGGGTAGGAAGCACTACCCCACCCAAAATGTTCTTGCTGCTGTTGACTTTGATTTAAAATTTACCTATGTGTTGGCTGGATGGGAGGGGTCAGCACATGATGCTACCATCCTTGCTGATGCACTAGAGAGGGACGATGGGTTAAAGGTTCCAGCAGGTAATAAATTACATTGGGTACATACTTAAAATATGAACATGTATAACCGTGAACCTAATACATGTGTGTACTTGTTTTAGGAAAATTCTACCTAGTAGACGCTGGATATGCTTGTCGTCCTGGATTTCTTCCTCCTTATCGTGGCACTAGGTACCATCTGAAAGAGTATGGTGCTAGGAACTATCCCACCAACCCAAGAGAATTATTTAATTTGAGGCATTCCAGTTTGAGAGTTAGTGTTTCAAGGGCTTTTAGGGCTTTAAAGAACCGTTTTCGTATAATTGACAATAAACCCTTTCATCCCTTCAAGACACAAGTTAAGTTAGTACTAGCTTGTTGTATTTTACATAACTAGATTCTTGGGCATGGGGTTGATGAGATAGTTCCTGCTAAGTTCTCTTGGGTGCCCAACAACAATGCTAGTGGAGGCCGTGGTGAGCACCAAGATGACAATGCTACTTGGGCTCACACAAGGGATGAGTGGGCTCATCATATGTGGGCAAACAGGGGAAACTCTCACATTTAGTGTGTCCTTGTTGTTTTAATGATTATTATACTATCACTTTTTATGTTGAACAATGACTGTTATGTGAACTCAGACACTGAACATCTGCAATGATGATTTTTTTTGATATTACACTTGTGCTGAGGCATTGAACATGTGCAATGATGATTTTTTCTGATATTACACTTGTGCTGAGGCATTGAACATGTGCAATGATGATTTTTTTTCTGATATTACACTTGTGCTGAGGCATTGAACATGTGCAATAATGATTTTTTTACGATATTACACTTGTCTTTGAGACATTGAACATGTGCAATGATGATGTTTTTAAAATTATACTACTACTGAGCCTTGGGACATGAGCAATGATGATTACTTGATGATACTATTGTAGTACTAAGGTTGCAGACATGTCTTTGTGATGTTTATTTTGCTTCTATTCCTAAATTAAGCGAGGCGGCCAGACAATGTGCAATGATGTTTGTTTTCATCTATTTTTATTAAGTGTGAGACATGTCTTGTTCGTATTAAAATATGAGTGGCATGTGGCACATGAATTAGGGGATGGCTGAGGACTTGATGGCACCTGATGAGCTTGTGTTCCCTGGGATTGATGGTGCTGGCTTCTTTGCTGGGTCTGGTCTGTCTGCTGGGGCTGCTGGTGATGGTGTGCATGCTGGGGCTGCTAGTGGTGGCGTGGCTACTGGTGGGGCTGCTAATTTCTTTGGGGCAGCTGGTGGTGTCTTTGAAATTTGGTGGGGCTGGTGGTGGAGTGGCTGGTGGGGCTGCTGGGGCTACTCAAAGGGCTGCTATGAGGTGGACAGATGCAATGTCTGGCTTTGTCCTTCGCCGCATGTGCCAGCTGATCTCAACTGGTGTGAGAACTGACAAAGGCTTTAAGGAAGTTCACCTCAATCAGGTTGCTAAGGCTCTTCAGGAGTTCAGTGGCAATGATGTCTCTGGTACACAAATCTACAACCATCTGAGAAAGTGGAGACAGAAATGGGTTAGGATCTCCAAGCTGAGGGAGCTTAGTGGTGCTTTATGGGATGATGATAATAGCATCATTGTTCTTGATGATGACCACTACAATGGGCACATCAAGGTACTACCTAGCCATCATCCTTATTGTGTTGTCTTGTTTTATGTCTTTGTATACCACACCATATCAAATTGAAACTAATTTGAATTTTCATTGTTGTTGTAGGACCATCCCAAGGATGATGAGTACCTTAACAAGCCTATTCATCACTACAAAGAGATGCAGATCATATTTGGCAATGGACAAGCAACTGGGAAATATGCTATGGGGTCTAATGAGTCTCTTGGGAAACCCTCGACTTTCTTTGAAAGCTCATTCAAGGTTCATACACCGAAGATGGAATGAATGGCAAAGGCGAGGCAGGGGAGAGGCAAGTAAGTCGAGGTTGTTGGAAATAAGAGGAAGAGATCAGTCCTATCGGAGGAGGATGCTATCTTGTTCTTTGGGATGACCGAGGCGAGTTAACAACGTTGCGATGCTATTCGTTCAAACAAGGTTGAGGATTCCCACCCGGATCTATATGGTGCTTGTCATGTTCATGCCTGGATTCACTGATGAGGCACTGGTGGCTGCATATGGTCACCTGCTTGATAACAAGCCAAAGGGAACTGCTTTTGTGAAGATGAATGACCCTCATCGTGTCCCTGTGGTGAGAACCTTCTTAGCCAAGCACTTCTATGACCGAGGCGCTTGCTGGTGCGTTGGTTGATCCATCTTTTGTGCGGTGCTTGTCCCGATCTGGTGGTATTTTGTTTGCATGGTTTGGTGCAATGGCTGCTCTCTCATGGTGGATGCATTTTCTCTTCTCTAGTGGCTGCTTTTGTGCATAACTCACTCCTGATGGGCTTGGTTGTGCAGTGATCTTACCCTTCTATGTGCAGTTGACCTGTTCCTACATATTTTGTGCAGTTAACCTGCTACTCTCATCTAACTATGGCTTTGTGGGCTGTTGTTAGTGACTTCCATATGCCACTCACATGCATTCTTTTTTGGGTCAACCTACCGATGCTAGTGTGTGCATTTGCCTTGGCATTGTGACATTTGTCTTGCCAATGATCTCGCACCTTTTATTGTGAACTCCTATTATTATTCTCGAGCACATGTCTACTGCTCACGATGTATTTTTCATTGAACGAAAGCGGATGTGCGCTACCTGTGATGTATTTTTCATTGAACTGAGCACATGTCTGCTGCCTATGATATAATTTTCACATATGTCTGCTTTGTGATGTCTTTTTTTTCATACAACCCGAGCACATGTTTGCTGCCTATGATGTTTTTTCCATATAACTAAGCACATGTTTGCTGCCTATGATGTCTTTTTTTCATAGAATTGAGCATATGTCTGCTAAAGTATTGATGTTTTTTTCATATAACTGACCACATGCTTGTTGCTTGTTGTCATTTACATACAAATGAGCAAATGAATTTGTTGTTCTTGCACTTAACTTTGTCTCTGAGGAATGGCATGGTATGTTGTGTACTGTGAGAGACAACACGGTGTCTATTCCAGTTGGGACAAAACACATGCTCAAGTGAATGGTTTCAAGGGAGCTTGCTTCAAAAGTTTCAAGACAAAGGAACTGGCTAATCAAGCATTCTATGGTCATGGTTCATGGAGAACCTGTGAATCCACCACAGCTGGAACCAACGGAACCTGCTAGCCATGATCATGTTCGTCTACGGAACCATACACTTGCAGTCAAAGATGTAATAATTCTTGTTCAGGCTATTGTAATTGCTTTGCTCATTTGGAAGTTGATGTAAACTAGCAGTGTTGCATGTAACTTCAAATCCTGCAACTTGACTAGGTGGTGGTAATGTTACCACTTCATGCAAGAGGTAATTGGAACTACTTGTATGCAGCCAACCAAACACACATGACTGCATCTGTATATTTGAATATTGCATCATATCCAGGCAACCAAACACTATCTACTAGCAGCCTGGTTCAAAGCATGCAGGTAACCAAACATACAGCACTTGCATGCTGTTGGCCTGGCCAGGGTGAGCCTGGCTGGCTGGTACGAGCCAGGCTCGGCTCCTACAGGTAACCAAACACGCCCATAGCCTTGTTCTCGGAGCCAACGCCTCCGGCTTAATTCCCGGCCGGCCACCTGAAGTCGTTCATCCGGAACACGTGTCAATATATACCCGGTCAAGTCGTGGTCACAGCCGCCGTGTGCCGGTGTAGACGTGAGGCTGTCCATGTACGCGAAGTTCGGCTAGCTCCCGGACACACTGCTCCAGCAACTCCCTCGTGCTCGCCTCGTCGAACGATGCCACGCCACGGTTCAGCAACCATGCTGTCCACCCAAGCCAAGCCCCTTCTCATTGATCTCCTCGATGATGATGGTGGGAAATCTCGTTATCAAGGCCAACCCCTCGCGTCGGTGAGCGGGATTGGCTAGGCCCATGTAACGGGGAGCGACAAGCCCACATCGGCCCCTATGTGCCACGTCGGTGTGATGAGGTTATGACCGTGCATTATCTCTCACAACTAAAAAGAGTAAAAAGGTTAGTTTCGTTTCGTGCGATATCTTTCGGCTCGCCTACCCTCCGGGCGCAACGTGCGATCCCTCTTCCCCCTCCGTTTTTTTCTCTCGATCCCTCCCATCTCCAGTGATTTCCAAAGGAAACAATAAAAAAGGAAAAAATCCATCGGCCTCCAATCACGTTCGTCCACCTCCCTCTCCCACTCAATTTCTTTCCAAAATAAAAACCGGCAAGAAAATCAATCACCTCTTGATTACCGTGACTCCTGGTGCATGCGGCTCACCCTTAATCACCATGACTCCTGTGAGGCTAAAGCGACACCGTGCCGCACCCTGCAACGAGGTGGAGAGGAGGCCCGAGAAGGAGAGCCCTCCTCCTGCCCTGATCTGCGGCCGACAGCACTGTTCACGCTCGTGCTGTCGTCCTCGCCCTGCCCCGATCTGCAGCAGACGGATCGCTGAGAAGGACCACTGGGGTTCGCGCCTGCTCCGTCGTTTCGTCGCCCTGCGCTCGCCTGCGCCGCCTTCGTTCTCCCTGTCACGAAGCCGCACCGCCGCCGCAAGGCCTTGCTGAGAAGGAGAAGGCCCGCCAACGGGCGTCGAGAAGCAGAAGGACTGCCGAGAGGGCGTTCGCTCGATGTCGACGTTCGTGCCCGCGCCGTTATCCTCGCCCCGCCCCTATCCACGGCTGACGGATCTCCGAGGAGAACGACCAGCGAGGCCAAAGGACGCGCCTTCATCGTTCCACTGTCGACTTGGGAGTCATGCGCTGTCGACCAAAGGACGTGCCACTGTCCTTAGCTTCGTGTCCTCGGCGCGACAGTGACACCGCGCTTCTTCTATACTCCTTCCTGGCTGCGACATTGGAGAGGCAACAACAAAAGATTCAGGTTTGTACTCACTCCCTTCTGGTCAGGAAGTTTTGGAATTTTGCAAATGACCAATAGTAGGATTGAATGGCTGAACAATGCTGGTACTTGCAGCCTGCAGTCAGCTTGTTCTTTATTGTCTCTGTGGAACATGGTAAATTGGAGCTTTCTTCTTCACAAAAGACTTGGTGACCGCTAATTTTTTCATTATATATAATTTGTGGGAACAAATGTTTGATCATTAGAAAGTATGTATAATAAATATAAATCTCATGTGACCCCTTTTGTAGTACAAACTTTTCATATCATTCGATTCATTGTTAGTCAAAGATAATAAAGTTTAAATTTGAAAAAATATATTAACTATATTAAATCAACTTCACTTTAACAGCTATTGGAAATAAATGCCACGAGCCACCTGTAACCAGAACTGGGTTTGCATGCACAAACATGTTACTTGAATATCCACATGGACGATGAAATTCACTGCAATGGTGTTTTCCTTAGATGTTATTAGTGATGCTTAGCACACTAAAGAGAAATACTTACTTTCATTTTTTCAATTCTCTGGTCGGAGCATTTCCTGCTGAATTTTTAAATGGCACAGTTTGTTAATCCCTATCAAAGTAATAGTGTGTTTGACACAATAGAGAGACACATGGTATGTAATTCATTAAAACAACATAGCATGCATGAATTGCAATGGAAAACCAATCTAGAAAAACAGCTGGAGAATTATTTACGGTAACTTTAAGTTAGGAGTATGAAACCAGAGAGACAAAGGAATTTCCAATGGCCATGAATCTGTTCCAATATTCAGACACTGAAAACTAACCTATCAAAAAAAATCTAGGGCAAACGGAACAAAAAGTAAACCTACCAAAGGAGGAACTTAGATAAACAGATATTCTACCAGACAATAGCAGACAAGTTTCTTTTAATTCTAATGTATTAAAGAATTGAAGTGTCAGGAAATTCTACCAGGCAGTAGCAGACAAGTTTATTTCAGATCATGGGCTTAATTCAGTGCACCAAAGCTTGGTAATGTTTTTGTTATGAACGGTGGCCTGGCCACTGAATTGGTTCCGGTGCTGATATATGACACCGTTCATAACAGTTTTGTTGCAAGGGCTAATTCTATCTTTTTCTTTATTCTTCACTACCTTTTTCTCTAAACAGAAAGAAAGGGTATCATGCACAGGCATAAAGAAAACCCCAACCAGTGATGGATCCACGATCTTTTTTTCCCAACCCCAAGTCCCCACACCTTATCTTGTTTTTTTTCTTCGTTTCCAGCTTTCCTGCAGATCAATCAATTCTAAAAGTATTATCGCATTTCCCCACATGTCATCTTTTGAGCTAATGAATCGGTAGCAACTATACATACAACAAAAGGGTACACTCTAGGCTCCATACAGTCCAAGGTCACACTAAGATTACCGAACCATATCATTTTGCTAGACAGTAGAGGCAATGCATGAAACACCCTTGCAAGTGGAGCATTATCACACAGATAAGCATAGTAGTTGTCAAGAAGTAGCATATCGAAACCTGGAATGCTCTTCAGCTCTCCATACAACTCCTTCGAACAGGAAGATCAGGTTGTTCAGCAAATTTTATTAGTATAGCCAAAGAAAGTTCTCCAAAGTTTGGACTCATCATCACAATAAATTCACCATCAGTACATACTATACCCTCTGTTTCTTTGATGGTGGTCATTTAGTACCTGACGCTGCGCCATTGTTGCCTGAGTGTATTCCATAATCACCAATTTGTTCACTTTTTTTTCCGTCTAAGCTGCCTGTCCTCCATCTACAACATCCAAAAGAATATAAACTAAGGACTGAATCATATCTGTGCTTTGCAAAAGAATAAGAAATCTGGAAGAGAAATACAGAAACTACAATCCAACAAATCGACCACCATACTACCATAGAAAGTAATTATGGAACTTATTGTGTTGCTTGCATGAGAGGAACCTTCAATTCTTTTAAGAGGCATTCCAGCAGAATTGCAATAAAAGGTTCCGTGTGTGCTCCCTATGACCAATTTTTAATTACTAAATGACTTGCATGAGTGGCACCTTCGGGAGAATATGATTTTATATTGAATGACAACAGTCAAGCAGTCATTTTTTCTCGATCAAGACATTCTCATCATCAATCAGAAGTATCCACAAACATTTCATGAATTTAATAATTAGTGAAATCACAATAGGAGCACAGAAACAGTATGGATCTCCATTGCAAGTAGCTCAGCAGGGAAAAGTATAGAGACCATTTTCCCAAATTGGATTATACAAAGTCAAACCTGATGCATGAAGGGGGTCATCAAGGAACTCAGCCTGCAATGCCCCTGACAACCTTCGGCAACACCCCTGCCCCGCAGGAGAGCTCATGTCGGCGAAGAGGGACAGCTCGAAGAACCGCCTGGCCCGCGCCTCCGCACCACCAAGGCTGTCGAACTCGGGAATACCCATAGCGCAGGACTCAAGCCAGTCGGCTGCAGAAGCAATCAGAGCCGCTAAAGTAACTCGTCTACCAGCCACTCAGCGGACAGCAGGGACCGATGCAGAGGCGCAGTTGAGGCCGAGGTCCATGCCGGAGGAGATTCGGGGTTGGCATCAGGGCCGGAGGTGGAGTCGGCATTGGGTACTAGCCTACTAGGACGGGGTAGTGATGGGAAGGGGACGGGAGCAGTGCGCGCAGGAGGAGCCGGCGGGGAGAAAATCTCGGGGGCGTCGACGATGGGGGGCTTAGGGGAGAGGGACATAGAGCGGCGGATCTGCTCGTGCACAAACAAATGGAGCTCCTCGCTGCATGCTCGAGTGGCTGAAGCGGACGGACATGGCAAAGAGGCGAACTCGATCCGTGCTGATGGATGATGCGATGTGCAAGCTCGAGTTGCGGTGGAGGGACAATGGCCAGGGTTGGAGTAGGGCGAGCCCGAGCCACCACAGTGGCCTTGGGTGTCGGGTGGCATCGTGGCATTCTCGAGCGGGCGGCAGTGGGGGGAGGCCTAGCATCAGAGGAGTGCCACAGCATGAGTAGAGTTTTCTTTTGTCAGTGGTCCTTTTTATTTGACTGTGATTTGGGCTGTTTCATTCCTTAGGGATTAATAATGATCTAAAATAAGACATTGGTTCAGGGTGTCTAGAGCAGACGTATTCTTTGGTTCATATTTTATTATTTTTTATTATTCAAATTTATATCTTCAGAGGAAACAACTTTTTAGGCTAATTAGCCGAAAGCATGTACAAATATCTTGAGAGGAAACAGCTTTTTAGTCAGTGATCCATACTTTTGTTGGATGACTATTTTTTTGTGGCAGCTGACTTGATACTTATCATCATATTATGTGATGACATAATCAAACTTGAACGTTTTATTGTTATAAAAAATATCTATAACTAGACATAAAAAATGCCCGTTCATTTGACGGCAATATAAGCCATCTGTAATTTGGGAACCGAATCCATCAGCCTTCAAGCATCTTGCAAGTTTTATCTGTGGATTTATTGGTGCGCGAAAAGAAATATCGGAGATTTCTTTCTATACAAATATTTTTTAAACACATCAGTGGAAGTCTATACTACAGAGTTTGTGAGTTGCGACACCACGCTCATCGCGATTCCATTAATTTCACAAACTTTGCTTTTTAAATTAAATATCATGTAATGTTGGTATTTAATTTTATAGTATATTTATTTTATCATGTGGTCCATATGTTTTTAGTATAAACATTTATCTATCCCGTAGCAACGCACGGGCAGGTACCTAGTTTAGATTAAAATCAGAAGAAAATTGGTAGTTGACAAAGCTGTCATGCATGTTCATCATAGATTTGCATGTATGCCACCTCACCAGCATGTTCATCAATAATCGGCTCTCGCGGTACGTTCGTTATTTAGTTTTGTCTAGTTAAATATGTCAGTGTGCTGCTTGTTGTCTACAAGTCTTTGAGTTGAAGTCAAATATTTTGAAATTATAAAGTTATAAGGTCTCGTGTTTGAGGACGTGATACTGTTGATATACTAGTTTAAAATACCAGGAGATGCGCTTTATGGGAAAGTTGAAGCACAACTACACATTATATCCACAAGAAGCAATGAAGCACAGCTCTCAAGTAGTTGTCGAATATTTCAGAGTTGGGAGAGCTACCTCTGCCCAATTGTTTAGAAATAGACTATTGCACCTACTCTCTCTGACCCCTTTTAACTGTCGCTTACGCTTCCTGAGAAATAAATACCGGCAATTTTAATAAATACTAAATATTATCAATTAGTATCATAATTAGTATCATCGGAAAGATCTTTGAATCTAGTTTTTTAACAAATTTATTTAGAGACATAAATATTGCACGTATTTTCTATAAATCGAGTAAAAATGGCACGAAAACCCACCGACAACACTTAAAAAGGGATAGAGAGAGTATGTTTTTCTTATATTTGTTAGGTGATGTCAAACTTGATTTTTTTTTGTTATACGTTATCCAATTTCATTTATCTGTTTTTTTAGAAAAAAAGTCTTTAGCCCTCGAATTTTGTTAATGTCTCAATTTAGTTGTAGAACTCCAAAAACCGACATGCGCAACCCTAGAATTTTGGCTACTGGCTGGTTTCAAAGGTGGTTTTGAGTATAGTACAAATTTTCTAAAAAGTAGATAATAGGTGAATAGTTAAAATTCATAAATATTTTTTTGAAGTCAGAATAGGAAAATTGGTACAAAAATTTCTAAAAATATAATCTATCTATTTCAAACAAATTATATATGATTTTTCATAAATTTAACTATTAAAGTATAGTATATCTAGAAGTCATCATATATTGAAATTCAGATTTCTCGAATTGTTCAAACAAACTCAGAAGTAGAAGACTAAACCAGTTGACTATTGTTTCATTTGAGATCATTTATGGTTCAAAATTTTGTTTAAAGTTTTATATTTTGAAATTAAAATTTTTTTTAGATTGTTCGAACAAACTTGGATGGAGAAATGACCCAGATTGAAGTTGTATAGCTCGATCACTGATGAGATAGATCATATTTTTAGAAAAAAAAATTATACTAGTTTCTAGTTTTTGTGATTTGAAAATAATTATTTATGAATTAGTGATTTACCAATTATTTTATATTTTTAGAAAAAAATTAGTATCAAAGTTATAGGGTTTAAATAGTGGAGGGTAGTTTGAAGTCTGAGAGATAAATCTGGGCTTTAACAAAATTTTGATGGCTAAAATAGACTCTTTGCTTTTTTTTTATTTTCACAGTTATGTTGAAGAATCCTCAATGATAATAAGTGCTTGAATCCTGAATGATACTCATCCCACGTAATCACACATATGTAGGCCATGTTTGCTTCCTTGTGATGACGGGCTACTGACTATTTAGTAGCTCTAAGTAGTCTCAAATAAACCAAACATAGAGGCTACTTGACTAAATCTATTTAGTAGACAAGACAAAAAAAAAATAGCCCCTTAGGGGTGGCTTTTTGGGGCTATTAGAATAAAATTATAGCTCATGTTTCTCTCTCTTTAGCTATATTAATGGTAATAGCCCCCAGTAGCCTTTTGAACTAAATATGATCAACTGGCTACTAAATAGTCTCTATAGTGCCACTACGAAATAAAGCTCCTCTAACCAAACAGACCCTTAGTTACTCCTTTGCCTTCTCACGGGTCACAATGATATTTGTGTTAATAACAAATATTACCATAACTAGAGGGAACATTGATATGTCAAGTACAGTAGAGGGTGGTGGGTGGGCAATTGATATTTTGCTTTTGTTCGTGCTTTGACATGACTGAAATATAACAATGTAAGCCTTTACTGATGATTGCAGTTAGATTAAGCAGGTAAAAATATGTTAGAAAAAAATCTAGCAAAGTAATATGTTAGAGAAAACTAGCAAAGTATATGAACTTGAGACATGAACTTTACAGCCACAAAAAAGAAACATGAACTTTACAATATTAGGAGAACAACTAAAGTAGTGCCGTTCAAAGACAAAATTATATATCTAGGTTGGAATGGAATTAACTTTAACTTTAATTTCACATAACATTGATATTTCACATAGTCAGCACTAATAATTTTTTTAGTTTATCTCATTGTGCAAAATCTAATCGAAGTTCTTATAGCATACATGTAACCCAACCTCATCACTAGAAGTATGAGCAATAAAAAAAAAATTATATGTATATTTAAAAATAGAGGTTCCCAACTATAAGAACTAAAAAGATAAATATTTGTAGTTGTGTAAGTTTTGCAAAAGGAGACATGTGTTGCTCATGCCTTCATGTCGTTGATGTCATGCTATTCCAATATCCATTTACTTTGTAATTAGCTTTGGCAATTATCGCTGGCTTGTTCATTCACAAAGCATAACAGCATCTCCAACAGTTTAACCATAATTCATCCCTAATAAAATAGTACTGGTGGTCACCAATAGTACTTTTTTTGAAATATATATTAGGGGAGATACTCCAGCTAATCACCAATAATCTTCACCAATGCATGGGATGCACAAGTCAGAATGGAGAGCATGGGAGAGAAAAGATGGAAATTATTATGGCCCCAATATTATTGGGGGAGGTGCAACTCCCCTTATATTTGAGGCGAGATGGAAGGTTTTTTGGTGAATTGGGGAGCTGCTGGAGCAACGAAATTGCCCCGTCTTCCCCCAAGTACAGTTTTATGGGGATGAACGATAGTATTGTGGAGCTGTTGGAGATGCTCTAAGGGCATCGTATAAAAATTTATTATGTACAAGCCTACCTTTTCTGGAAATATATGTCAAGGACTACAAAAATAACAAATTTTAACCAAAAAATGCAAACACATAAACACAATTTTAAAGTGTGCGAATCGATATTTTAGAACCAATCTATTTGAGACTGGTTTAACTAGAAATAGCGCCCAGACTACAACCTCCACATTGTGTGGCTCTGCTGAGAAATTTGCTTGATTCGCAATGATACTGTTTTTCACAAGGTAACAAAACATTCCTATATATGTACAAGCTTTTGCAGGGTGGAACACATTGGACTAGGTTCAGGGCAATGTTGGAAAAAAAAGAAGATACTCAACCGCCGATAAAAAAAAGACGTATGACACCTTAGAGATGATGGCCATGAAGATCTTCATCAAGCATAGATGGATGTTTTTAATTGCAATCCCAGTGTTTGAGCTAGCTCTTGTTTTGGATTAGAGTTGCTTTGAACCTGTTGCTATTTGTTCGCACTTTTGTTCCGATCTCCACCATAGCCATGAGTTGAGACTGTATGTGATTTGAATAGTTGATTGTATGCCTTATTATGCAGGGGCTAGAATGAAATATTCCTTTATCTAAAAAGGACTTGTGTATCTATATTTGGTAAAGGAGACATGCATTTATTTGTCATGCTCATGGAGAGTTGATGCTATACACTCACATATGTTATTATCTATCATGCTCTTCTAGTATACTCCTATTTATTTGGTATTTTTGCCTACACTATTTTGAAGCGGAGAATCATCAATACCTTTTTATTCTACTCCATCCGTTCCAAATTATAAGTCGCTTTGACTTTTTGGTATATCCATTTTGCTATGTATCTAGATATAGTAATGTGTCTAGATACATTACATAGTAAAATAGATGAATTAAAAAATCAAAGTGATTTATAATTTGGAAAAGAGGGAGTACTTATTAAGAAAACTTAAGGCATATATGGTACACGTAATTTAATAGTGTTTGCAAGAAAATATCTCGTTGGAATCTATGTCTAAAACTTGAAATCATTATTTATTTTGTCTTCATCGTATTGTCCTCCCTCCGTTCTAAAAAAGAAGTGATTTCTAGAGTTGTCCTAAGTCAATGTTTTTTTAACTTTGACCGAATTTTTAGAAAAAAGCATTAAGATTTATGTTATTAAATTAGTATCACTAGATTTAACATAGAATATATTTTTATAATATACTCAATTTATGCCATAAATATTGTTACTCTTTTCTATAAAGTTGGTCAAGGTTAAAAAAGTTTAACTCGCACGGTTTTTAGAAATCACTCCTTTCAGGGACAGAGGGAGTACACGTAATGTTGAGCTTATTAGTTAGTCCTGATGAGGATCAGATGAATCTTTCAACGAAGAAAAGTTGGATCTACTCTTCTGCTGTGTTGCTGACAATGGTTCTTGTACTACTTTGCCATCAACACTGAAGTGTGCAGGCGAAATTTGGGGATGCTGAAAATAAGTCTTGGAGAAATAATAAAACATCGTTTCCGGTGACACTGATGTGGCTGCGTCGCATGCAATTTATTTTGTTGGGTTTGTTCCATGCATGTTTGACATCGAAGAAGAGCCCAGTCCTGATGTGAGCATCGATCGGTCATCGGAGAACAAGTGCAATTGGTCAGCTAGGAAATACAGTACTCTAGTAAAACTTTGCGACCGAATCCATGCGAGGAATAAGGTTGTCTCGTCTGTCGCTGCGTTATCTGGGGCCGGTGGGGGGTAGTTGGGTCGACGGGGTCATCGCACTCGCACCCTGCTCCAAATGCTTTCGTTTATAAGTATACGTTCCCAGCAGGCAGGTCTCTCAGAGCGGGCAACATTGGAATGGAAACAGCAGATGCCTGTGGCAATCCAGATCCAAAGAAAGCACCACCCATTAGCTAGCCTTCCTTGCTTGCCCTTGCTTGCTTTCGCGTCGTCTTTGGAGGAAAAGGATACTGCATGCAGGCAACTTCATTTGCTCACAGCACGCCACTGCGTGGTCGAAGTCGAATCATGCCAGGCGAACGTACGACGAGTGGTCAGCAGCCCTCATCCTGCTGCCCAGCCCAGATAGAGGCCGGCCAGATCGAGCCAATCCATCCAAATCCAATGGCAGGGGGGGATAGGATCACCACGGATTCATCGTATTTGGGTGCATCACCTCGCGGTTGCACCGGCGACGACGGCGCCGAGCTCGCGCAAGCCATGTCAACGTCGTCTCGGCATCCCCTTAACCTCATCACTCGCGTCGTCTGCTTCCATCGTGTTGGTGGCGTGCTCTCGGTTCGTCCTCGCCGCGGAGGTCGTCATCGTAACCGACCACGATCCTCGACGACGGCGTGTGTTCGTTGCCATGTATGGCCGGCCTATATATGGTGCTCAATCATGGCATGGCTGATGGCACCACGTTCCAACACCAGGCCGGGCTCAGGTCAGGCGAACGAGTGGCGACGACCGCATCTGCGTGCCGCCGCCGCCGCCGCCGCCGTGCTGGAGGGAAGTTTCCTAGCAGGTGTGTCTCCCGCCCGTCCCTTTCCCTTGTCCTCTGCCGGGGCGTTCGGTCAACATACAAGACTTCAGTTTTGTTGATTGCTACTACTACACTAGTGTCGTATATGTAGGTCCTTTCTGCTTGCATTTTTTATATATAAAATAAAAATAGCAAAAAAAAAAAAGGAAGTCCAGTTTAATTACTGCCATCAAAGGAATGCCGCCCGATAGCTACTAAACCAATTGTGTTCAAAATTACCCTCTCTCTCTCTCTCTCTCTTCCCGATCAAAAAAAAATTACCTTCTCCATATCTTTAAGTTGGTCCAATCTATCCCTCAGTAACATTTATATTTTTTTTCTCTCCAAGTGTGGTGATTCTGGTAGACAAATGCCATGTGAAACTAAAGTCAGATCCATCCAACATAGATATATTTAGTTTTGGCTTTGGACGTACTACTACGTTGCTTTTCTAATGTGCTCTCCTAATTCTCAATATTTATTATTACTATTATTAGACGAGATAATTCTCAATATTTGATGAAATATACATTGTTGGAGTACTTCTAGTTGATGAAGTACATTTCGTGATATTTGAACTAGGAATTGGTGACAAATCCTCAAACACGTCATTTTATAACTCCATTCACAATTTCAAATTGTTTGACTTCAATGCATAGAACTCCTAAACAACAAGTTGACTTTCATAACTAGGCAAACCTAAACAATAAAAGCACGAGAGCTGTTCTAGTTGATGAAGTACATTTCCTGATATTTGAACCAGGAATTGGTGTCAAATCGATCCTCAAACATACACGACCTTTTATAACTTCATTCACAATTTCAAATTTTTTTGACTTCAGTGCATAGAACTCCTAAACAACAAAGTCGACTTTCATAACTAGGCAAACTTAAACAATATAGCACGAGAGCTGAATCTATGGATGTGAGGGCCGGACATACATACATGCACATCTCCATGAATATGACGTCGCCGTCGTCAAGGTTCAAACACCTGCTTTGTACAACCCCAAGCTGCATAGCCTGCTCGTAAGCAATCGAATGTCGGCAACGCGTCACTTTCGTCACGTGCGCGACATGCACGTCGATGAACTGCCACGTGGATTAGTCAGCTCAAGGTTAACTCCCAGACCAGTAGGGGTTGGCCCCCATTATTAGTTTTTCTTGTGGTACGGATGAGTAGCACCGGGCCTGGATCTCGCCGGTGTACGTCACCGCAGGCGATTGCCTGAAAAATTTGTTGTAATAAAACATGTGCGTATATATTTAATGCATGTGC